>CM053595.1:94333920-94381163 GCA_028646575.1 Pseudocheirus occidentalis
TTTCCTTCTTTCATTCCTTCCTCCCTCTCTCTCTCCATTTCTCCTTCCTTCCCTTTAAGTTTTAATTCCTATAACCCTTCACTCCTCCCACCAGACAAGCAATATTGTGAACTCAGACTGCTCATTTTAAAAACAATTATGATTAATATGGAATGGACTGGAGAAGACTAGTTATTGATATCATGGCCTAATAATATTAATTTTTAAAATTAACTTTTATTCATAGTTTACATCATTGATTTCTACAAGATTTTGAGTTACAAATTTGCTCTCCATCTTTCCCCTACGAACCACCCCAAAACAGTGACCCCACTGTATACCCCCTCCCCCAATCTGTTCTCTCCTATGTCCTCCTCCATCACCCCTATAACTTTCTGGTAGGGCAAGATGTGTCTCCCTACCAAATGCCTGTATATCTTAATTCCCAGTTGCATGTAATTAATAATAATAATAATAATAATAATAGAATATGTATGTATATACATACATACATACATACATATATATATATAACATTTGATTAAAGAACTTTAAATTCTAGATTTTGGATCATAGCTTTTTTTATTATGGCATAATTTTTAAATTGTCTCTTCTTGATCTCTTTTCTAGGTCAGTGGTTTTTTTCAGGGGGATATTTCACATTGCCTTCTATTTTTTCATTTGTTTCGATCTGTTTAATAATATCTTGATTTCTCATAAAGTCATTTGCCTCCATTTGCTTCATCCTAATTTTGAAGGAATTATTCTCTTCTGAAAGCTTTTGAGATTCTTTATCCATCTGGAAAATTCTACTTTTTAAGGTATTCTTCACCTCATTGGCTTTTTGGGCCTCTTTTGCCATTTGAGTTAATCTATTTTTAAGGTGTTATTTTCTTTACTTAGTTTGTTGACTCTCTTTTCATGATTTTCTTGCATCGTTCTCATTTCTCTTCCCAATTTTTCCTCCACTTCTCTTATTTGGTTTTCAAAATCCATCTTAAGCTGCTCTGTGGCTTGTAATCAGCATACATTTTTCTTGGAAGCTTTTGGTGCAGGAGTTCTGACTGTGCTGTCTTCCTTCCATTCCATGCTTTGATCTTTTTTGTCCCCCAAAAAGGAATCTAAAGTTGGATTGCTGAGCTTGGTTTGCTTCCTTTGCCTGCTTATGTTGCCAGTCAATTAACTTGATTCTTGAGCCACAATAGATCTCTGCTTCCCAGGGGGAGAGCTTTGTCCCAAATTTGCAGCTGCCAGAGTTATTAGAAAACTGCTGTCTCTTCAACACCCACCAGCTTTGGCTCACTGGTCACATACCTCAGGACCACCACCCGATATCATGATCCCAATCCAGGCAGGTTAAGGTAAGGACACTTAGCCTCTGAATGATCGCTTGGCCCAACTGTAATCTGCAGTCCCCAAGCTCTGAAGCAGACATGTGGAGACAGGTGCAGGGCCACTGCTTCTGCTGCTTTCTTGCCTGGGGGCAGTTGGCCAGACCTGCTTCTCTCCCTCAAATTTAGCCAAGTTCCACTGACCTTTCACTTTGTCCTTAGTTCTTATGGGTTGATAATTCTGGAAACTGCCACAGCTGCCAGTGATCCACTCTCCTGAGTGCTCCAGTCACAGCTTGTCCTTAGTGCCCTGGGGCCAAGCCACAGTTTCAGACCTGTCTGATTTCGGCTCCCAGCACTCTGCAATGAGCCCTTCCTGTCTGATTGCTGGGCTGCCTTCAGTGGGAAATATGTTTTTCTGTAATTTTGTGGGTTCTGAAGCTCTAAAGTTTGTTTAGAGTCATATTTTATAGGTATTTGAAGTGGTTATGGAGGCAGCTATGGAGTTTTCCTGCTTCTATACTGACATCTGGACAATAATAATAATTTTAATAACAGCATTTATATAATACCTACTTTAGACTGGGATCTGTGCTAAGAGCTCTACAAATATTATCTCATTTAATGATCTTGGGAGGTAAATACGATTATTATCCCCATTTAACAGATGGGCAAATTGAGGCAAATAGTTATTAAGTGACTTGCCCAGAGTCATACAGTTAGTAAGTGTCTGAGGCTGGGTTTCAACTTAGGTTTTCCTGATTCCAGGTCTGGCATTCTATCTTCTGCTCCATTTAACTTCCTGAATGAAGGTGATATGACCTTACAACAGCATTTTTGACTAATTTCTGCTACAAGTAGAAATAACATTAATCATGTACAACATTATACAAGAAGAGTTATATCCTATTCTTGCATTGTGTTTAGTTCTTTTAAAGATTTGTGTCATTTTCATCAGCACAGTGCTTGGGGTCTCCTACTTGTTAAAAGAGAAAAAAAAATTTATATCTTGGAGAAGAGCAGCAAAACAAAATAAAACCTCTGCCTTCCTTCTACAAAGTTCTCTAACAGTAATAGAGAATTGGAAAATGAGAGAGCACCTGGACTTGTATTTGCTAGATGTTTGCTGTGGAAACAATCTGTTTCCATTTTATGAGAGTTGACATCATAAAGCATTCACTGTGATCACTTCAACTCATTGATCTTGAGTTGAACTTACTCAGGATTAAGCTGAGACCTTATGATCTGA
This sequence comes from Pseudocheirus occidentalis, assembly GCA_028646575.1. Lineage (NCBI taxonomy): Eukaryota > Metazoa > Chordata > Mammalia > Diprotodontia > Pseudocheiridae > Pseudocheirus > Pseudocheirus occidentalis. Next base: position 94,336,480 of record CM053595.1, read on the forward strand.
GAAGGAAATTCAAAAAATGTTCCATATTTTAAATGATAGCATTGTAATGATGGTACCTCCCCTCCCCCACACTCTTCACAAGAGAATTGTGGTCTGCTTCGTTGGTGTCATCTTTTGCTTCTTGGTCAATGTGCCAAGCCACAGCTTTGATGAAGGGATGAAAGTCTGCCAAGATTCAAGGTGGCACAAAACACTTAGAAAATGTTAGATTTTTAACAATGTTAAGGAACAAAATGGTACGGTTTTAATGGTCGTCTGCTCTAAAGTCCCATTTTTATTTAGGAAAATCTATTTTAAATTAAATATCATAAGCCCACAAGCCATTGCAAATAATATTTTTGACCATATGCTCTGAATTAATATGGCAAACATTGCAACCTCTCTTTTCTCCATAGGAAGTTTCTGAGTCTTAATGTGGGTGGAGGGGGAGGTGGTGTCAGGATTTTCAAGATGATTGACGGTGATAGGACATTGTTAAAGCACCAAAGAGTAGAGCTTGACTGGACTGAGGTGTTATCCAGAGGTCTCACCATTTATCTTTTTCTTCTGTCCCACTTCCTTGTATAGAACTACCCCATAGGAGAGCCAATGCGACGCTGGCCATCAGTCCAGACGATGGTGGAAAATTACGGTAATTCCTTTCATCTGTTGTTTTGCCACACTCATGTGCTATATGGTTTGGAGGCAAGTTCCTTTCATCAGGTGCTGTGGAGAAATGGAAACTTAGTGTTGATGTACTCAATAGGAATAACCTGCCCATTGCCTTTGGCAAGAGCCCTTTGCTTCCCCTTAATTCCTTCAGCAGCCTGGCCACTAATTAATTGGGGAAAGAAGCACACAATTCTCATGTTCCTCACTACTAAAATCACACTAGAACCAGTGACTTATAGGCATTTCATGAAGGGAAACAATCAGAGAGACTTCCTGGGCATTTCTTTGATGAAATTTGATTTTTCAAAGATAACATTTAGAAGTTTAGGAACTGGTTTAATGGTTATTATGGGGGCTTATAATCCATGTTTGTGCGTGTCTGATACTTTACAAGATTGTAGCACCCGATTGCAGATGGTTGGCACCTCTTCTATTGGGACTGTCTAGATGGCAAAATAGCTTTCTTAAATGGCAACTCCCCCCCAAAATAACCCCCCAAACAATTAAAGATTTCTCTCTTTCTACTTATGTCTCTTTCTCACAGGCACACATGTTTCTTCCTCCATCCCTCTCCTCCTCCCTCCCGTCATTCCTTCCTTTTTTGTTCCTTCCTTCCTTCCTTCCTTCCTTCCTTCCTTCCTTCCTTCCTTCCTTCCTTCCTTCCTTCCTTCCTTCCTTCCTTCCTTCTTTCGTCTATCACTTTCCAAGCTTCCTTCCTTCCCCATGGCAAACCTCCAAGGAGCTAAAGTTAGAAGAAGAAAAAAAATTTAATGATGGTGGCTAGGGGGCACAGTGAATAAAGCACTGACCCTGGAGTCAGGAGGACCTGAGTTCATATCCAGCTTTAGACACTTAACACTTACTAGCTCTGTGACCTTGGGCAAGTCACAACCCCAACTGCCCAGGCTTCCCCCCCCCCAAAAAGCAAAAATAAATAAAGTTAGAATAAGTACAGAGACACAGTAATAAAGGCAGGCTTTCTATTTCAAAAAGGAATCAACCTTGTCAACAGAACATCTGAGGATAGAATGAGTTTGGGGAGTGGATTGGGAGGATAGTGATTACAACTGAAACCCAACAGAGAGCCAGAATTTACCAGGAACTTCTAGAACCCTGTGGTACTCTGGATATTTATTGTTTGGGTTTAGACAAGTGTGTTTTCAGTGATGGGAGTTTTTCCAAACCAGTGGTTACCCAGGGTATCAAACTGTGGCAGCCTCTATTTCACTGGAGATGGCAAACCTCAAATCCTACAGAGGCCAGAGCAGAAGGAGTTCTCTATTACTGGGCAAAGTAGGAAGTGCTCTTAGAAAATCAGTATAATGGAGCCATATAGGATTGGACATCATGTGGGGAGAGCTGGGGGCAAGTCTATGCTCAGCAAATGACAAACTGTGTAACTTACATTCCCTTGGACAAGTCAGGGCTTCTGTGGGCTGTAGTTTCTTCTGTAAAATCAGAATAACAATACGTGATTCCTCTATTTTGCAGGGGTTTTTTTTTAGGAGGAAATGCTTCATATATATTAAAATATTAGATGATAATGACTAATTGTTTTGGTTTTGAATTCCAATGCTTGTTCAAATGAGGTATGCACGCCAAGATTTTTATGAAAGACAAAATACGTTTAGCTCTATCAAGGTGCAACTGGCAAGGTATTGTGTGGCAGCTGTTAACATTAATACTCCATATAGGATGGATAGATATATAGACAGAGACAGACAGACAGACAAATAGATAGATAGATAGATAGATAGATAGATAGATAGATAGATAGATAGACAGACAGATAGATAGATAGATGGATGGATGGATATAGAAAAAGAGAGAGAATTACCCAGGTAGATAGAGCAATAGAGTGATAGAGTGATCAGCTGATTTATTATCTATCTATCATCTGTCTATCATCTATCTGTCCATCTGTAATCTATCATCTGTGTCTATCTATCTTTCATCTGTGTCTATCTATGTATCTATCATCTATCTATCTATCTATCTATCTATCTATCTATCTATCTATCTATCTATCTACCTACCTACCTATCATCTATCTATCATCTATCTGTCTATCTATCTGTCTATCTATCTATCTATCTACCTATCATCTATCTATCTATCTATCTATCTATCTATCTATCTATCTATCTATCTATCTATCTATCTATCTGTCTATCTATCTATCTATCCATCTATCTCCCAGCTCCAGCCTGCCAAATTGCAAATGTATTTCATTGGTCAGAAAAAGCAGGAAACAAGAGATTGATGACTGATGGACAATTTGATACAAATCCATTATTACAACTAAGAAAATACCTCAAAGTATAATGTGTGAATTTTGGCCAGTCTCTAGCATCCTCTTCATATATGATAGTGAGTGTAATATTACTGATAGAATAATATCTGACCTGTCTTATTATAAACACTAAATGAGCATATATTGATAGACTGGGACCTTATAAATATATTTTAGAGAATGATAGAATCAGATAGAATGATACATCACCTCATCTTTATGAGGAACATCATTTTTCTCTGCACTATCCTAACAAGTCACAGTCCAGTAATCTCCTGAATGAAAACTTCCAGTTACAGAGAACTCATTATTTCATAGAATAATTCTAGTTCTTAGGCTTTTGGCCCTATATTGAGCTACCATCTGCCTCTCTGTAACTTATTCCCATTGGATATAACTGTGCCTTCTGCACTGCACAGAGTAAATCAAATCCCCCCATCCACATGACAAGCCTTCAAATATTTGAAGACAATTATGAAATTCCCCTCCTAAGACTTGTGTCACTAGTTTTATAAATATATCCTCACATGATATGGTTCTGAGTCCCTTTCACCCTCTTGATTACCTCCCTCTTTATGTGTTCTAATGTCAACATCCCTCTTAAAACGTGGTGCCTCACACTGGATGTAGTATTACAGCTGTAAAGCTCTAAAAAACATAGCAGCTTCAATTGTATGCTTGTTTTCTCTTTCAGTCAGATAGATACCTTTTTGTCTTTATGAAATGTGGAGAGACATAAAGGAGTGTGTGTGTGTATGTGTGATTGTGTGTGAGTATGTGTGTATATAGGGTGTGTGTGTGCATGTGTATGTATAGTGTTGGTACATACGGGTGTGTGTGTATATATGATGTGCGTGTGTGTGTGTGTGTGTGTGTGTTGTGCTGCATGGGTAAGGGGTTGGGATATCAAGTCTCAATATGTAGAGAAATCTCAACAAAACACCTCCTTCTAGTACAATATCTGGTTACACAAACTTCTTGGGAAATATTACTAATGAAACTAAACCATATTCATACTCTGACATTCTTCTCAGCCAAACACATATTTTAGCCTCACCCAGTCCCTTTCAACAAATAAGCTGTTTTGAAAATGATTTCCAGGGCGATGTCTGTTGCCATAGGAATGACATTAAATGAAAAGGACAGAAAATATAGAGGGTGATAAACTGCATGCTTCGATGACACACTTGACTTCCAAGCCTGTGTTCAAATGAGGTAGACATGCCAAGATTTTTATGAAAGACAAAATTAAAATGTATCGCTATCAAGCTGTAACTGACAAGGTATTGTGTGGTGGCTGTTAACATAATGCTCCATATATTTATTGTTTGTCATTTTTCTGGCCCTGACAAAGGTCTCTTGGTGCTGTAAATCACACCATTAAATCTGTCATGAGAAACGGAGGCTGTTTGGAAAGGAGAGAGAAAATGTGATGTTGAACCGTAGCTTCTGGGACATGAAAGAGAGGCAGCCTTATGTCGTAGGGAATGTGCTGGATCTGGAACTAGGAAGACCCAGGTTCAAATCCCACCTCAGATATTTATTAGCGGTGTGACCCTGGGCAAATAATTTAACCTCTCAGACTACTCATTTCTTAAATAATTACAAGTTGGGTTTAATAACTTCTAAGTTTCCTTCCAGCTGTAAACCTGTATTCAATGACTCAACTCTCAGAGATATCCCTTAATTTTAAGGCTTTATCATTTATGGGTATCAGACTATTGGTTTCTAATCAAATGGAAAGAAAAAAAACTCTATCATCTGTGAAGCATCCTTCTCATACCCTTACCCTTAAATACTTTAGCATTTCCTGACAGTAGAGGAACCACCCACCACAGTTGCTAACATCACACATTCATATTCTTTCTTGGCACAAGCCTCCAGACACATTAGATGAAGAAATGTTCACTAGGCTAGCTGACTGTCTTTTCTTAAGGGATTGGTTGGATTTTCTTGAGTCACTGCCTCCTTTACAAATAGCCAAAGTTGATGCTTTGATTCCTGGAAACTTCAACAGTTAATTGGTCCCATATCTCTCTGAACCAAAAGCAAGGAGGTGTAATGTAGATCATTAGACATGCATAATACAACAACATATCTAGATGTTCATGTATCCAATTCACAAACTTTTATTAAGTAGATACTATTTGTAAGGCACTGTTCTTGGTGGTGAATATGACTGTAGCAATAATCTAACACGGAGATGAGAAGCGTGAATCAATCAGAGTAGTGGGGCTTAGGAGAGACAGAAATTCAAACAAAATTTTTTAGGAACGTTCTAAGAGAGAGACAATAATCTAAGCTGGGGAAATCAGGTTGGTTGTTCTTTATTCTCGAAGGGAACCAAAATGACATCACTATGCTAGAGTCAAGTATCAATGTACAGATTGTGGCTGATCAGACCAATATTAGCTCAGGTTGGGCACAAATAGTCCATGTGAGCATTTGGGGTTATTTGGGGGTTATAAATCTGCATATTCTGTATTTTCTTTAGTTTTTTCAATTCTGCTTTGCCCATACAGCACAACACCTTCTCTGATGAGGGCACTCTGTACCCGCCGTCGAGCAGTGCTGTGCCAGGGTCTCTCATGGCACACAATCAATTCCAAAATGGAAGAGGTGGCACCAAAGCATACTTGGAGACATGGAATGTTCTCATATTGTGTTGTAACACTAACAATACTACATTTCTAGAGTGCCTGAAGAATTGAAAAACAATGTATGTCCGTTACTTCATCTAATTACAACAGTCCTATAGAGCAGGTCAACGTGAGACTTACACAGAACAGGTACAATCTTGGGGACTCCACCCCAATCATATTTCTTTTTTGGTTTATTTCCACCCAGAGCTGACTCTGAAAAAAACCTCCAAATATAGCTCAAGTGCAACTAATGTCTAAGTGTCCACAGATGTGGGTCAAAGGGCTCAACAAATCCCTTATGGCCACTTAAGGCATAAATTGGGTACAGGATAGCCTAGATTCCAATTCACTAACAACAAGAATTTCATCTATAGTGTTTACTGTGTGCCAGGCACTATGCTAAATGCCTTACAATTATGATCTCATTTCATCCTCACAATAACCCTGGGAAGTAGTATTATTATTATTATTACCCCCATTCTATAGATGAGGAAACTGAGAGAAATGGAGGTTGTGACTTTTACTTGCATATCACACAGCTGGGAAGTATCGGAGGTAGGATTTGGACTCAGGCTTTCCTGCCTCCAGGCTCAGTGCTCTAAGATTTACATGAATCATACATGGACCATAAATAGCAAATGTGATTCTCTTCTCTCTTTGCCACTCTTTCCACTCCACTCTGCAGCCTCTACCCTACCGCGTTTCAGCTCCATTGAATAAAATGCTCTTCCCAGGAAAATCTTGTTATTTCTAAACCAGGCTGTTAACTCCAGCTTTGAATGAGTCCATCTGCCTCAACCTCCTCTCCCCTCTGCTCAGAGCACTGAGTCCCAAACTCCTCCCAGTGCTTTCTTTTGGAGAGGACAGGACCTGGACTCTCAGATCACACCATTGTGTGTGCACTGCCCTACCTGGTTTCAAGTCCATGGATTAAGATACCAAGTGTACTCCTCTTCCCCTTTCTGCCTCTGTGTGCTGTCTCTTCTACTTTTGGATCACAAGCTTATTGAGGGTGGCAGCTCCCTTTCTTTTAATTAACTGTATCCCCAGTGCTAAGTACAATACCTGGAATGTGGTAGGCACTTAACAAATGTTTATTGAGTTGTTTTTATTGATTGAATTGGCTAATTCTAGAATTATCTTACTCAGAACCCCCCCATCTCCCTCCCCACCCCACACCCTATCAACTGGGGTTTAGGGACCCTAAATACTGTATACCTCCACAAATCAGGGGTTTAGGAACTCCCACCACTCCAACCAGGTAGCTTCCCTTTTCATTGCTGACAAGTGGTATGCATGCCTCTATGGCTCTCCACCTAGCACTGGGCTCACAGGCACTTATCCTCTATAGGCTCTAGAACCAGGAACTTGACACTCACATACTACCCCACATTTTTCATATCTTGAGCCAAGGAGCTGCTGTCTCCAAGATTGGATTGGGGAGAGATCCTGCAGTTAATTAGCCACTAGAGGAGGTAGGGAGTATACCAGTGCATAGATGCCATCACTCTCTGAACCAAAATCTTCTGTCAAGTCATAGAATCATAGATTTAGAGCTAAAAGGGAATAAAAGGTCATATAATTCAACCCTCTCATTTTATAGATGAAGGAATGCTCTTTGTCCTGCCTTCAGAAAAAAGGGGGGAAAGGTCAACATTTGGTGTAGAGCTTTACTTGTACCAGTCCAGCACAAGAGGGTGGCACCTTCTTGGCAATCAGTCCATTATCCCAGAGACCACAGAATCACCAAACGAGAGCTGAAAGGGATGGTCCAAGGCCACTCAGAGAGTAAGTATCAGAGGAGGGATGCGCACCAAGAGCTGCCCACTGCACCATTTAATTCCCTGTCTTCATGCTTCCCTTCAAATCCTTCTTGCTTAGATTCATCTAATGATTTCTAACAATGGATCTACCATAGCATTTCTGAGCTATGAGACCTCAAGAACCATTGTGATCTTCCACTGCATGTAGTAGATATCTCTCAGTCTTCTAAAGATTATCAGTGGACACATCTGCATTTCCCATAGGAAGACAGAATAAAAATCCCACATAAAGGTTCAACACACTCTACATTCATGAAATTTAGGCACGACCTTACCTAGTCAACATTTCACAAGAATCTGGATTTTTTCCTATCATTTTCTTATCAGAAATGATCACATTACTTAGCTCCAAACTAGAATCCTGGAAGTGATGGAGACATCACTTAATCTAAAATCAGCAAAGGCTCAGTGGAGAGCACTCGGGACCTGGAGTCAATAATACTTGAGTTCAAATCTCGCCTCAGGCACTCACTAGCCACGTGAGCTTGTACAAGTCACTTAACCTCTGTTTGCCTTAATCCTCTGTAGAAGGAAATGGCAAACCACTTCAGTATCTTTGCCAAGAAAACCCCACACGGGGTCAAGAAGATTTGGATGTGACTGAATGACTAGACTACAACCAAACTTCAGGAAAGATTCTCCTACTTCCTTTCTAAAGATACCAGATGGGTAATAGAGGGGAGGGCCGACTAGGGAAAGGGGGTAATTAGAATGCACACCATCTTGGGATAGGGAAAGGGGAGAGATGGGAAGAAAATTTGGAATGCAAAATCATGTGGAGATTAATATTAAAAATTAAATAACTTAATTAATGAAAAATACATCACAAGAGTGAAATAGAAAAAAAAAATAAAGACACCAGACGTAGAGGAGAAGCTAAGAAACATTGTAAAGTACTCTAGAGGAGACTTGGCAATTAGACAGAAAATTTATAGAGAAAGATAAAGTAAAAGAAAGAGACAGAGGCAGAGAAACAGAGAGACAAAGAGATGGACAGAAATAGAAAGACAGACACAGAGCCAGAGATAAACAGAGAAAGAGAAATAGAGACAGATGGAAAGCAAACAGAGACAAAAGAGACAAAAGGTTTTTAAGAAGCAAAAATGATAGCTGGCATTTTTATAGCATTTAAAGGTTTGCAAACCACTTTACAATTCACACATTTATCTCCGTTGCTCCTCTTAACATCTCTGCAAGCTGAGAGATTAGGGGATTTGCCCAGGGGCCCACAACTACTAAGTATCTGAGGATGGATTTGAACTCAGTTCTTCTGATGCCAGGTCCAGCATTCTAGCCACTGTGACTCTTAGCTGCCATCTCAATAACTCAAAGCATGATGTCTTTTAGGCACAAAAGATCAAATTTGATTCAAGCAAATGACTTAAGAGTAGACAGTGTTTCGGAGGATTATTAATTAAACACAAGCAAATTAATATGCGATTGTTTTATCTATGATATTTGCAAATAATTGTGATATAGATGCCAGAAATTATTTCATCTCCCTCTGTTTGGCTATATGTTCCATTTCTTCTTTTGAGCAACTTACAAATTATATATGTGTAACTATAACTATATTATCTATGTGTGTGTTTTATCTATAAGCATCTCTAGGCATCAGCTATATTTAAAATGATTCCTTACACACACACACACACACACACACACACACACACACACTCCCTACTCTCTCTATCTCTTTCCTTGTGTCTGCCTATCTGTGTCAGACTCTCTTCCTCTCTTGAATACCCCAGAATATAAACAGGAGTCACACCACCTATGAAGGCATAGAAGGCTTGCAATCTGCACCAAATGAGGGGATAGAAGAGTTCACAAACTTCCTAATTTTCTGAAGAAATTCTACTAATATCTGGTAGATCTTCATGCACAAAGGACTAAAGAATAATCCCTTTAAGGTTTAAAAAGGAGATCATTTTTCTCCAGGCTGGTATTTTCAGAAATATGCATGTGGTTAGAAATCAACAACCTATCTATTGAGTTTGTAATAATCTCCTAATTATAGATGCAAGGGTAAGTTAAATTGCTCATAATTGGGAAAAATTTAACCAATGAACCATGCCATTCTTCATGAACCCCTTGCTAGTATAATTCATAAGTGCCTTCCCAGCTTTAGAATCTCTTCATATTTTGCAGAGCTGTTTTAACATGTTCTGTTTATGGTAGACAAATAACACAGCCTAACAGTTATTGTTATATAGCTTCTCTTGGAAGCTTATCTAATTATGAAGAGTGAAGTTTCAGATTCTCTCTGAAGAAGAGAGAAATACTCAAAATATTGTGTGCATTCCTGGCAACAGACTATGTCTGTTTAGATGGTAGAGAAGCCTAGTGAAGAAAACAGAGACTCATCATCAAAAGTCTGGCAATTTGGGGCTAAAGTCTTTGGCAATATCAAGCCCTGAAACAAAAACCAATATAGAATGACTCTCAGTCTGTGCTGCTCATTTTCATTTTTGTAGTGATGATGGAACATTGGTACTAATGTGGGCAAAAGATAAAAAGAATCAACTGAATATGAGGCATAAAACAGATGTGTATGCTCATCAAAGATACTTTGGCTGCATGTAATGGTACCCAGTTATAGTTCGTGCTGATGAGTAGGCTGAGACTGGTGGAATCACTTGAGATCATGGGTCCAGGCTTTTTCGGCTAAGCTCATTATATGTGTGCACTTTTTGACATCTATATGCTGAGTTACTGGGAATTGTGGGACCACCAGGTCTTCTAAGAAGGAGTGAGTTAGCCCAGGCTGAAAAATAGAGATCAAAGGTTGCACCTCAATCATTAATGGAATCAAGTCCATGGGCAGTACCTTAACTTCCAGCCTGACTGAGATGGGGAGAGCCAGTCTTTAAAAACAACAACAACAACAACAATTATTACTACTACTACTACTACTACTATTACTACTACTACCACTACTACTGCTACTACTATTACTACTACTACTACTACTATTACTACTACTACCACTACTACTACTACTACTACTACTGCTGCTGCTGCTGCTGCTGCTGCTGCTGCTGCTGCTGCTGCTGCTGCTGCTGCTGCTGCTACTACTACTACAATAAATAAATATAAAGGGAATTTACTTCTGTCCTGGATGATTAGACTCTAAATGAAAGAATGAATACCTGTAGATGATGAGACCTTCTTTATGTTCCCATTTGCAGGTGACAATATTTTGATTGCATCAAAGCCTGGAAACTAGTAACCTTCTATTTAAAATCCATAATTATTTTTAGCCAATCATAGGAGGAAAAAAGTGGATGAATACCTGTTGTTCAGATTATGATGTTCATTTGGAGTTATACGTATCTTAGATTAGCAATGAAGTAAGCCCATAATTGAAGAGAAAAAAAGAGAGATGAACTTTGGAAAACTGCACATTGCTTTTAATGATCTCAAGTACCTCCCTGAAACAAAGACTCATCCCAGGAGAAGTGGGGTAAAGAATATCATCAGAGAAGTGTATGATTGTCAAAGAAGGTGTTTTGGTCATACATCAAGATTGAGGGATAATTGAGGACCAGCTCACATATTCCATCGCTATGCATGCCATATCAAGAGATCTCAACCATACCCCTACCCAGAATGTTGGGTGAACCTCATGTGTACAATTTATGGAACGACATGATTAAAACTCATACAGATCTAACAGATATTCATTTCAATTGATGGGCTGTGATCTGTACCATTGGAAGGAGTAACAGTTTTGGTGATATAAACGGATTCCTTGAGGTAAATATAGATTAATATAGACAGACAGATAGATAAAGACACACACATATAAACTTATATGTCATATATATGTCTTTTAAAACACACCAGACACATACACAGATATACATAGACACACTTATCTGTCCAGTTTTCTTACACTTAACAGCCTTTCATGCATCCTATGACACAGTGACACTGATTCCTCACAAAAAGATGCTATATCTCTGGCCTTGATGCATTTTCAATGACTGTCATTGATGTCTGGAAGGCTTTCCCTTCACATCTCCTTGTCCTGGTTTCCCCAGATTCCTTCAGATCCCAGCTAAAATTCTATCTTCTAGAAGCCTTTCCTAAGCCCTCTTAATGCTAGTTCCTTCTCTCTTATTTCAAATTTATCATATTATTAGAATTTATTAAAATGATCATAAACTTTGTACATAATTGTAAGCATGTTGTGTCTCCCTTTAGACTGTGAATTCCTTGAGAGTAGAGTCCGTTTTTGCCTTTTCCTATAGATCCCATACTTAGCACAGTGTCTAGAACTCAGTAGATACTTAAAAGCTTGTTGACACAATATACAATTTGGATAGTTGATAATTTCAGGCAACAATTTCTTTAACTCTGATTCTATTATATAATCAATAACATTTTATATTATTATATTATATATTATATTATATAATCAATAACATTTTATATGAAGTATTATTATGAAGTTAACTTAGCTCAGAAATTGTACTTAGATCACAAATGTTAGCAAATAATAGTCTTGACTGAAATTGGGTTCATTCTATCGTGGAAAGAAAATTGAACTTAAAACCAGAAGAGTTGGATTTGAAACTTATCACAGGTACTTATTAGCAGGATGACCTTGGAAAAACCATTTATCCTCTTAAAGCCTCAGGTTCCTTCTCCATGAGGAGAAGAGGAGAGGAGATGGTTTGCTTGACTCCAGCCAGCCACCTGGACTTCTATCCTAGCTCTATTTATGTGAAGGGGAAAGGGTAAGGAAGAATCAGCCCTAAGGTAGTTCTATTAGCCTGGAGCATATAGATCCTGGGGAAGACCCATCAAAGAGGGTTATTTTCTATGGACTTATGCCTGAGCTCTTTGTCTGTTCCTTGTTATATATAATAAACTTGCCCTATGTTCTACCTTGGGGCAGCTAAGTAATGTAAGGGATAGAAAACTGGGCTCAGAACTAGAAAGACTCATCTTTTTGAGTTCAAATACAACTTCAGATACTTACTAGCAAGTCATTTAGCCCTGTTTGCCTCAGTTTCCTTAACTATAAAATGAACTGAAGGCAAACCTCTTCTGTATCTCTGCCAAGAAAACCCCAAATGAGGTCACAGAGTCAGACATGACTGAAAAATGACTTAATGCCAACATGTTCTATCACTGATTAGTGTGGTACTTACAAAGGAATTGCAAATCCTCATATGAGTGCAAAATTGGCCACATTCTGATATCACTGGGGAATCCTTAGGTGGGGGCATGTTCCAAAGAGTTAATAAGCATGTTAAACTTCCAAGAGTAAGCTGGTCTATGTAAGCCCAAAGCTCTGTAATGAGCTAAAGATAAAATGATAATAAATAAAATTTCTTTTGTAACCATAAAGAGCTATATTAACCCAAGCATCTATTTTTTTAAAGATTTAAACACAGCCTAAATAATGAACGTTATGGACTTTATGCTTAAAAAGCTACAATCTCGGTATTTTTTTCTTAAAATTCATTATAGTTACATATTTTTATCTTGAACAAGCAACATCCTATTTCTGTCCTTACTCATTTCATTCTTTTTCTGTTCCTTATTTTACCAAAGGAGTATCTGATTCTTGGTAGGCAAAACACTATTTGGTTATTTTTTTTTCCTGTGCCCCCTATATATGACAAGAAATCCCACCGATCCCCCATGCCCTTTCAACCTCATTCCTCCTTTCCCAAACAACTATTATTATGTTATTTGGTAAAATCCAGCGCAGTATCAAAATCCCAACTATGGTATCCCGAATTATGAGACTAATGTCAATAAGGAAGAATTATTCCATTGCTGGAATTGCCCACAAGCCCCCAGAGTTCCAAGATAAGGCAACCAGCATTCTTGTGTGAATGTATATTTTCCCAAAGAACCACAAATACCATAAACCTGATGAGAAGTGATTCAGATTACCCAGACTCATACAGCAGTTCAAATTCATTTGCTTTCATAACCAATTAGATGCTCAAATTTGTGCAGAATTCTATTTATGGAAAACTGTTTTCTACATAGTATAATTTTCGATAGTTCTCAATAGGACAGTGAAATGTGATCACCATGTCACCTGCATTTATTTTTCTTTCCCAGGACATTTTGAAAGGGTGTGTAAAAGATCTTTTTTTAATGTTAATCTTCAAAACTCTTCTGGGGGATATAATCCCGAAGTCAGCTTAAGTGCAACTAATACTGAGTTTTCATTTTTCACAAGCAAACAAAAACAACCAAAAGTAAAATATAATTGACCAGACTAAATCCTTTTCTGCAAATCTGTTCTATATGTAAAACATTTTTGAGATGTTTTTGCTTATAGTCATGCCAAAGAATGTAGTATTGCTGATTCCATGTTGTGAACTGTTTTCTACAAATTATACAATTGCCTGAACTTTGGGATTGCTTGGGATAGTTTCTTATTTTATTTACCCTTTTAATCCCTGAAGAAGTTTGCTACATTATTTCTATATAATATTATTAAATAGAGTTCCTGAAACAAAAAGAGAACTGTGCCTTCATATCAAGGTACAAACCACTCTCAGGTGCTTAAGATACTTATAAGCTTCTGTTTCAATTGGCTAATCAACAAGCATTTCTGAAATGTCTCTTATGTACCAGATACTTTGTTAAGCACAGAGGACAGAAAGACAAAATTGAAACAATCAGAACCCTCAAGGAGCTGACATTCTACCAGAGGAAAGAAGACGTACATATGGAAGTAGATAAGATAGAATAAGGATAAGACTTGTTGCTTCGTTGCCGTAGACATCTCCTGGATGAAGAAACCCTCTGTCAATGGTCATCACCTTCTCTACAGTCCATAATCTTAATAAATTGGCTAGGATGAGTGATTTGCCACAGCAAATGTTTACACAGCCACCTAGGTCTTCTGACTTCAAGGTCGGTTCTTGTTTCACGTAATATCACTTCATAGTCATATCAAGATGGAACCAGAGAACCTCAAAGTTGGGAATGAAACCAAAGGACACCTGGTCCAAATCCTACTTGGACACCAATCTCATGATGCTATCTTCTATGATCCTAAGTAGCAATGCAAACTCTACTTAAAATCATCTAGTAAATTTTTCTACATCCCAAAGGAGCTCATTTCATTTTTTGGACCTCTCTGATGGTCTGGAGGACTTTCCTTTCCTCTAGCTTAAACTAGCTTCTCTGAAGCTTCTAGCCTCTGTTCTTTTTCTTACTTGGGGTCCATCAGAACAAATCTCTCCTCTCTTTGTCAATAAAAATGAACTTTGTTTTTAATGCAATCCATTTATTCCAAGCAGTATTTACTAAGCTATGTAAAGGCAGTTTGTTATAGTGGTTATAGAGATCAGATTTGGGGACCAGGAAGACCTAAGATCATCAAGTTCTGCCTCTGACACATACTGTCTGTACGACCCTGATCCACTAATTTAATTCCTTAATACTCTGAAAGTATAAGTTGCAGAGGAGGTGCTCATCTGCTGTGGTAAAGAACGTTTCCTCATCTGGGAGATCCCTATACTAAGGCAATCATAGGTCCAATCCTTGTCCCTTTTATATACTAGGTACTGTGGAGAAAAACTTAAAAGCATATGATGCTGTCTTCGACAAAAAAAGAACAATAAATGGAAGAGGTGTGGGCTGCGGGAAGAAATACCTAAACATTCTAGCAATATTTCATGTATATTTTGTATTCCCTCATTATTTTAAAATTAAATTTCATTTTATTTTCAGAACTACGTTCTATCTCTCCCCTCTATCCCTCCCGTTTCCTCACAAATATGTATAATTAAACTAAGCAGAGTTATGCATGGACTCTGTCCCAAAAAAAAGTCTCAAATCATACTCTGAATCCATCCCCTCTCTCTGAGGAGGGCACCATATTTCATGTTAAGTCTTCTGTATTTGATCATTGTGTTGATCAGAGTTTCTTAGTCTTTAAAAGGATCTCTGGAATAGCTCATTCTGTAGTCCTGCTAGCTTTCAGTACTCCCAAAGTTATTTTAAGTTGGAGAAAATCTGATCGATGTCCTTCTGATCTAAGTTCAACAAGTTCCTGACCCAGGTCTAGGTCTGAACAACACTATTATAGTCCTGTCTATGTTTGGAAATGTTATCAGGTTATCATGTTCAGAGCAGCAGAACTATAAGCTCTTCTTTGGTCTGAAATTCTGACTGGTTATTTTACTACAGGTTTCAGACTGGGCTAAAGGCTGGAGTCGAAAGCCTGCTCTGCTCCTGGGACCAGAACCACACAGCTACTGCTTGTTTCTGAACTTGTTTCTTGCTCAGTGCACAAACTAAGACCCTATACTGCTCTCTACTACAGATCAGCACTCCTAGGCTTAGGTATTCTCCACAATTCACCAGGGATATAGGACCCAGTAACTTCACAATAAATGATAGAGCTGGAGGTTTGCACCTGTTCTTGCTTCCATCACTGATTCTTCTCTTATCTGTGCAACCATTCCTTCTCAGTCTCCTTTGCTAGATTATTAATTGATAGATTGAACTCAAATGGCACTTTATGCAAGCCTTTCCTGGTCCCCTCAACTTTTCCCACTGCTAGTGCCTTCTTTCTAAGATTAATCACCATCTACTACATATGCAGGCAGCTAGGTGGTGCAGTGGATAAACCACTGGGTCTGGAGTCAGGAAGACCTGAGTTCAAATCCGGCCTCAGACACTTACTAGGTGTATGACTTGGGCAAGTCACTTAACCCTGTTTACCTTGGTTTCCTCCTCTGTAAATGAGCTGGAGAAGGAAATGGCAAACCCCTCTAGTATCTTTGCCAAGAAAGTCCCAAAAAGGGTCACAAAGAGTAGGGACATAACTGAAGAATTATATATATATATATATATATATATATATATATATATATATATGTTGTATGCACATAGTTATAGTTATTGGGGGGACAGATATTTGGCAATTTTTCCTTGATAGAAGTGTTCAAAAGTCTTATTCATTTCCTGAGTGGCATTTGAGATGAAAACATCTAAGCAAAACAAGGAACTAAATCATCTCAAAGTAGGATTGAGATCTCCATCTTTAATTAAAAATAGAAATAGATTCAAAGAATGGGAGGAAACATAAAAACCATATTGTTGTCTGTTTTTCTGCTATGAGGAAGACATTAGGATCATTGTGCTATTTGCCATCTGACCCTTGCCAAGAGATATTTAGCTTCAACAGTGAATGGCCATGTCTGTGGAAGGTAATAAGACACAAATGAGGAAAGGGAAGGAAGGTGCTAGACTGCATGCTCATCTAGTAACATTATTCTCAGTGCTAATGGAGGCTGAAACTCAACATTTGAGAGTTAACAAAAAATATAGGGCCAACCTCAAGGATAGCCTTATGTGTGTGCATATGTGTGAGTATGTATGTGTGTATGAACTTAAAACTGAGCTTGCTCACTGTGTCTGTATTTGGTCAAAGAAAGGAGATTCATTCTGAAAGGTTTCCTGAAGTCGTACCTCTTATGTAGTCCAATTGGTTACATCAGTAAACCTCTCCGAAACATTTTAAAGGATACAGCCCGGGAATGGAGTACTGGCTTTATGGCCAGTAAGGTGTGAGCCCATTAAACTCTCACTATGTATGAATGTTTTTAATTCCACTGGCCAGTTAACTAGAATTTAACTCGAGGCAAGTAAAATTAGTAGTTTCTTTTAGCAAAAGATTATGGTACCTGTTGTAAAAGCTAGTCACCCCACCCCTCAAAAAAAGTCAGAGTAAAACAAAACAAGCATGCTCTGTACTAGGTCATTAACATTACTCCCCTTTCCCTTCCGGTTTTGATAGGAAGAGTGAATTCTGGAATGGTAATACAGTGACGACAGAAGATTTGAGAGAGCTACTGACCCATTCTAGGAAATGGGGGCCACAGGTAGAAGAGAAGAGAGCGTAGTGAGAGGATGATGTAGCAGTAACATGTACTGTGGAAGGAGCACTAGGCTTAGAGTGAGAAGATGTATGTTCAAACCTGAGTCCTTCTTCACTAGGTGGCTCAGTAGAGAGAGCAAGCACTGGGCTAGGAGTCAGGGGAACCCAAGTTGAAATCTAGGCTAGTTAGCTGTGTGACACTGGGCAAATCACCTAACCTCTGTTTAATTCAACTTCCTCATTTACAAAATAGTGATAACAATGGTACCTTCCTCCTAGAGCTATTGTGAGGCTCAAATGAGATCCTTATTGTAAATCACTTAGCACAGTGTTCAGTAAATATATAAATGTTAGCTGTTATTGTTACTGTATTGTTGTTGATGTTGCTGTTGTTGCTGTTGTTGTTGTTGTTAAGCACTGGGGCAGGAAACAAGAAGACCTGAGTTCAAATGTAGCTTCAGACCCTAACTAGTTGTTTGACCCTGGGCAAGTCATTTAACCTGTGCCTAAGTCTGTTTCCTCTATTGTACAATGGGGATGATAATAGGAACTATCTCCTAAGGTTCTTATGGAGATTATATAAGATAATATTTGTAAAGCACTTAGCACAGGGTTGGGCATGTAGTAGGTGCTTAATATATGCTTGTTTTCATTCCTTCTTTGCACACAGTGCTTAACCTTTCTAAATCTCAGTCTCTCCATGCATAAAATCATAAAATGAGAGGGTTGTACCAGATACTCTCTAAGTTGCTTCTGAGTTTGTACATCTATGATTCTATGAAGAAGGACAATAAAACTGGAGGAAAAAACCTGACATTTTCTCCATCAGCCTCTGACCCTCACCACACACACACACACATACACACACACACACATACACACACACACACACTCACACCCTCACACACACAAACACACACACTCACACACACATACACCCTCACACACACAAACACACACACTCATACACTCACACACACATGCGCACACACACATACACAGAAACAAATTTTGAGCTATATTGAAAAATACACATCCATACAAATGGAAACTTTAAACCATAAGAATTTGGTTACCCTTATGATTATTTTTGAGTTACTACTATGCTTTAGTCACCATGGAGGTTATGAGATAGATCTTGCTTCAAGGTATCTCTTCACAACAGCAAGTATTTTTAAGATTATTTTTCAGAGAAGGAAACTGAGATTTAGAAAAGTGAAATGATAGACATCAGGCACAAGATTCAAACTCAGGTCTGGTGGCTTCTAAGCTAGACCTTTTTACACTGTCTCTCTCTTCTCTCATTATGGAGAAAAGATTATAAAACACAGCTGGCCAGCAATTTTTGAAATAGTCATCACAATGTTTTTGAAAAATCTGAAACATTGGGCATGGATAATGAACATTATAAGAAATCAGATCTCAGAGAGATGTGTATGCCCTAGAATCATCTGGGAAACTTTCCTGAGGAATGTGGGAGCTGAACAGGAGCTTGAGTGATGGATAGAATTTGAATAATGTAGCAATGATGATCCTATGACATGTTCTTCATCTATTAAGAAATCTGTAGTGGTTACCTACTGCTTCCAGGATAGAATAGAAAATCCTCCATCTGGCATTTAAAATCCTCTATAATATGAATCCTATAGACTATTCTTACTTTTTTCAGACAATTCCCTTTTAATATACATGAAACAGTGTATTTTCTATTCACAGTTAGCAATGAGTTTTAGTTGCAGGATTCTTTCTAGTACAGGAGATGAAAAATATTGCAGCTAATGTCTCTCATTGATCACATTACTTCCCATTATAAACCTTGGTGAAATTTAGAAAGAGAAAATCTGTGGTTTGAAGGGGACCTAGGAGTTTTCTATGGTGCAGATAATGACAAAACAGAAAAAGAGAGGTTCAGATATTTAGGAACTTGACTAGGTTAGGGGGATGGAGATTCTAGAGGTTCTCTGGCACATACAACCCTGTGTCCTCAGAACAAATGCTTTTGAGTAGGAGGCCTTGTCATTCAGGGAGGAGAATGCTCACTGAATCTGCAGTGAGAGGACGAGGAGAGGATGAATCCTCATTGCCGCCTCCTGTCTACAAGGTCTTGGGGTGGGTGAGACACTGCCTCACTGTGGGCCTCACTTTGCTCCCCTACATAAGACTAAATCATCTCTTAGGTTCCTTCCAACTCCAATCCTAGGTAGGGTCCAATGAGTCTGACATAGGTGAAGAATTAAGTTCTCTTCTTTATTTTTATATGGGTAACCCATGTGGATCTCATCTGTGTGAAGATAACTTCATAAGGTATTGAATCTCTTCCACTTTTCTTCCACCAGGATCCAACTCAAGTTTCCAAGATAATATGGACAAAATGCAAAAGAAAAAGAACTTCTTACTAGTCTTCCTTATTGACTGAGATTTTTTTCTCCAAAGAAAACTGGACAAGAGCAACAAGACTTGAAGCTGCAGAGAGGAGCATACCTTCCCAGATGCCTTATAGACCTAACCTTAATGCTATATGCCCATTTCCAAAACCAGAGCTTGGGGAAGCCGATTTCTTTCCCACCTTGGAGAAAGGGGCTCAACCAAGGTTTTGGCTGCAAATCCTCCTTTCTGGTGTTTCTATTTTCCTTTTATTTTCAGAGGGCAGCACTGGGAGTATCATCAATTAATGGGTCAGAAGGCATGGATTTTGGATTTTTTAACATTACTCAGAATTGAAGGGATCTATTGAATTTTTGGTTTTGTTTGTTTGCTTAGTGTGTTTATTGAGTCCGGTATCAAAAGTACAGGAGTAAGAGGGATCAAACATTTCTGAAGAAAATGACAAACATGAATCAGAGTTACCAGCCTTGAAACTTTGGACCTAAATAACCCCAAGCAAAGTCAATCAGGATCTGAACAATCCCCCACCCAGGGAGCACAGTGGTAAGATCCAGCTATTACAAGAGCTGCTTGATACCTTTCATGAAAGATTTTCTGTTGTATCTAAAGGGCAGGAGCTGAAGTGACGTTAGTTAATGCAAGATCTATACAAAGCATCTCGCTGGGTCAGAACATAATGGTCATTGAAGAGACGTCACAGAGTTTCTAGAAAAAAGGTTGGCAAATAGGGCTATGCTTAACAAGAGATATGTAGGCTAACTTGTATTCCCAGAGCATGAATCACACAAATAAAAACTACTTTTAAAAAGCCACAACACCGCTACATCACCCCAGTGTTGTGTGCCCTGGCCTGTGTTTTTATTTCAACGAGTCCTGTATTCTACTCATCTTTTTAGGGTTAAGGGATAGACAGCTCAGATCAAGCCCAGGAGGCATGTAGCAAGTCAGAAGACAGAGTGTGTCAGAGTGGAGTGAGCTGGCCAGCAAGGCCTGGATTCAAATCACATTTCTGACACATAAGGGCAGTGTGATCCTAGGCAAACCACTTAACCTCCCATTGCCCTCTCTCATAAACTCTTAAAGACTCTAAGTTGAAGAGAAGGTGCTGACCTGAACTGGGAGAGGGAATTTGTAGTCCTCTCTAATGGATCATCATAATATTCTAATACACAAACACTTAATATGTTCTGGACACGGGATCTAAAGACACAAACAAATCAGTCTTTGTCCTCAAGGACATTACATTTTACTGGTGGGGAATGCCATGTACAGAGATTAGACCACGTAAAATGGACACAAAGTTATTTCCTGGAGGGGACAGTTTGAGAACTCCTATTTCTGCAGGACTGTGGTTTACAAATCGCTCCTCTCACGACAGCCCTGTGAGACAGATGGTATAAGCATGATTACACAGCTATGGGAACTGGGGCATCATGAGTTTAAGGGAGAAAATTATGTAAAGGGCTTTGGCACCTTCAAAGCACTATGCAATTGTCAATGATGATGGTGAGCATCCTTATCATTATTGGAGAGGCTGCCTGGCGTAACGGATAGAGTACTGGGCTTAGAGGCTGGAAGATCTGTGTTCGAATTCCACCTCCAATACTCACAAACTATGTTACCACGGCCAAGGCACAATCTCAGTTTCATTTTCCTCCATTATACCTGTAGCTGCTACCTCCCTGGGTTGTTGCAAAGAGGATCACAGGGATAACGTAGATAAACCCACCCATGTGGATAATGTAGGTAAAATTATTTTGTGATCCACAAAATGCTACGCAAATGTCAATTTAGTCCATCAACTGGCCGTTCCTAGTACCAGGTACAGTGTTCAATACTAGGGAGGCAAAGAAAGGTGAAAAGACAGTCTTGGCTCTAAAGGAGCTCGTAGGCTAATGAAGAAGTGCAGAGACAACTCACCGCCCAGGCTTTCTCTAAGTCCCAACTAAAATCCTACCTCCAATAAGAAGCCTTTCTCAACCCCTCTTAATTCCAGTGTTTTCCTTCTGTTAATTATTTCCTCTTTATCCTGCACACAGCTTGCATTGTATATATTTGTTTGTATACAACCCCCATTAGATCATAAGATTCTTGAAGGCAGGGAATGTCTTTTGCCTCTGTTTGTATCAACAGCCATTAGGACAGCAACTGGCAAAAGTAGGCACTTACTAAATGCTGATTGATTTGTTGTTTTTTGTTCTTCATGTTCTTGTTCTCTTTCTCTTCTTCCTTTTCCTTCCCTTTCTCTTTCTTTTCCTCCTTCTCCTCTTTTTTCTCTTTTTCTTTCTCCTTTGTCTGATGGAGGTTCCTATTTAGCTCTTCCGAATGTAAGATCAATGCTCTCCCCATGATCACGATCATGTCCTAGGAGATGCAGTATATTAGCGAGCAAAAAATTAATTTCAGTTTGCAACATGATCTGATAGTTTCTTTTCACAGTGTGTCTTGTGCCTGAATGTTATATTCCATTGCTCTCCTTACAGGAAATGTGTTTTTGGACTTATTTATGTATAAAAGTAGTTATAGTAACACTTTATTTCTCTAGTATAATGCAACTCAATCTTGTAATATGAGGGAGGTATATAGGGAATATATATTCATGCACATAAAATATATATTCATATATATACATATTCATAAACACATATGATGTTTATTCTAGCTCTAAATTCAATTCTCTTAGGATCAAGTATAGCTCAGGGTGTGTTTCCTATGTGCTCAGAACTATACTAGCTTCTGTGGCAGATTCAGAAGTAAACAGGCAAGGTTCAGACCCTTGAAAAGCTACTGAGTTAGTTGTAGAGATACTATTAACATGTATAAAAAGATAACAGTATAAAGGAACATGTCATCACATGCTGGATTGTGTGATATGGACCACAAGTGCTGCAGAAGTTAGGAAGGAAGGAGTCGGCAAAAGTCGGAGCAGTACAAGCCTTTCTGGAAGGGGACCAACTCAAGTTGTTCCTTGATACAGATAATCAGTAGGCAAATCAGAGAGGAGCTATGAGAGGGGGCAAAGGGGTTCAACAAAAATCCTGATAAGTGACAAAGGCAGACCTAGAATCCTTCGATAATTGGCCAGTCCATAGCAGTCTTGACTCCCCAGGTGGTCAGTCTAGGTTCTAGTACAGTCTCTCCTGGTCATTCCTTTGAGCTTCCTGGAAGGGTCTGGTTAGTTTCTTTCATTTCACCACCCACATGGCATTCTCATATAATGAAAATAAAAACCAGGGAAAGGGGGAGGTATCACTCTCTACCATAGGAATCGACTCTTTGCACAGTCTGGCTTCATAACAGTCATGGGCATGTTACCTATTGTAAGACAAGGTGGTGTGGCAATAGAATCTATCTGACTGCTTCATTATCAGTTGATGCCTCCCCACTGGCCACACATCCAAGTGTTCTTCCCAGTTCCTCTCACTGTACCATATTAGAAAGGGGGCAAAAACTAATTAGAAAGGGGGCAAAAATTTTAGTTTGCTAAGAAGAGGTAAATCCCCAGGGAAGCCCCACTCTGCGCAACTCATTGAACGTCCCAAGGTTATTTATTTTCTGATCCCGAGACATCAAAAGGCACCAACACCACTAATGAATGGATTTTGTGGCATGGGGGGAGTTGTGGGATTTCTCCCCCTCCTTCTAACATTCTGTCTCCTATCAAACCTTTTCCCCAAAAGTTGGTGGGGGAGGAGGAGGGGAAGGTCCCCTGTAAAGTTTATGACTGCAGTGTCAAAAGTCTTCCATCCAAATCCCAGTAAATATTCTAATGAAGTCTGGAAACAAAGCCGTCTGTAATTGCTTGGGGCAGAGAATTAAGATAGCCTGTTTCCAGTTAGTCAGTCATTAGAGAGATCTAACATCCATGGTAAATAGTTTCCTGTTCTGAGGGCTTTAAACTGAGTTTTAGGAAGCCCAGCTTCCTGAAGGGTTTATTTGGAAACAACAATGTGCCAACTGGTCCCAGCTTTTCAGATGACCACTGGTCCCTCCTGAGGTGCAATTGAGCTCAGCGGTAGCAGCCCTTCGTTTCCAGGGTCCTGGGTTTAGCATCTCGTGGCAGGAATTACCAAGCTTTGATAATGGCAGGGAAGGAGCCCCAGCAAATCTCTGCTGGGGGCATGACTGAGGTCTGGAGTTTTCTTTGGTTTTTAGTACATTGAAGTTGAGTGACTCACAGAATTAAATTTAAAACAATAGGAATGTGCTCTAGTTTGGGCCAAATGGGTGGTTAGGTTTGGGGCCAGTACTTGTGAGAAACTGACATTGAAGGTTCCCTGGTCTCTAAGGGATAGATATCTGGTAAAGTGTGGGGGAGGGGCAGTAGGGGCAGTTCTTATAAGTTATCTGATGAATAGCATATTAAAACGTAATTTTCCCGTATAAGGAAGTCACTGAGACTTTAATTAGAACATAAATGAAAGTGAAGGGTGTCCCAAAAGTCTTAGTGCAATTTTCTACTATTAAAAGCTAAAAACTGAGTTAAGATTTTTGAGGCCTGATACATTCATTAATCAGGTTTCTTCGTTTTTCTTTTTTAAAGAAATGGCGTGTAGGTGTTTTTGCCTATAGATGTGGCAGAGTGACTGCTTGTTGATCAAGAACTGAAAGGGACCTTTGATTTGAGTAACTAGTCCAGTTCTGTCAATCTACCAAAAAGGATATTGAGAACCAGAGAGATTAAGTGGTTTACCTAAAGAGAAAGAAATAGTGAGAGCAGTCCTACTGGAACCCAAGCCGCCTGAGACCAGATGACTTTTTCTCTTGTATGAAGACGACAGTATTGAGTTGGTTTGTATGACTGAGTCTCAGCCCATGAGAATGTTAGCTGGTTGAGGCAGACACTGGGTTCACTTCCAGAATTCACACCCAAGGGGGAGAAATGAATCATGGGCATAGGCCATCTTCATTCTCCATCATTAGCTCCATGACTTGTGCCCAGGCTTTCATTAACAGAACAGTTTTGTTTTTCTTTTTCCCCCAGAAAAGTCCTGAATACTCTGTTTTTCTTTCCTTTTCTAGACCATGCTCAGTTCGCTGTCTTCTTCAACATGATATTATTGTGCAGGACTGGGTTGATTTTTTCATAGTTTTTTTTTTCTGGTAAAAGGAAAATGAATTACTTTCTAGGAAAGAAGGGACTTGGGATGGCTCTTTCTGTCTCTTTCAGCAACACCTGCTTACCCCAAGAAGCCTATCTGCTGTAACTAGAGGTTTTTGCTTTTTATTGATAGAATGTTAATTGAATAACGCTTAGAATGGTTACTTCTATCAGAAATATCTGAAATCTACAATATGCTTCCAAGACTTAAAATACCATCCCTCCCTCTCTCCTTTTAGTTCCTAGCTTTCTTCAAGGCCCTGCTCCTTCCTCTCACCAAATGTTCACCCCCTCCCCGAATTTCCCTGTATTTACTTTGTCTATTTTTTCTAATCAATTCATACATGATAGCAGAGAAACACAGATCTGAAGCTGAAAGAAGCATCAGAAAACAACCTATCCATCACTCTCATTTAACAGTTCAATTAACTGAGGATCAGATAGGTTAGTTGACTTGTTCAAGAGCACACAGATAGTTTATGTCAGAGGTGAGATGTGAAACCAAATCTTTTGATTCTAGGGTCAATATTCTTCTTCCCTCCCTCAATCTAATGTAAGTTCCTTTAAAACATGGACTGTTTTGGTTTTATCTTTGTATGCCCAGTGCCTAGTACAGAGTGGAACACTTTGAAGATAATTAATGACTGTTATTTGAATGAATCTAAGGAAGGAATCTTAATTTGACAAATTCCTTCAACACCTAAAGAAATGAATCTCTAATGTTACATTTTTCAGATGCTGTGGTGCACAGCAAGAAGGAAATATTTGAGGGCAGGAAGGAAGTCTTCTGTATCTCACTGTTGATAGAGGCAACATGCTATTGAGCAAAGAGAGTTGGATTCAGTGTTAAAAGACATAAGCGGTAGGTATCTCAGATTGAAATCTTACTGACTGAATCACCATACGAAGGTCATTTCATATTTATGAGCCTCAGTTTCTTCATCTGTAAAATGAAAACCATACTTGTACTACCTCATAGGTATTGTGAAGAAAATACTTTGGAAACCTTAATACACCTAATAGAAACCTAAATGTGAATTAAGACTGGCTTTTGAATAAATCTGTTACTAGCAACCTCTCAAGCTCTGAGTACAATCATTTCTGATTAGGCTCTTCAGGAAGAAATTCTGAGCTTGAAGAAAGTTTCCCCCTCCCTTCCCCTCTATATTCAACACATCATATCTGAACCTGTTATTTTTGTGATGTGCTCTGAAAAATTCCAACAACCCAAGATTTTATGTTTCTGTGTATTGCACAGAGGTAATTTGGTAAAGAGGAGGTTTGTAGAGAGCACAATAACAGCCCCCCATTATTTATTTTCCCAATCTTATTTAAATAAAGATAGTGCATTTAAAGTTGCACTTGATTGAACAACTGTCCCTTTTTTAATTTTCCCTGACAAAAGCTATGAATTATTAATTTCTGTCATTGTACTCACTGAACAAATGTAATTGCGAGTAAATGTCTGAAGTTAATGAAAAAATTAAGAAGAAAGGATTTCTTTATAAGAATTAATGAAACATTTCCACAAACCTCTTTGAAATCATGATTATGAAGTACTACAAGATTCCCTAAGAGCGATGCCTCTGGAGCAAAGGGGGCCTTTTTGCTTTGGTATGACTGATGCCAATGAATGCCAACATATACTCTGAGAACTGAACCTGCTGTGTATGACAGTTCACTTCACTGTCCACATACCCCACCCCACGTTCAAGGGCTATATGAATCTAACTGAAATAACTTTGTTATTGTTTGTTTTCCTTCAGAACACGCCATGGTTGGAGGTATAAATGCCTTCTCCTCTGGCTGCAGTAACTACTATGGCGAGGTCGGAGATGTTCCAAAAGTCTTAGTGCGGTTTTAAGCTATTGAAGCACAGCTAAATGGTGCAGTGCATAGAGAACCAGGCTTGGAATCAGAAAGACTCATCCTCTTGAGTTCAAATCCAGCCTCAGACCCTTCCTGGCTGTGTGACCCTGAGCAAGTCACTTAACCCTGTTTGCATCAGTTCCTCACCTGTGAAACAAATAGGAAATGACCAACCACTCCAGCATCTTTGCCAAGAAAACCCCAAATGGAGTCACAAAGAATCAAACACAACTGAAATGACTCGACAACAATAAGCTATTGAACCTTAAAACTGCATCAAGATTTTCGGGACACCAACAATTTACACCATTTATATGCATCACACATGCACACAAGCACACATCCCCTCCACACTCCTCCCTCCCTGCCATACTCCTCCCTGCCCTCTACCCCCACACACATACACACATGCATAAATCCAGGAAGAATCAGTAAGATCTAGGTTTCAGTCTATCTCTGAAACATAGTGGTTGGATAACACTGTCCAAGTCAGAGAACTTCTCAAAACTCCAGGAGCGAAGGAACCTGAGGCCTCAAGGTCACATGTGGCTCCAAACTTCACAGAACAAAGTTAGGGTTAGGGTTAGGGCTCCAACTCTGCCTCTGATTCTAACCCTAAATTGTGTACTGTGAAGTTTGGATTCAGTCAAAGACCCCATTGAGGACCTAGAGGGCTGCATGTGGCCTCAAGGCCGTAAGATCCCCACTTTTGCTCCAGGCAATTCTTCTGGAATAAAATGCAAATTAAGTATAAATTTTCATCAGTGGAGGGAGTTTTCTCATCAGGATTTCCCTGCTCAGAAGAAATTACCATTCTAGTCCAATATTATATTTGTGAGTACACACACACATACACATGTGTGCATGCACGCACACGCACACGCGCGCACACGCGCACACGCACACGCGCACACACGCGCACACACACATACACACACACCCCTATCTTGGTAAGGGACGTGGAATAAGGACCCATAAGCTAACAAATAAGCAACGAATTACTGTTTCTATTACAAATATAGCATCTCGGGAATATTCTTCAGCTACAAAATGAAAGGATTGATCTGTCAGAGGTTTCAAGTATGTTGTCCTTGGGCCACAGTTGCAGCCCACAATACACCGGAGAGCTGAACCAGATTAAAATGTAACTGGGAACTGTTTATTTTATTTCATTTCACTTCATTTCATTTTAATTTGTGGAATAAAACAAGCATTTCTATAATGTAGTATAATAAAAAAGATGACTGCACATGAAATTGCAAATCTACTGTGCACAAGTTGCTATTCCTTTTAAATATACAACAAAGATAACTTGTAATTTTTTTATGTTTTAACCAAATAAAACACAGAACATAGATAATGCTAATAAGTGGTTTTCTAAGTAAATATACAGCCAGCAGGGATCTGAGTGGCTCCCATTTTCATCTGAGTTGGATACCACCGGCTTAGATGGCCTTAATGTCCTTTCCACTTCTACAATTATGATCCTATATGATCTTATTATCTTCTAACCTACTATTTTATGTAGAATAAATTGTATTGAATTTGGAGGTAAAGGACCCAGGGTCAATTCCCTGCTCTGGCAGAGTCACATTTGTCATCTGGGAAAGTCATTTATTGTCCCTGAGTCTCAGTTTCCTTCTCTGTGAAAGGATGGGAGCTATACTTACTGTTCGTGAAGGTGACTTTCAGCTCTAAAATGACCATCTGATGTCCTAATTACAGAAAGCTCCTAAGGTGATCCTGGAAATTAGGACTAAGTCTCCATCTAAATTGGATAATCAACTTTAGTAGACTCCTCCAGTTTTGCTTTTGCTTTTATTTTCCTTGTGAGTAGGGCATGTCCAATTGTTACTTAGGTATGAGGGCATCAAGGATGCATCCCTGAAGGCTAGTGGTGTTTGATTCTCACCAGGTATTAGGAGAAAGGACGATGTCTCTCCCCAATGAGACTCTATTGAGTGCAGCATTAGAAAGACTAGAATGGATATTAAAAGGCACAGATTCCAGTTCTCTCAGTGGAAGAAACCAAGGTCCAAATAAAAGATGTAACTTCACCACAGACACATAGCTAATAAGTTGCAGAGTCAGAATTTTTATCCAGGTGTTCTGACTCCTAGTCCTAAATTCTTACCATTATGACAGACAACCTTTCAAGTATGTCTGGATTATCAAAGGCAAAACCAATGTCTGTATGCAGTTTATAGGGTTAGGTTTCATTCTGTGCTTCTCATTTTATTCAAGGAAATATGGATGCCTCTCCCACTTCCATAAAGCTTTATACCTTACCTATATCTTTATCGTGTCTACAGGCAAAAGCTCTTTTTCTTTTGAATTACAAATTAAAAAAAACTTAAGAGCATTTTAAAAAATTCAAAATAGCTGAAGAACATCTGGCAGATCAAAGCTACTTATGTGAAACACTCAATGTACTTCAGATCAGATACTTAAAGACAAAAAAACTGTCATTGAACTACTGCAGAGGCTCCTGCTACCATTGTAGGTAGCAACCATTTTGTGCAATAGCCAAAGATCTTCATGAAGTCTACTATGGGGTAAAAACAAAACAAAACAACAGAAACAACAAAAGTAGTCCACCATCTTGTGTTTCGTCATTATCTAATGATGAAACTCTCTAACCACAGTTTGGTTGGTCTTCTTGCATCAGATACACTATTCAAAGTCAAACACTGGTAAGACCTAACAGGACTTGTCCTCTACTAGCATGGCCTTTGAGAACTCATGGTGATTTCCAGGCTACCAAGACATCTGAGTAGATTTGTAGTGCGTGAGCTACCTGGTGATATCACTCTACTCTTTTTGGAGGAGGAAATTGTGATCTTGAAATTGTGATACTTGTAACTAGCTCATCTCTCTTTATGTCAAAAGACAAAGGTGTGTGTGTGGGGGGTCTCCACCATGAACCTTTCTACTTTGGCCTGTGTGCTGTAATGCCCTGGTAGAGAGAGAAGAATCATCTGAATAAGATTAAAAACCCGAGTCATGAATTCAGTGACATAGCAAGGGATTCTGGGACTCACTAATGGAGTGGTCAGAAAGAGCTTCTTCCCCAACCTTCCCTTCTTTTTTTCTAATTCTCAAGTAGAAAGATCATAGTATCTATGGCTGGAAAACTGCCATCGAGATTATATAATTTAATCCCCTCATTTTAGAGATAAAAATATAGACCCAGAAAGGTTAAGTGACTTACCTGCCATCAAACTAGCAGTAAATTGCAAAATTAGGATATAAACTCAGGTGTTTTTGACCAAACCTAGTGTTTTCTCCATGACACCACACTTCCTTCTCAGCACCCCTGTCAATTCAGGACTTATTTGAGTTGGATTTAGTCTCATGAAAAGTAATAAAAGAGGATCTTATCAGAACCGTTATATTGGTTCTGACTATAGCTTGCTGGAAACTTTCTCCATGCAAATAAGAATTGTAGAAATAATAGACCTTCAATAAGCCAAGGAAATTATATTGAACAAGCAGGTCACTTTTATTCACTCAGATGATATAGTTGAAGTGTGGGCAGAGCATGTGAGTAGAGTCTTGGCATACTCTTGGGCATTCTATAAATAGTCTTGTGAACCCGAAATCTAAGGGATCCTAAGAAACCAGCTTAGAAGTCAGAGTAGCTTGAAGGTTTCTTAGGATCCTTCAGAATTAGGGTTTCCTAAAGCTTGCAAAGATATTTAGACATAAGTTCAGACTTATTCATGATAAGCCTATGACAGATTTCCTCTAGAGCATATCACCCATGTTTCCAGGCTAATTCTGGCAGTCACTGTCAGGAGAGATACCTTCACATTTTTACCTCCTTGAATTCTAGACTTACTTCTAGACATACTGAAATTCTGTGATTCACCATTTGTATTAACTAGCCCAAATAATTTAGCTCCAAATCATTTTGAGAAGGTCTCCAAGGAAAATGTCTTTATAATAACTATCAGTTACTGGCACTGAGTCTATTAACCAAAGGGAGAAGAAGGTACCTTGCAAGGTATTTAATTTAAGAGATCCCTTATTCCAGGGACTCACTGTGAACTGGTCAGTCTTTCATAGCACCACCCAAGCTCAGGTCCTAATTTGGAGGTATCTTTTAGAAGGGCTATAAACCATTCATTTTAACCTGGCACACCTGGCATTTATTTGGTGCCTAGACCCAGGAGCCTCCAAGCACTTTCCAAGTAGTCTCTAATTAGGGACTGAAAAGGAAAGGAACACAGAGGGTTAATGACATCCAACTTACTGTACAGATGGTCCGTTAGCAGCTAACCCTTCCCAGGAGCTCTGTCCAGGGCACAGATCAAATGATGCCAACCTATTTTTATACAAGGACAAGTCTCATCAGCCTTTTTACAGTCTGGATAATGACCCCCAGAAGACTGTGGGCATGTGCAATGTTTTTTTTTCAGTCCAGTCTTGGAAACCACTCAAGGATAAACACATTTAAGGAGAAGGTTAAAAGACATTTCCCTTAATATTTTCTGTCAGAATGAGGTGACTCACTTTTGCTGGAACTATCAAAAGTTATGTTTCATAACAGAAACTATTATGTTCTTAATTATTTGACCTAGAGCTTACATGATGCTGGTAAATCCCCATTCCCTTCTTCAGAGTGTTGAGAGCTTATGGGGCAGCCCTAACCTCTGTCCCCATGAAATGTTTGGAGGAACAAAGCAGGTCAGCTGGGATCCACAGAGGCAGGTGGTTTGGGCCCTGGTCAAAGTCATGGCTGCTGGAGATGTATGTCAGTGAATCAGTTTTCTGTCTGTCTCAGACTGCTGGATCTGCCTTCCATGGACAGAAGATAATTTAAACAGTGCCTTCGTTTCAGTTTATGATCCTGACTTCTGCCTTTTAAGAATCTTCCCATCACTGTCCAGGGCCTCCACAGAGGCTCCAATGACCAAATAGGGACAAAAATGAAGACATATTTTGATGCAAGAAGAAAAAAAAATGCTTCCCAGATCTGAAGCCTATTTGAATGTAACAATGTAACTAGGCACAAAATGGTTAGATGAAAAAAAGAATATTCATATAATTTCCCCAAATGTGCATACTTGAGTCTATGGGTAACAGTGACTCCAAATCACTCCCAGGCCAATAAGGCATCCTTATTTAAGGGTTCCTTTAATTCCTACCCTAAAGACTCCATAAATCTCCCTGATATATAGATGTCAGGCATCTTCTGGCACTAGAAACATGAACCATGACATCAGCTGGAGATTAAATTACAACTCATAAAGAACATGTTTATTTGCTGGTTCTGTTTAAATTTTCTTTCCAGTCATTTCCCAACGATCATTTTACTCAAATAGTCTCCTATTTTATGGGAAGTCAAGTAAGAACTAACGTAGTATACACTTTCTGAGCCCTGTTCAACATTTGGACTGCGGCTATCTTCATTGTAACCAAATATTTTCATTATTTAAAGCTGGTCCTAGGCACTAATTGCTAAATGTGAAGATGAAATGCTGCTGTAGAGGGATCCACAGGCTTCTTATATGCAGATAGATAGGGAAACAGGGAGAGATTGAATAAAGAATGTCATGAATAGGAAAAGTCATATATTGGAGGCCAAATCCAAAGTGGAAGATAATCATGAATCTTTTGACTCACGGTCAGCCAACTGGTTGCTTCTGATCTTTCTCCGGCCTGGTACTTTAGAAAGGGTGCTGGATTTGGAGTCAGGGGACCCAGTTCAAATCCTGATTTGACTTCTAAACGATGTCATCTTAGGGGAAGTCACTTAACCTCTCTGGACCAATGTTTTCTCATTTGTTAGACAAGAAAGGTGGACTTGATGCCCCATAAGATTCCTTCTTGCTCATAATATGTGAGTGTATGATTCAACATATAGACTGACTTCAATTCATGGCAGGCTTTCAGGTGTCTACATTAGGCAGCTGAGATTGTCTAGGAAGATCTATCTGCAAACAGTTGATGTCTATGTGACTAGAGTGTGTCTAGATGTATGTCTATGTGTCCTACAATGGAAGATGTTGCTATCATAATGATCGGAATGATTGCCTACTACTGAAGGGTATTGAGACAGCTCCAATCCCAAAGGATCTTTAAATCTAGTCCAATGTAATTTTTATCATTCCACTATAAATCAATCAGTCTATCTGGGCACATATTCTGTCTTAAAATGAATTAATTTGGGAATTAATAAATTACCCTCTATCTGCAGTTGTTCTACAATTTAGAGTCCTGGGGACATTGAGAAGGATTACATTCCTTGCTTATGATCATATAGCCGGGATTTTGTCAAAGCAGGGATTGAACTCAGGTCTCCCTGAGTAAGATGCTAGCTCTGTCCTCTACCTCATGCTGTCAGAAGCTAGAAACTCCATATCTAATGACTAATTTTCTTGGGGCAATTATTGGAATCTTTATGTAGAATTTTAAATTGCTTTTCCTGAAAGGGGAGAAGGAAAGAAGATTGGTGGGAGGAGGACATTGTGAAGAAATGACCTATGACATCCCTGACACCTTAGGGTAAATGACATTATCAAATTGTTCTCCTCCTCAACCCAAGCATTTAGATAAATATGGACCAGTATGCCTACAATGCCTGAATAGACTCTGAGATCAGGTCAAAGGTAACTGGGGCATAGTGGTAGGTGTGGCATATATGGTTTAAGTGGAAAAAACCGTGAAAATGGAATAAAGATATCTGGCCCTGGCCTTGACTGCACCTCTGTATGACCTTGGTCAACAACTTTAGTTCTCTGGGCTGTGGCTTTCTTATCTGAAATATGGCAGCAATGCCATTTGGTCAGCCTTCCTCATGGGTGCATGTGAAGATCATATGCTAATGTGAAAGAACTTCAAAAATATGGAACTTTAAAAAAGGATGTGGTGTTATTCTTGCTGTCAACACTACCATGGTTGGATCTAGTTTTATCTAATCTTGAACCCTGGGGTAGCAGTAAGGCAGTGGTGGATGGCCACTATAGTGAGTGTGGGACTGGCAAGAACACTCACAGCCTTCTTTTGCGCTGTATGTGCTTCCTTCATCCAGTCCCAAGGCCAGAATTGTTACTTGGGGAAGAGGATACAGAAAGGGAGCTCTACTAGGAGTTTCCTTCTTTTCTTTTGTCTTCTTTCCATACTTTTGCTTCTCTGTTGGGAGAGTCAGATTCAGATTCAGATTCATCTACAGTGGTAGGCAGGAAATACTCTGCCTACTCTGTGCTTTTGGAACAAAAATGACAAATGACTTAGAGAGGGGAGAGAATTTAAAGTATGTGTTTAAGATCTTATTTGATATCAAAAGAAATCCAAGAACTATCTTTCTTGGTCAAGTCGTGAAACTTTTTTTTTTGGTGGGTCAGAAGAGGATGGGAAAGAGTGTTGCAGGAGGGAAGATTAGACTTGTCATTTCATTGGTAAAAGGATCTGCTAGTGCATAACTTTTACCAACAGAAATCAACATTTTCTCTGTTGCTAGGAGCATTGTGAGGTTAAAGGACTTGACCTGGGTCATACAACCAGTATATACTTGGGGCAAGACTTAAGTTTATGCCATCCTGATGCCAAGGCCAGCTCTCCATAAAGAATGCCTCACTGATAACTTTATCTCACTCAATCAATTAATAAATATTTATGCAGTTCCTGGTATGTGCCATGTATTGGGCCTGGTGCTGAGGACACAGGAACAAACAAAAATGAAACTACAATCAAGGAACTTGTGTTCAATCAGGGTGGGAGGGGAAAGGAAAGGCAAAATGATTCACTCTTCACTGTGATGCATATTTTGAGTATATAAAAGAAAATATAATTAGGACCATAGATTTATAGCTAAAAAGGATCTTCAATGTTGCTCATTCCTCCTTAAAGAGGAGGAATCTGGGGCTCAGAAAAGTCAAGGGACTTGCTCAGGGTCATACAAGGTTAAAAATATCAGGAGTCAGAATCTGAAACTAGGTCCTTGACACATCAGTATTTCCACTGCACCACATTTCATAGAGGTGAGATCTTTTCAAGAATTTGGGGATGTATTTGGTTTCAAATCTTTGTCCTCTGAATTTTATTTAAGTAACAAATAGACCTCTTACTTCCCATTATGGAGTGTCCGAAAGCACTCTAGAAAGGTAAACTGTTAGCTCGGAAAATGTTATTTGATAATCCCATTTCTAATTTTTCCAAAGGATCATTCAGGGTGAATATGAAAAAAGTAAAAATGATGTTAAGTGTTAAGGAAAGACATAGGCAACATACTGTTCAAACAAACCAGCAACAGACAGACGGAGCTCTGGTTCCTTGCTTCTACTGCTACTATTCAAGGGCAGCCAATGTGATGCTATTGGCATTAATAACAATGAGTCAATATGCACAAACTTTTAATATAAGCCTAATTATGAGTGTCTCTTTGCATGAAACTAAAAATATTGAAAATGTTGACATTGGGGAGGTGCCCTTGGACCAAAACCCCTGCATAAGTCAATAATCTATTATGATTTTCATTTTGCAGAAGGAGCGCTATTATTTCAAAAGGTCTCAAAAATCAATTTGGCATTCAGTATATCTGTGTAATAATGACATCCTAATTAAAAATCCCAATCTGAGTACTACAAAGGATGATGTTTAATCTCTAATCAATGAACACTGAGTCCAGAAGTTATAGGTGCAATAATCCTTTTTAATGAACTTTACTCCATTCTCTCAGATTTGGTTCTCTCTCTCTCTTTCTCTTTCTCTCTCTCTCTCTCTCCCTCTCTCCCTCTCTCCATCTCTCTCTCTCTCTGTGTGTCTCTCTCTGTCTCTGTCTCTGTCTTTCTCTCTCTGTCTCTCTCTGTCTCTCTCTCTCTTTCTCTTTCTCTTTCTCTCTCTCTCTTTCTCTCTCTGTCTCTCTGTCTGTCTCTCTGTCTTTCTCTGTGTCTTTTCCTGTTTTTGACTGCGTTAGCTCTGTTTTTCTCTTTCTCCCTCCTTTCCTCTCTGTCCTTGTCTCTTCTTTCTGCCTTTTTCTCTTTGCTTGTCTGTCCTGTCTCTGTCTCTCTGCTTCTTTCTATCTCTCTTCCCCCTCCCACTCTCCCACTCTGTCTCTCCATCTCTCCTTTCCCTCTTTATGTGTTTCTCCTGGCCTCTCTCATTAAAAAAAAAAACAAAAAACATTTCTGAGGAAGCTGAAATAATTCTTCAAAACAAGTACATGAGTTAAAGAAAAAAGAGCACTGAAGAAAAATGTCTTCAGAATCATGTGGGTTTTTAAAAATTGGAATTTATAATTGCTCCTAATTACAGGACATATTTTCAATGTTGCTTAGGGAGGATGGGAAAGGGGGTGGAGTCCTGTCCAGTCCAGCCGCAAGAGCTGTAACCTTGACATTTTAATTAGATATTATTCTGAAATATATAAAGAGGATTAACATACTCAGTGAAACATGCCATATTGATTGTGTAATTTACCCAGGAAGGCAAGATGATCTGCGATTTTAAAAATAATCAACTTTCCAGAGGAGCTGAAGAAATTCTTAGGAAGATTAAAAGCAACCAAATCATGTCACACTTGGGAACACTTCAAGATGCTCTGATGCTTTCTTCATGAAGAGTCTCTCCTTTCTGGACTAAGATGACATCAGAGATTTCAAACTAGAGAAAGGCCAGTTTGGTTTACATGAGAAAGCACATATCAGTCATGAATGGGGGATGGGGAAGGAACCGTAGAGTAGTATTTTCTTTTCTTAAAACAGAGAGAAACCTACTTTGGGGGGAAATATTTTATTCATTTTCCTCAGAGAACAGAAGGATGACACAAATGACCTCTCCACATTTGTTCTAGCAGGAGGGTTTTCTGTGGCATGATTCTATTAATTATTAGTCTGGGATCATGGGAAGGATGGATACACTCACTGTTCCTTCAACGTCTCCATGGTCTAGGCTCCAAAGTCTGACTGAACCCAGAATGGGAGGAGTCATGGGAAGGAGATAGTCTATCATTTTGGAGAAATGAAGATTCCTTTTATTCCAAATTTGATTTCTCCCCCTGCAGTACTTCTAAAATACAGGAATTGCTAGTAAGAAAAAGAGAAGTTAGGAGAAACTTGATCTAAACTTACTTATGGCAGGCACTTGACGACTGACTTGAGTCTGACTTCTCTGCTTGCAGATCAACTCTCATCTCTTACTCCACTGGTATCATATGCATATTATCTGACAATATCTGATAATATGGGATGCTTTGTTTAGTTTGATTTTTCTTTCCATTTGCATGGTTGCAGTCACACTGTTCTCCTCATGCTACCTATTTACTTTGTATCAGCTCATATAAATCTTTTCATATTCCTTTGATTTTCTTTCTTTTGGTACAATAATATCCCCTTACATCAATATACAGACATTTGTTAGCCATTTTTCCAGTTGATAAGCTCTTCTTTTGTTTCTAGTTTTTGTTGTCACAAAAAATGTGCTGCTATAAATATATTAATGTCTCTTGAGTTTTTCTGTTTTGGACTTCTTTGGGTATAAATCTATGAGCAGGATCTCTGAGTCAAAGAGTATGGACATTTTAATCATTTTTAAAAAAATGTATAATTCCAAATTATTTTCTAATTAGTAAGACCAATTTATAGTTGTACCAGTAGTGGATTAGCCTATCTGTCTTTCCTTCTACAATTAACTATTTATATTTTTAATTATCTTTACCAATTTACTGAGGTTTTCCTCCAAATTCTTTTAATTTTCATTTCTCATATTTATAGGCAAGGCATATGTAGTTTCCTGTTGGACCCTTACAACACTATGTGAGCTATAAAGGACCTCTATCCTCACTTTATAGGTGAACAAATTTTGCCACACAGTGGTGAAGTGATTTTTCTAAAGTCATGCAGAGGGTCAGTATCAGAGCTTAGAATAGAACCCAAGTCTCTTAGACCAGGGTTCATTCCACTACTATGCTTTCTTTGGCTTTTAAAACCAGAATCTTGTGATTATTATTCTTTGTTCTCAGTGACTAGGTTTCTTTTCTCTTCCTAGAGGAAAGAACTCAATAACCTCAGGGTTTATTCACAAATACTCATGTTCTTGATACATAATAAAGAAAAAATGAGAATATTGCATCCCCAGAGGAAAGAAGGACCAATAAAAATGGAGGGAAAGATGCTCAAAGAGGGATTATCTCTTCCTTGATTCTCTCCCTAGTATTATTCTTTCTCTTCCTAGAAGTCACTACCTCAGAGGGCAGAAAGAGATGAGACAGGCATTCAAAGAGCCTGGTGGGAGGAGGTCTAGTCCTCCATGAAACGTGACTGATAAGGCCCTTTTCCATGTCAACAGGGAAATTCAGTATTTCCTCAGTCAACCTCGATCTAATTTTCTGTAGATTTCAGATCATCTTTTATTTCCAATTATGCTGCTGCTCATGCTATCGATTTGGTGAATACAAACGCTGAATGACAAGGGGGGGAGAAGATGTGGGGTGGGGAGATTTCTATTTTGCCTGAAGGATAAGATACTCGAAATGCCACCCCGTGTAGCTTGCTCCTGAGTGTTCATCAGCATGGCAGAGAGCAGCTCAATTATCTTTGTGTCAGATGATTATCTGAGAGCTTAATTTAATCTCCATTATACTCCCTCGTCATATTTCAATTAAATCTGCTATCAGAGTGTTAACACATCTTTGAACCTGCTATTTCTTCAGTTAATTTTCCACTAAGAGGTGCTGGAGAGTAACAGATGTCATAATTATGCAATTATTAAGCGTATTTGACACTCATTCTCTCAGGACTTTGTGGTTGGACGAGAAGCATTTGAAAATTAATCTAATGACAATATGCTTCACTTGCGATCCATAATACCCTGTCAAGTGGGTCGAGCTTTACTCCCACTGCTCCCCAAGTATTTGGGAGGTGTCAAAGGAGGAGAAGGGATAAGCTGATTGTTTCAGATTAATTTCACCTTGCTTCATCTGGTAAATCTTTGGATCAGTCCATCCCTGGAAACACAAGTGTATATTCATCCACACCCCTTCCATCTCCTATCCCCCTTCAATCCCCCCTGTGCCACCGCCCCTCATACACACACATACCTCAGGGTTCACCAGAAACTTTATTTGGGGTTAGTCTCAGAAAGAAGAGTGTGACAGCCTCCAAGGCAGGATATCTGCGTGCTAATCCCAGATCTGTCAGCACAAGTACAGTATGATTTAGGGCAATTTCATTCAATTTAACAAATGCTTAACTTCTCTGGTCTCAGTATCATCTTCAAACTAGATTAAATTCTTTCTAGCTATATGATTCTGCTATCAGCAAAAATAGTATGTTGGCAAGTAACCTTAAGAGATCCAACAACGTATCTCTCTGATTTGACTTGAAAGATGTGTCCTTTCAAGGAGGAATACCTTCCTGGTCAAATTTCCTTCTGGAAAAGGAGCGAATGATAGGAAAAGAAAATTAAAATTGTGTAGATATGCTGGCTGTGTGGACATGAAAC
Organism: Pseudocheirus occidentalis; assembly: GCA_028646575.1. Lineage (NCBI taxonomy): Eukaryota > Metazoa > Chordata > Mammalia > Diprotodontia > Pseudocheiridae > Pseudocheirus > Pseudocheirus occidentalis. The sequence goes on from CM053595.1 coordinate 94,375,559, forward strand.
TAGCCTTTTCTTTGGAGCACTATATCAGGGATCAGAAGGGCTCTTTCAATACTCACTACCATCACCAAATAAGCTTTGTTTTGGTTATGTCAGCCCCAGGGGGCCCCCTACCATCTCTGTCTTCAGTCTGCCAACAATACTCAGCTCCTCATCTGCTTTTCATCAAATCCAGATTCTTCTGCCTCATTACTCTCTTCAATGTCTGCCTGCACAGAGATGAAGATGAAAGTGAACTGCCTGACAACCAACCAACATAAGAGATATTTGTGGGTGTCGGCTAAGGAGGCAAATGAGGGGTGGAGATATATGTGACTATACCTTTCATGGAAATTAGGATATTCTGGTACCCAATAAGGTAGAAGATGGAAACAATGGAAAGTGAAGGGCTTCTCTATTCTTCAATTGAACCTAGTACTGTGGAGAGAGTTCTGGATTTGGACCCAAGAGACTTGGGTTTGAATCTCAATATTGCTATCTTATCTCAGTCAACTCTAAAGGCCTCTCTTTGAGCCTCAGGTTTCTTATCTCTAAAATGATGGAGTTTTACTAGATGATCCTTTAAGGCATTTTCTGTACTTTATGAATTGTGAATGAACACTTTCCTCATTGATTCAGAATACTTACTAGTAGGGACCATTATAACACTGTCCTCTTGGGTCCTACTGACCCTAATTTTAGATAGATGAACCTCATTTTGAGTCTAGAGTCTTAGATGGGCAGTGCAAACAAATGATGACCTTTTAGTTTTTATTTAAGTTTTTTTTGATGTGTTCAGGGTGTTCAGCAAAGTCCATGCCTGGAAAATAATTCCCTAGTAGAAGAGTATTAGCTAGAAAGTAATTTCTGTGATGTTGTAATGTAAGGAAGGATGGCTGTGATTCCTTCCCTGCCTCAGTTGGTGTAGGTACAAAATAGTCACATATACAGTATTAATAAGCTATATCTATGCCTTTATCCCTTTATGAGGTTTGCATTCCTCTTTGTTGAGAAGGGATCTTCACGACTGAGTGAAAAAATTAATTCACTGCAACTCTGAGAGCTTTAAATAGTCAAGCTCTGAGGAGTTCTAGGAAAGATTAAGCATGGATACTATGGATATCAGTGAACTTAAATGGATGGGAATGGGGGAATTTAATTCAAGTGATCATCACATATAGTACTTTGTGCAAAAATCCCTTAAAAGAAATAGAGTAGCCCTTGTAGTCAATGAAAGGGTGAGAAAAGCAGTGCTGGAGTATAATCTCAACAATGACAGAATTACAATTGTCCTAATCCAAGGGAAATCATTCAACATCACAGTAATCTAAGTTATACTCCAACCAATGTTGCTGAAGAGGTCAAACTTGATCAGTTCTATAAAGACGTACAATATCTTCTAGAAATAACCCCTGTCCAAAAAAATATATATATCACACTCATTATAGACTACTGGAATGCTGAAGTGAGGAATCAAAAGTTAATTACAAAAGGCAAGTTTGGCCTTAGAGTACAGAATGATGCAGGGGGTACATTAGTGGAGTTTTGCTGAGATAACTCACTGGTCATAGCAAATACATTAAAAACAACCCAAAATTTCTCTACACATGGATAGTACCATCAAATAAAATCAATAACAAATATCAAGACCAAATTGATTTTATCAAAATCAGATTGATTATACACCTTTGCAACCAAAGGTGGAGGGACTCTACACAATCAATTAAAACAAGACCAGGAGCTAACTGTGGATCAGATCATGTGATTATTATTGCAAAATCCAGACTTAAATTGGAAAAGAACAGGGGAGCCATCATATCATAAAGGCGTGATTTATATAGCATTCCTTATGAATATGAAGTGGAAGTGATTAACAGCTTTAAAGGATTAGATCTGGTAGAGTGCTTGAAGAATTTTGGACAGAGGTTTACAGTATTGTACAGGAGGCAGCAACAAAAACATTCCCAAGAAAAAGAAGAGCAAGAAAGAAAAATGGCTGTCTAATGAGATTTTACAAATAGCTAATGAAAAAGGGAAAGTGAAAAGTAAAGGAGAAAAAAAAAAGGTATATCCAACTGAAGGCAAATTTCCAAAAAATAACAAGGAGAGATGAGGTTTTCTTAAATGAGCAATGCAAAGAAATTGGAGAAAACAACAGAACAGGAAAGACAGATGATCTCTTCAATAATATTAGGGATATCAAGGGAATATTTCCTGCAAAAATTGCCATGATAAAAGGCAAAAGTTAGGTACTTCAAAGTAGAAGAGATTAAATACAGGTGGTAAGAGCATACAGAAGAACTATACAAGAAAGCTCTTGACATTATAGATAAATCACATAATGAGAAGAAAGGATTCATTGGAAAAGACCCTGAAGTGGGGAAAGTCTGAAAGTAAAAGGAGAAGGGGATAGATATTGGAGGATAAGATGGATAGATAGTGTCTTGGAAGAAATGAACATGAGCTTGGATAGACTTTGGAACATAGTAGAGGATAGAAGTGCCTGCTGTGCTGTCATTTATGGGGTCACAAAGAGTCAGACACAATTAAATGACTGAATAAGAATAACAAAAGGAGTTCTAGGTAGTCAAATCTTGGCGCAGTTGTGAAAGAGATTCCCTGCAGTGTTAGAAGAGATTTTGCTCTTGTGTAAGAACATACCTTAGGTTTATGGGGGCATGTTTTGTGACTACCGTTCTTATTATGTCATTTGAGTAAATGCCAGTATAAAAAGCTAATTGCCAACTGGCTTATTGTTAATGGGTGGCACAGTAGTAGGGGCTTGTGAGCTATAGTTTTAGTGGACTCACATGGTTATCTTAGAACCTTGTATCAGTCACCCTGTGGGAACCCGATCTGTGAGTGCAAGATGAGTAGATGACTACGAGCACTACTGTACACTACTTTGCACTAATACAGAATTCTAAATAAATACAGATAACCATGAGTTCAAATGTTCCACTTACATTGTTTACCATCACTATACTAGTCTGTAAACCTCATGAAGGCAGCTATCATGTCCTACCTACATTTTAGTTTTTAGCTGACTTCTAGCACAGTCCGATTGTGATTGTTGAATCAGTACTTAATCAATCTTATGGTTGAGTTCAACAGCAAAAGTAAAGATGGAAGAGTGACATGTATAAAGCAGTATTTTAAGAAAATTTAACTTTATACAGGTACATAGGATATAATCGTGAAAGATGAAGAAAAGGGCCAAGGGAGAGGATTTGTTAACTTCTGCAATGCAGAATTTTCGATATACTTACTGTCCACTTGGTACTGGAGAGTCACAAAGAGAAAGAAGTCAAAGGTGAAGTCTCGCCTAGGAATCCAAGTGACAAATAGAATATTGGTTCTATTAGTAGAAACACAGATCTAAAATGTTGGAGCTGATAGATGAAAAGTTAATTCAGTTATAGACATGCCAAGTTTGAGGCGGCATCAAATTGGACAAGTCCAGAAAACAGTTTGTAGATATGGCACTGGTCTAGAGTGTGGAAGAGAGTTCAATGCTAGAGAAAAAGATGTGGGAATCATCCAAAGGGAGGTGGAGGTTAAAACCATGGGCATGGATGAGAACCACTCGGGGGAGAGCAATGAGAGATAACCCAAACAGAATGAGACCTGTTGCTTGGGGGAAAACAGAATATAGTGAGGACATGCCTTTCTAGTGCCTCCCCCAGTGATAAAGCTTTCCTGAGCTTCTCTTTATGGCTCACAACACCACACTTTTTTGTTGTTGATACATTAGCAGCTCCTGAATAGAACATACATGTACCCTGCGACATCTGACAGAAAATAATATCACGTTTTTCACTGCCGCCATATAAGAAATCTGCTGATTAGGGCAAGAGACAAAAGATAAATATGCAAAGGGAAAGAGGACACATTTAGGCAGAGCAGAAATGCAGAGACCAGGGCAGTGGATGTGTACTTTGAGAAGCTGTTCCTTGGGGTTAGAATAAAAACAGGCCAAATTTCTAGGAATCCAGAGAACCACATAACACTGGGCAGCATCATTATCCTGCACTTGCAAGTTCCCCAGGAAAACAGTGGGTTGGACTGAGCTGTAGTCAGTTCAGCTGCAAAATAGGCTGGACCAGGTAGATTGTGTTTTAGGGATTGTGGTAGAGTGTGCATTCTCTATGTTAAGATTTCACAAGCATTCCTAATGAGGATACTTTTTGTTTTTTTTATCATAGGTCCCTGAAGTCCCTGAATCACCAGAGTTATGTGTCCTGAGTTAAGGGCTAGATGACCCTATACCCAGAGAAACATGAAGTTTGTCCTCAGGTATCCAAAGGGCAGCAAGGTGGCTCAGTGGATCTTTAAAGCAACAGGCCTGGAGGCAGGAAGACCAAATTTTATGAGTTCAAATCTGACCCTAGATACTTGTTATCTGTGTGACCCTGGACAAGTAACTTAACCCTGTTTGCTTCTGTTTCCTCATCCAACAAATAAGCTAGAGAAGAAGGCAAAGCCCAAACAGTATTCCATAGAGTTCAGATTGAAAACACCCAAATCTCTACCGCAATTCCTTTTTATGTTGTCTTCTTCATCCCAACTTGCTTTCAGGTAAGGATTTAATCTCAGTCATCTATAACTTGGGAGACAACATGATATAGTGGCTAAAGGACAGGCTTCTGGGCCAGGAAGACCTGACTGGGTCACAAAACTTATTAGCTATGTGACTCTGAGAAAATTACTTACCTTCTTGGTGTTCTAGGATAAGAATGTTAAGCAGGCCAGATTAAAATGTGATGGGGAAGTACTTAACAAAATAAATAAAAATACAATCAAACACAAATGATATTAATATGTAGTTTTCTAAGTCAATATGCAGGCCACAGGGATCCTTCTGTATAGTTTGGTGACTTCCCATCTATTTGAATTTGACACCCTTACTCAAGGCAACTCCCAAAAGACTATCAGTTGCAGAAAAATTGTAGACTTACATTGGCAAGAGGTGATCCTCTTCCAAGAGCTAGGAAATGCTGGTTCCAATTCCTATCCCTATCTCCTATACACACTAGGGTGAATACCATTGACTGTGTTTTGTGTGTATGTGTGTATGCGTATGTATGTGTGTGTGTGTGTTTTGGCAGTGAGCATACTTTTTTTTCTGTCCAAAAGCATTTAGAAATGCTTGTTTCATTTCATAAATTAAAAAATGTTTTAAAAGCAAAAAACCACAAACAAACCCGGAACCTTAGGATGTTCCTGGCATTATGCTAATCACTGTGGATACCAAAACCAGTGCCTCCCTTCAAGAAGCTTATGTTTCAGTGGAGAAGACACCATGTTCACATAGGAACACCTTTGTCTTTTAAGAGATTTCCATGCCCAGCAGCAGATTGAGGAGACATTTTGTTTAAGGTAGACTCTTTCTCCCTGTGCCTCACAAATTCCAGAGATGGGTCTACTTTTTTCTATATACCAAGCCGGTCAGGTCATATTGCGCATATCCTACAAGCTAGAGATCTCAAATGGCCAATTCCACTGTAGTAGAATACAACTGAGAAAACGGCAGACCTTTGCAATGAGAACCATGATAAAACTAACCCAACTTCTGTACAACTTAAATATCCATTCATGAAAACATAGCATTTATCTTTGTTTTCTCCCG
>CM053595.1:94381663-94435070 GCA_028646575.1 Pseudocheirus occidentalis
CCTCTCCTCTCCTCTCCTCTCCTCTCCTCTCCTCTCCTCTCCTCTCCCTTCCACTCTGCCTTTTTTTCTTTCTTCCTTTCTTTTTAATGGCAATCTCATGAAAGCTTGCCCAATGGAAGGTTTCATATACAAGAAATTACTATTTTTATGCACTCTCCCTTAGGGTGCAGTCAAGCACAATCCATACTTTTGTGGGTATTTTTTCCTATAATATGTTTGTAGCCAAAATGTGGGACCAGCTCCGAGAAAATTAAACAGAACAAGAGGAGCCATGTGCTCCACAATGAAAGAAAACACTCTAAGTAGCAATGGGAATTCAACAGGACAGCGTGCGATGCCAAGGAACAAATGTGCAACTGAAAAATCTGCCAAGTGTCCCTGATTTGTTAAGATTTTTTCCATATTTAGGTAAATTAATGTAATTATTTAATGCCTCCTGCAATGGTAATAGGACTGTGCTTGGGTCCTTTCAGCATATGGTGTTGGCACCAAACCCCTCTTTTGGTGGGGGCGAGAACAAACTGTGGCCAAGATCAAGCTTGTTGATTTTAATATTGGAGGCCTGCCTGGGTCTCAGAGACAGCCCAGAATGTAATAGAAATGGGATCTGATGGATTCAGATCCTTTTCACAAATTGGTGGATTTTTCAGGCACACATACCACCCACTGTCAAACCATACAGGCTCTCCATACATGGTTATATTTACACATAGACTGTATTGCTCACATCTACCCTTTGTATTTTGCAAGCAAAAATCACCTCCAGAGGATGATGGGATTCAAGAGGTCAGGGACTGCTTTGTTTTTGGCTTTGTGTCCCTAGAGCCTAGACACTTAATAAGTGGTTGTTGAGTAGAGGGAATTCAAATATACAAATGCATTAGAATCACTGAAGTGACACACTATTAATAAATACCTACTATGTGCTAAGCACTGTGGATTGCTGATTATATATAATGTAGCAGGATGATGACAGTAACTTCCTTGTAGACTGGAAATGTCAGGGAAGGCATTGAAAAGGTAAATGGTGATAACTGAACCTTAAAGGATAAGCAATAAGCAAGACCTAGATAACGTGAGGGACACTGTATTTCTTTCTCATGTAGAAATCAGCATGAGCAAAAATACCTCTGTATGTGTAGGAGTGGGCAGTAGGAGATTAGATTAACTGGGGAAGAGGATATGTATTGCAAGGGTATGTATTGCAAGACCGAATGTGTGCTCTCTTTGGAACAGGGATTTCTCAGGAGAGGAAGCTCCCTTTGCCAACACAGGTCAAGAAAGTCTTAGAGGGCTTAATTAGAAGCTTGCGCAAGAGTCATATAACCAGTATATATCAGAGGAAAGATTTGAACCAGGTAATCATAGCAGCAGCTACATGGTTCAGCGGATAGAGTGCTAGACCTGGAGTCAGGAAGACTTATCTTCCTGAGTTCAAATCTGGACTCAGACTTTTACTAGCTGTGTGACCTTGAACAAATTCCTTAACTTTGTTTGCCTCAGTTTCCTCTTTTGTAAAATGAACTGGAGAAGAAAATGGCAAACTGCTCCAATATCTTTGCCAAGAAAACCCCTCAAGGGATTGTGACGAGTCGGGCACTTGGCTTCAAGGATGGCTCTCTCTCTCCTGTTCTATACAGCTTTTGTGAGTGTGTTGAAGAAGAGTGGGGAATAAGACTAAGAATATTAGGTGAAATTAACTTACAGTGAGGTTTAAAAATAAAAATTCCCAAGACTGTCTTTCTTTCTCACCCCCTTTTGCAATTCAAAACATGTTTCCAAGGTCTCTAAAACCTTATTCCTGGATAATAAATAATTTTTCGTTTCTTGGAGCCTCATTTCTGGGTCCTGTGTTGTCAGATCAGAAGGGTTCCTTTCCCTGCTTAAGGTCTGTAATCAGCACTGTTCAAAATGAATAATCTCCATCATTGGGCTATTAGCTTGTTCTTCTGAAGAAAAGGACACTTCTGGTCATTTTTAGCAGTCACTGACACAGCACAGTGGAAAAAAACCCCGGTGTCTGAACACTGGGGTTCAAATCCTAGTCTAACTGTTGATTGCCACTGCTAATAATAGTAGCTAGAATTTAGATCATATTTAAAATAGTACAGAGTGCTGTCAGTTTCCCAACCTTTAAAATACAGGGATTGGGCCTGATGATCTCTAAGGTCGTTCTGGTTCTAAATTTAATGATATTCTGTGACTACCTTAGGAAATATGTTTCCAAGCTTTCATCTTGGTCATGGAGAATGACTCAGAAGAGAAATAACTCATTGGATAATTTTTTTTTAAACCAACAACAAAAAAAACAAACTCCAAACTAAATTTCCAAAGAATACTTGGGTAGCTCCAAACAAGTTTAGGCCATGATTATTTCAGATAATATTATGATTTACAGTAGGAAAACTGGATCTGTGGTATTTATGGACTTGTACCCTTTACTGAAAGCCACTTAAACTGTAAATGTGAAGATCAAACAAGGCTTGCTTCTGACAAGTCTCTATGTACTTGGTGATTAGCCTAGCGACTCTTCTGCTTCTATGCTCAGATGATCTCAGCATGCCCTCACAAACCATCCACCAGGGGTAGGTGTCCAGGGGTAGAGCATAATGTTCTTTCTTATTAGATGGCCCATATAAGAAAGCCTTGCTTATGTGGGCTCTAGGCTTAAAAGTATCAAGGTTTGCATTTGGGGCCATAGCAAGAGGTAGCTATGTGGATTTACACTTATAGGTTCACATGTTCACATATTCTTCCCAGATGTAAGGAGTGCATTTCATTATTTTGTGCACTCAGGGAATTTTATTTATTTTTTTTAAGGTGAACATTTATTGAATATTCAGTCCTAAAGGGCATTATTTTATTCATCAAACAAAATAAAGTAAAACTTAACTAAACTTAACCGTAAAAAATATAAAGTAAACCATTTTAAAATACAAACAAAGTAGTATAGCAAAATATCTTTAAAAATATTAGTGTATGCTTGGGCATGTTTATCATGGATACCCATGAGTTTCACAGAATTTAGAGTTGTAAGGGGCCACATGGTCTATCTATCCCTTTCTCTCTCTCTCTCTCTCTCTCTCCCTCTCTCTCTCTCTCTCTCTCTCTCTCTCTCTCTCTCTCTTTTTGCTTTATGGGGGGGGGGGAAAGACAGGTCAATTGAGGTTAAGTGCCTTGTTCTCAAAATCACACCACTAGTGTTCAGTGTTTGAGGCTGGATTTGAACTCAAGTCCTCCTGCCAGTGCTCTATTCACTGCACCACCCCCAGGAGCCCCACTACTCCCTCATTTTGCAAGTTAGGAAACTGAGATACTGAAAGGTATATAATTTGCTCCTTGTCAGACAAGTAGTGTTGGAGGAGTCATTTACACCCTGTCGGGTCTTTCTCACTCCAGGCGCAGAACCCTAACCTATATGTCTCCATTGAATAGCATCATGGCACAGCAGATGGAGTATAGGCCATGGAGTAGGAAGACCAGAGTCTGAATCCCTGTTGAAATACTTCTTAGCTGTAAAGTAATGCTGGATGATTCACATAACCTCTCTGATACTCAGTTTCCTGTAAAGACAATAATATCCTAACTTGCCTGATGGTGCGGATCAAATTAGGTAACATTCAGAAAGAACTCTGAAAATATTAAGGTGCTAGATTAACATACGCTATTTTTTTATTTCACCTGATACAGGAAAGAGCACTTGTCCTGGAGATGGGAGGACCTGGATCTCCTATTAACTCATCTTGTGATCATCAAGTAATTATTCTCCCTCTCTGCATTTGATTTGTTTTTAAATCTGTAAAATAGGGAATGGATCTTGGAGCATTAGAAGTCACCTCTGGGGAGGGAATGTTGATTAGTAGAAAGAGCATTGGCCTGGGAGCCAGAGTACCAGTGTTGGGCTCTTAGATCTGCTCGCCATTTACTCTTGGATCTTGGGTATATCTTTTTACTTTTTTTCATTTTCCTCACAAGTCCAGTTGAACTAGTATCAGTTAATAATGTGTAAGAATAAGAAGAAACTAGGGATGATTTTAGTCTTCCTGCCTCATTTTTTCAGTTGAAGAAACCAAAACCTAGAGATAAGGGCCTTGGTTAAATACACACAGAGAATAAGCAGCAAATGTCAGAAGTAGGTTTTGAACCAGGCTCTTCCCAACTCCAACAATGACATGCTACCCAACTGGGCCATGTTGCTTCTAGACTCTTCAAATACAGAAATGGACTGTTATTTCATCAATTTTGATGCTTTCTTCAGTGAGGAAGACTGCATGCCATCTATTCATGCTTTGTCCACGTCCTCCCATAAATGTTAGGTGCCTCCAAGGATTTCTTCTGACATTGGAAAGATGCCAGGATTTTTCCTCTCACCATCTTCCCTTTTGTTCCTACATTTCCCTTAAGGATTCTTCCTTTGTTAAAAAATTCTTCATCAGAGTCCCTTGTTTCTTCTACCCTGATCATACCCATCATGCCCTCTCCATTACATTACCCATTGCAAGATGTTCCTCTCTATTGTCTTGGAGTTTACAGGGATTCACCTAATTCACAACTACACAACTGGAGAGGTAGAACAGTTCTGAGATAATGGGCTTTTGTTTCTGGGAGGAGTTTGGAGTCACTAATGCAGCTGGCATCTATTTACTGAGACCATGAAGCACAATTGTTAGGGACCTCAGTGTACCTCCAGTTTAAGACATACCTAAAAAAGAATCCACATTAATATAGCAATTAATGAGTCTTTATTAAATGCTTTAGAGAAGACTTAATGTGTGCCAGACACTGTGCACTGGTGACACAAAGACAAAAATGAAATAGCCCCTTCCCTCAAGAAGTTTACTCAAGAAGTAGTCTTACAGCCATTGCTTAAAGACCTTTAGAGTGTGCGCATGGGAGGTTGGAAGAGAAACTATGCCTTCCCAAGATAGCCCATTAACAAAGCACTGTGACACTGTCATTCCATTTTAAATGGATTAACATTTCATCATTTTATTAATCAGAATAGTACCTATATGTATATATATATATGTGTATGCATGTGTGTGTGTGTGTGTGTGTGTGTGTATGTTTGAGAGACATTAAAACAGATCTGTGAGACACTTATTTGGCCTTCAGAGGGATATTTACTTCCTTATTCTACTGAATTTAGCTATAGATTTTGCTGAAGTTAGATGAAGACCACGATGGAAAAGAATGAAGAAGGTATAAATTCACAGACTCCTTGTTTCACATTCCTCCCCCAAACCCCTGGTTGTTGGAGCATTTACCTCTAAGGTTGCCTTTCATATACCCTGTGTGCATATTGCATACACCTATTTATTTCCATATTATCTTGCTCATGAGTATAATTTCCTTAAGGGAAAGTATTGTTTTGTACCTCTTTGTATCCTCAGAACTCAGCATTGTACCTGGAATTTAATAAGTGCTCACTCAGCCAATGGTTGTTCATTGATTAACTGTGCAAATGAGCATGGGGGTCAGCTCTCTTGACCCTCTGCCTCACCCCACTTTGTGGGGGAAATACTGAGCTAAAGAGTAATGCAGTCCTTTAGCCTGCTAATAAGCTTGATCCTTCATGTTTAGGCTGTGGATTAGAATTAGTCAGTGTACTATTTACATAAGGAATGTCTTCCTTTCTTTTCTGTGAATAGATCTAGTTGCTTCAATTTCCTTTTAACTTTTTCATGATAAAGAAACCAGGAGACATACTAGGTTATAAAGTCCCAAGGCTCTGCCAGGTGTTGTCATAAGAGGGTGTTTAAGGAAAAACACACAACAGGGTGTAGAGTCATAAAGATCTCCCAGCTCTCGCCTTAGGTTGGGGAGCAATGCACCGCTCTGTGCTTGCATCCTGGGCCTCTTCCCCCAAGTCACATATATTGTCTCTGCCTTTACGGCTCAACACTTCAAGCACTAGGGCTCCTTATATAAACAGACTATTGTGTGTCTGGTAGCCCAATATAAAATTAATTTTACTGTATCTTGTGAACCATATAGAGTCTTTATTGTAAATGAGGGCATTAGATCTTTTTTCATAAAGACTTGCAGATAATTTTATCTAATTTCATTGGATGTGCTTAAATGATGCCTTTTTTTTCAACTTTAACCTCCTCCAGGAATTGCTGCCAAGTATGCTCCCTTTGAACATACCCAAAGCCAAGCATTCAGGAGGGGACTTATGCTGGATAATTTTCTCATGGCTATTTTCTGGAATCTTTTTGCTGAGCCCATAGCTCTGGTTAATGCTTGGAGCCACAGCAGCATGCTTGGAGCAAATAACCTGAAGACTCTTTTTCCCATCTGTTAAATGGGCAGGTTAGATTTGATGAACTCACATGTCCCCCTACAGCTCTAAGACTATATGATTGTTCCAAAGTGGAAAGTTCTTGGTGTTCAAGTTAAGAGGGGGTGCTATGGGGTATCTATAAATTTGGAAAGGAGGAATATCAATCTAAATATAAATTTTATACACATTCATACACAAGAATATTTCTATAATTGAAATTTAGCATTTCCTCCAATTATTACTGTGACCATAACAGACTTCCAAAAAGTCCATTAGAGATTACACAACAAAGGTTAATAATCCTTCCTCTATAGTAAAATGTATTCTCTCTTTTCCTACCATAGACCAACTTTAGGAAAGGATACAGCATCAGCTAATGACTCTGAAAGGAAATGACTATGATCTGATCTGGTTGAAATGACTTCAGAAAAGTCACTTGGCTTCCCCCGGATTTAGGTTTTTTTCATCTACGAAGCAATGGGATGAAGAGGAGATCTCTGTGGTGCTTTGGAGCTTCGATAGCCTGTGACCAGGTGGAAGGGCAGCATGGCCCAGAGGTGGCGTGTCAAGCCAAGGTGTGCCAAGACAATCCCACCTCTGACACTCACTGTGACACAGGGTGACCATGGGCAAATCTTATCCCTCCTCTATTTCTCAGTTTCTTCATCCAAAAAATGAGGAAAACAATACATGTTCTATCTTGCTCACAAGGTGATGATTTTGACTACAAAAGAAACACCAGCTGTTGTTGTCAGGTTCTTCTCATTCCCATCTCTGGCTCCTGGATGTCCACAACGTGCTACCTTATCCTGGAACTTTTGTGGATGCCTGAGGCTTCCTTGTCCTGGAACATTCACCCCCCTCCTGTGGTTTTCCCAACCTAGAACATCTCTCTGCAAGGCCCACCCCTTTCTCCTATTGGTGGCCTCCTCCTGAAGCCTCCATTGGGGGAAGGGTGGGGCAGGTCAGTCCTCATTCCTTCCTCGACCTTTTCCTGGCTTCTAGTATCCCTTTTTCCTTACTTTTGCTTTTCGGTCACTTTTGTGTGTTGTCTTTTTTTAATTGAATGAAAGCTGGTGGGTGGGGATTTTCTTTTTGCTTGTATTCTCATCTTTAGTACTTAGTACGGGTGCCTGGCACACAGTAAGCACTAAAGAATCCCGTTTTATCCCTTCCTTCTTTACTTCTTCCCTTTCTCCCTGCCTCCCTCCCTCTGTTCCTTCCTCCGTTCCTTCCTTCCTTCCTTCCTTCCTTCCTTCCTTCCTTCCTTCATTCCTTCCTTCCTTCCTTCCTTCCTTCCTTCCTTCCTTCCTTCCTTCCATATCTCCTTCCTTCCTTCCCTCCTTCCTTCCTTCCCTCTGTCCTCTCTTCCTGGGATCTATGAATGTTATTAGTCATTAATAACAACATTTTTTGTTATAGTGCACCAGGCTTCACAATTACTCTTCATTTTGTGGAATCTAAGGATTCTTACCCCCATGACTTAAATGGTTTGGTGTAAAGAGCACTGGATTTGGAGGCAGAGGTTCTGAATTTGAATCCTGGCTCTGCCATTTACTAGCTATGCAACTTTGGGCAAGTCATCTAACCTCTCTGAGACCCAGTTTCTTCATCTGTAAAATGAAGGGGTTGGATTAAATGATCTTTAAGATATCTTCCAACTCTAAGTCCTTTTATCTTAAAATCTTTTTTCTTAAAATAGAGGTTCAGTGAGGGGGAGTCACTTGCTCAGAGTCACACAGTTATTAATCCCAGAGATGGGACTCATATACAGGTCTTCTGACTCCAAGACTAATGTCCCTGCAAATATAGAGTAACATCAAATTAAAAACAAAGAAAAACAAACAAAGAAAATCTTGTTGTTGGAGGAACCAGGGGATACTGAACTATACATTTTCTTGGAAAGACTAATCAGTTAGAAATCAGAAGCTTTGGATTTGAGTTCTGTTTTGTCCATTTACTCTCTATGCAATCTTTGGCAAGTCAAGTAAGTCCCTTCTCTCAGCCTCAGTTTCCCCATGTACCAAAGTGGTATTCGTGCCTGCATGATTACCTCAGACTTGTGAGGATGAAATGATGGTTGTAAAAGGTGCTGTAAACCAATAAAATGATGTGTAACCTTATAATTGCAATGTGCATATAAATGTTTTGCCTAATAGCATCATAGGACAAATGACATGGAGGATTGTTCTGATATGTACTATAACTAAGGAATAAGAACTGAGTGTGATTATGGTTTTAAAAAATCGACCAGAGCACTCAGTATTTTCTCCCATCCCAGGCAATACTGAATATTTATCCCTCCTTTTATTTTTCCCCATTCCTGTCTTACACTATGACCTCCCACCGTGCCCATTAGAATGCATTCCCCTTAATAGCAGAGAATATGTGGAAGGTTCCCTTTCTGACTCTGTGTGTGTGTGTGTGTGTGTGTGTGTGTGTGTCTGTCTGTCTCTCTCCCAGCAGAGTGCCTAGTACATAGGAAGCATCATTACATTCTTGTTGTCTGGCTGTACCTAGTTATTTACACATTGTCTTACTATTAGAATGTGAGCTCCCTGAAGGCAGGAGCCTGATTTTTGCCTTTCTTTGTATCCCCAGTGCTTAGCATTGTGTCTAGCATAGAGTCAGGGCTGAATCAATACTTGTTGAGTGACAGACTAACCATGTAATGAGGAAGAATACTCACTATGTTTTCTAACTCCATGAACCTTTCCCCTTTCCCCTTTCCCCATGATGATCAATGCCACTTCAAGCTGGCCCAGCACCCCATGGAGACAAATGAAAGAGAATTCTTTCACTCAACCTGCCCTCATTCGAGGGGCATCTCAGGCTGGTGGGACCCCTGCTTATTTACAAGGCTGTGTTCATCTTTCCTTTCCCATGGAGGGCAGGCTTTAAGAAGCAGCCTCCATCCTCCCAATCAGCCCTGTACCTCCTGGTGCAATTCAGCTGACAGCTGCCGAGGGGACAGAGCACACAGAACAAGGGTCCGTAATTTTCCGCTGGCATGAGAATATGATCCAACTTTTTCGGGGACAATTAGCATTTGCACAGCACAAACACAACTCAAACAATGCGGAGCAGCAACAGATGCTTCTTGTCACAGGACCACAGAGAGCAGCCTCACAGATAATGGGTGTCTTTCTTCCTCCCTGCAGAGGAAACCTGCCAGAGATGAATTAGGCTGGTTTGAAACAGCTTGGGGCAGAGGGAAGGGAGGGGAAATCTGCGTTGTCTGAATAGGCCAGGATAGGAAAGCCTAATGGTTCTTCTACTGACTTCTTCCCTGGGATAAGCAGTAACCCTAGCTCTGTAGCATAGCCTCACGTGCCGAGAATTTCACATTTGGGCTGTTTTGGAAAATTAGCTCTCCCTTAGAGGGAAGAACAGCGCCTCAGCAAAAATTTTAACTATCTTTTATCTATATATAAAAGCTCTATAGGTTTAAAAGTATTAAGTCAATTTAACAGATGACAAGCTGGAGGTTCAGCTTACTCAAATTACTAGCAGTCTCATGGTAACACAGCTAGTAATGTGATGGGTTGGATTTGAACTCATCTTCGGTAAGAATAATAGGTGGCATTTATATAGTTTTGCAAAATGCTTTAAAAGTATAGCATTACTTAATTTTCATAACAACTTTGGGAGGTAGATGGAATTATTATTCCTATTTCACAGATGAGAAAATTGAGGCAAACAGGTTCAATATCTTGTTCAAAGTCATACAGCTAATAAGGGTCTGAAATGGGATTCAAATTCAAGTCTTCTTGATTCTGAGCCAATTACTCTTTCAATATATACACAACCTAGCCATCCGCTTCTGTGCCCAAAGTCCATTGGGACCTCTTCTATCCTACCTTTGCTCTCACTTCAGTACTGAAAGGAACTTGGATCTGACAGACGAGGAAACTGAGAAGTACCGAGTCCCTGTTACTTGCCTAAGAAAACAAGAAATTATTGGGAGAAATGGGGCTAGATTTTTTTTTATTTCTCCCCATTAAGACATGGTATTTCTAATTTATCTCAGACCTCAGCACAGGAAACAGATAGAAATGAGAGAGACCCGTCACATACTTCATACTCTTTAAAAACACTTTCCACAGTGACTGTGACAATTTAAAGGCAAAGACCGAGAGCAAAACAGTCAAAACTGGATGCCAAGGAGTGAGGATGCCTGAAGTCGATGTCTAGGAAGCAATGGGAGAAGTCACCTATGCACTTTGCATCTGCTTCTCTGCTTGCTTTGAGCTCCTCAGAACAACGTTCTCCTGAGCTGGTACCCCCTAGTCTCTCCGTCCCCACTGTCATGTTCCTGCCTCTCTTTGTATGTTGTCTTCCCCTCCTCCTCCACACCTCTTTAGACTGTAAACTCCTTGAGAGCTGTAACTGTCTTTTTTAAATTATTAATTGTATCCCCAGGACTTAGCACAGTGGCTGGCATATAGTAGGTGCTTAATACAGGTTGATTTATTAGAAAAAAAGTCATTTTTCCCCATTCTTCTTTGGAGAAGTATTGGACTGTGGGTGCAAAATTCTTAATATGATGGCATTTTAACAAATAGGTTGGTTAATTTGGCTGAATTGCTTCTTCCCTTCTTTTTTTGTTGTAAAAGTTACAACTAATTTGCAGAGAAGTTACAGGTCAGCATTGCATTGGTTAAGGGAGTTTTATAATCAGGAATTCTCTCAACTAGGAAAATCACAAGTTGGGTTAAAAAAATATGTTCAAGGGAAGCAATGTGGTATAGTGGAGAGAGAGAGTTTGCCTAAGAACTGAAGACCTGGAATCAAATCCTAGCTCTCTCTCTATGTCATCTTGGGCAAGTTCCTAACCCTCTCTGTGCTCTGGCCAACTTCCTAAGATTATAAATTGCAGAAAAAGTGGTGCCTTTCATTAATGGAGAGTTTCCTTATCAAAGAATTCCTTATACCAATTAAGTCACAGATTCAGTTACTGGCCCTACAGGGGAAGGTCTCTGGGAGTACAAGGCAGGAGGGGCATATTGGGAGAGGTAGATAATGCAAAAATAAAAGCTATCAATAGCAAATTGGTTCTTAAGCACCCTTAAGAAAGGTTGTGGTTTAATTTTGTTCATATGTTTTCAGTTATGGTGATGGCTGTTGGGCCTGGTTTCAATGCCAGGGCAAATAGAGAGTACCATGAAACCAACCAACACGAGGAGGCCAAATTGGTTGCCATTTGCTTCTGTAGCCAAAGAGTCCATTTTCCACCATTCCTTGGCAATTAAACTCCCAAAATTAGTCCATGCCTTGGACCCTTTTGGAAATCACATACTCCTAGGGGTTAGAGAATCATTCTTTACTATGACCCACTGTAGACAGCAAATTCCAATTGGAGAATTGGAGATGATGATGATGATGCTTAAGAATTCACTCCACATCCTTTTGAGCATCTTGGTAGAAGGTGATCCTCCCTTTACTTCTCACAACAACAGTAAGAAACACCACAGCAGCTCATGTTTCAAAACCACTTTACATACATGATCTCATTAGCCCCACTTTACAGATGAGGATCGAAGACTCAGAGGGGTTAATTGATTTGCCCTGTGGTCACAGCATTAGGAAGTCAGAGGCAGGATGTGCTTTCCACTCATCCTGACTCCAGGGCCAGTAGTACTAAGCCACATGGCTGTCAACTTCTGGAAAAGTTTGCCGATGAAGCTCATTAGCACCATTCGTTCATTGAAAACATATGTGGAATGAGTTCTCTGGAAACAAGGACACTGTATTCAAGCAAACAATCAATAAACATTTATGAACTGCCTACTGTGTGCCAGTCACTGTGTTAGGTATTAAAAGAAACTAAACCAAAAGCAAAACAGTCCCTTCACTCAGAGAACTGGTATTCTACATGGTCATCATGAGGTGAGAGAGCCCTGGATTTGGAGTCCGGAAGACCCAAGTTCAAATCCTATCTCAGACTATTATTCACTGTGTGACTGAGCAAGTCATTTAACCTTGTTGACACACGGCTTTATAAAAATGGAACCTAATGAGTACCTACCTCTCAGGGTTGTCATGAATATTAAATTAGATAATATATGTAAAACACTTTAAAATCTGTACATGCTATGTAAATGATATTGAGAGATATCATCTATTATATGTAAGCATATATAAAGTAATCATGAGATAATATGGGAAGGGGTACTAGTAGCTGGGGGAACAGGAAAGGTCCTGTGTGGGAGGTAGCCTTTGCTAAGCTCTAAAGTAAACCAAGGGTTTTCAGACTCAGAAGTAATTTTAGGTTCTCTTCAGCAGCTTGTATTCCTCTCATCTACAGTACATTCAGTACTTAATTGTCTTGCCTCTCTCCTCTTCCATGCTGCATATTCTTGGGGACAGCATGATATACTAGACAGAATACTGAGTCTGACATCCAAGGTTGTAGGTTCCAATCCTATCCCTGCTACGTATTATCTGGGAAATCTTGACCAAATGATAGATCTTACAAAAGATGGATACAGTGCCTCCTTCTTCAAAATGGAACTAAGGGATTTGGGACAAGATAACCTTGAAGGTCCCTTCTAGATGTAAATAGAGGATCCCATGTACCCTTAAGTCTCCATTAGAGCAGGACCTAAAGAAATATTTTATTTTTTGCCCACAGATAGAATAAGGGACAGTGAAAAGGGACATGAGGGAGGCAAAGCATTGCCTGGACAGTCCCTGTTGAGACTGAAACTGTCATCCTCTGGGTATTCATTAATGAAGACAGCCCCTGGCCTGGGGCTGCCACTGATGCCAGCCTCTTTGCTTTCTCTGATTCTGGTCACAAGCTTTGGTGCCCCTTCACCTGCTAGGCTAGGGAGGGAGAGCCTCTGGAGGAAAGGAATAGCCTGGCCCACCAGGGAACACTCTAAGATGTTGCCACCTTGTGGCGGCTCAGAGATGTCACCTCAGTCTACTTTGGACCATTAGGGAAAAGCCTAGGAAAAGGTGAGTTCATTGTAGCATAGAACTAAGGATGGAAGGGAGCTCAGAGGTCATCTAATTCACCCCCCTCATTCTGTGGATGAAGAAACATCCCTGTCCAAGGTCACACAAGTAGTTAGTGATAGAGGTAAGTTTCAAATCCAAGTCATCTGACTCCAGGTTTTGTTTTTTTTTTTTGGTAAAGATACCAGAGTGCTTTGCCATTTCCCTCTCCAGCTCATTTTAGAGATGAAGAAACTGAGGCAAACAGGGTTAAGTGACAAAGCTAGGGTCACATAGCTGGTAAGTAACCAAGGCCAGATTTGAACTCAGGAAGATGAGTCTTTCTGACTATAGGGTTGGCACTCTATTCATTGTACCCCGTAGCTGTCCATAGATCAAAAAACCAAAATTCAAATCCTGTCTCAGACACTAGTTATATGATCATGTACAAGTTGCTTAGTTTTTATAAATGCATTTCCTCATTTGTAAAAATAAGCCTAATTATAGAGCCTACTTCATGGAATTTGTTGTGATGGTCGAATGAGACTATATGTGAAAAGTATATTGCAAAACCTTAAAACATTTTACAAAATTTAAACGATTGTGTGTTTAAATCACTAAGTTATCAGTGATTGAGCTGCCGACAGAGCCCACAATTGCCTCCTCGTTGGTCTCCTGATTTCAGCCTCTCTCCTTTCTATCCTCACATGGCTGCTGAAGTGATATTCCCAAATCACAGATCTGACCAAACCACTCACTTCTCAAGAAGCTTCAGTGGCTTCCTGTTGCCTGTAGGATAAAATACTAATTGGTGATTTGGCATTTAAAGCCGTTAACAGTCTGACTCCAGCCTACCTTTCCAGGCTTATGACGAATTATTCTCCTTTACATAATCTACAGCCCAGCCAAACCAGCCTGTCTATTGCTTCTTCCATCTCCAGTCTCTGGGCTTTTATAAAAGCTGTTTCCCAAGCCAAGACTGTTCTCTGCCTTCACCTCTCCCTTTTAGGAGCCCTTCCTCCTTGGGAAACTCAGTTCAAGTACTATCTTCTACATGAAGCCTTTCCTGATGGCTGTAGTTACTGGTCTTCCCTTTCCTGCCCTTTGAAATTGCTTTGGATTTATTTCTAATAGACTTTATATATACTAATACATACTGTGTTCCATTTCCCCCTTGATAGAATGTAACCTCCCCAACAAAGAGGATCGATTAATCTTGGTCTTTCATCACCAGAACCTTGTATAGTATTTGGCATATAGTACGTACTGAATGATTGGTGACTGATAATATCTTGCAGTAAAATTCCAGTAATAAATAGAAATTACCTGAGATTGCAATAGAAGCAGTGCATCAGGCATTCACATGCTTTATTTGTGTCCCCTCCTAGTGCAGTGTTTGTACTAGTGACAGTTTGGCAAGATGGAGACACTTGGGTTTGGAAAATTCCCAGGCCAGCAGATGGCCTTCTGTATATCCGGCATTACTGGAGACTCTTTGCCAACCTTTGCATGCTTGCAGACTGTGCACTATTTCTGTTCTATCAATGGGATCGTCTAAACCCATTGTCTGGTTACAAACAACAGCAAGATAGTCATGAATATTAATGGCTTATACCTTGGATGAGGCTCAAAGGCCAGGGCTACCTGGGAATGAGAGCTCAGTGGGCCAAAGTGCTCAAGTTTCAACAGACCCCCTTCTCTGTCGATCTGAAGAGACAGCCACACAGGTATTTACTGGAATGACTCTTTTTCTCTTCTCCAAGAGTTTACTGTGCCTTGAAATCATAGAGTTAGCTGAAATATATATATAATAGTGATGGACTTTGAGCTGGCTCTGCATGTATGTAGGGCAGATTGAAATTTAAGCCAAATCTTGGCTCTGTCTCTGTGAAGCAACTTTTATTTCCCTTTTCTTCTTGAGGTATTATAGGATTGCAAGCTCTTTTTTTTCTTTCCTATTTGTCTTTCTTCCCAATAAGTGACTGCCTAGGATTCTATATCACTATCATTGGTCACCCATCTTGGATTTGCCTAATTAAAATGTCCATGTGGAGTGTCAGTGATTAGAGAAGTGTCATACAGGTCAAATTCCCTTGCAACACACAGCAAAGGACAGTTTTGTTTTCCCCTGATTTAGTCTTAGGTTTATATAGCACAAATGTTGTTCAAAATAAATGGGCCACCAGTTGGAACTTGAAACAGAAATTTCTGGTGTATTTTGTTGTAATACAATATAACCCCAAATAGTTATGTATACATATAAAGGCAGCATTTTGCATTGGGTAGAAAGCTGTACGTGGAATCAAGAAGACCTGTGTTCAAATTCCATACACTTACTAAGTGTGCATGATCCTGACAAGTTCATAACTTTTTCTGAGTCCTAGTTACTTGTACATGATATGGGTGTAATAATAGCATCTACCTCCCAGGGGTATTATGAAGACTGAATGAGAGTATGTGAAGTGCTCTATGTAACTATGAAACACTATATAGTATGATATGTCTACATATAAACTTCATATACAGCAAGTCGTATGTAAACATAGGATATATATACATACACAAACTTTCATATATATAACATGTGCATACATGTGTGTTTGTGTGTATACACACACACACACACACACACACACACATATATATATATAAATGGAAACATATATACTCTCTGAGAATACTTCATCCTAGAGACAGTCAGCCAAGATCAAAAGGTAGTGACAAAGCCAGGATTCAAACACAAGTCTGCTGCCTCCAATTGCATTAGACTATATACTATATCCCTCTCTGCCTCACCTCCATTAATATATTTGTTCTTAATAACTATAAAGTTTACACTGTAGGTTTGGTTATCCTGATCTTGTGTTTTAGGAAACTGATGTTCAGAAAGGTTAAATCATTTGCCCACAGAGGCACAGCCAGTAAGTGTTTAAGGTGATATTTAAACCAAGATTTGTCCTGATTCCAAGTCCAGGACTCTTTCTGCTGTATTATGCTGCTAAAATACACATAGATATAGACATAGAGATATCGACAGAGACAAATAGGTATCTGGTTACCTTTTCAATTTATTTAGTCCCTGGATATTTAAAAAAAGAAAGAAAGATCATGAAAAGAATCTCCATAAATGTCACTAGGGAAAGAACAGGAATATATCTGTGTGTATGTATATACATGTATGTATATATGCATATATGTGTGCATAAATAAAATATGTTTACTGCAGAGGCATATATCTATATTGGCTTAATGAAGGGCTACAGAAATGGCCAGTTATTAGAATATTTCTTATGCACATAAAAATTCATTTCTCCTTCTTTCCAGTTCTAAACCTTGAATCTAACTTTGAGTGTAGGTGCACTTTAAAAGCCCTCTTTGAGCATCTTAGATTCGATTTCTGGTACGTATTTTCTTGTTAACTTTTAACATATGTAGCCTCTAGGCATGATTCACACAAATCTCTGGCATTCTAAGGAAATGATGATCAGTCACGGAAACGTGTAAAGATTCGAGAACGCTGGCAATTTTCACTTTAAATGTTGTCAGCAAGTTACTATTATAAAGGTACTTTTCTCACCACGCTGCTGTAAAAAACCCTTAATGCTGTGGAGTTCTGACAAACTTACACATTTAATGAACAAACACCACACCACCTGAAGGGATATTTCCTCAAAGTTGGTAACTGCATCCGTTGTACTCCGAGAAATGTTAACTACAGAGGTTTGGAATGGTGGCAAGTAAGCCTTGCATTTGCCTAATTATACAGCAAAATCTAAATAATCTATATTATATTAATTCAGCATTTGGGCAGGACAGAAGCTGGGATGAAGTTATTTTTTTCTTTATGAAAAATTAATATGGTCTACTAAGGAAATGAATAGTGTAAAACCGTTAAAATTGTTTCAATTCTATATAACATATTTTCAAACATAACCACGACTGTTTTATGCATATTAATTTTATCTTCTTAACTACATTTATCCTTCATATATTCTTCGTATATTCATATATTCTTATTCTCTGTCTCTCTCTCTCTCTCTCTCTCTCTCTCTCTCTCTCTCTCTCTCTCTCTCTGTCTCTGTTTCTGTTTCTGTTTCTGTCTCTGTCTCTGTCTCTGTCTCTGTCCCTATCTCTGTCTCTCCCTGTCCCTGTCTCTCTCTCTTTGTATATAGACAAAAATATATACACATACACATGTACACATGCATATAATTTTTTTTGTAATTTCTGCAGCACCTAGCATAGCACTGGAACATTTTAGATACTTTAAACGTACTTGTTGAATTTAATCTAATTAAATGCCCTTCAGTATGCTACAGTGGAAAAAGTGCTTAACTTGGAGTCAGGGGACGTGAATCTAAACTTTGCCTTTGACTACTGTGTGATCTTGGGTCAATCACTGCTAAAACTTGCTAAAGCTTCACTTTCCTCATTTTAAAAATAAAGTAATCAGACAAGATCACCTTCTAGCTCTAGACTCCTAATAGGTTCATATTTACACACCCAAACTTGATGTGTTAATTACAAATTATACTTAATACTTCACCAAAGTAGACCCCTAAAGATCCTTATTTATCATCACTTCCAAGTTTAATTTGAATTATTAAACATATTTGAAAGTGAAATCATGATGCAATTTTAAAATTATTCAATGAATCAGACTTGTTACTAATTCTAATTCATACCTATCTCTCTGTCCCCCCTCCCATCAGTCTGTATTAGTGTGGTTCTACTGTATGAGGTCTGAATACCAAGTGAGACTATCTCCTGTCTGACTATCCCCTTAGAGTGACCTAGTCAGAATAAATGGGCTTCTGAGTTATTCAGATGAATTATATATTCAGTGGGTCACATCTTTTAAAACTAGAAGGAACCTTAGAGGTCCTCTAGTTGAAACCCTTTATTTTACAAATGAGAAAACTGAGACCAAATAGGATAGATGACTTGTTCAAGGTCACAGAGAGTGACAGAGACAGGATTTACACCCATGCCCATTGACTCCAAATGTAGGATTATTTCTACCTGGGCCATATTGCAGGAACAGCCACTACATTCTGAGCAGCATATGTTTCAGTATGCTCCAGCCTAAGATAAACAATGCAAATGTTGCTCATGATTGAATAGAGGAGGACAAGACATTTTTTATAAAAAAGCAGCAATACAAGAGCAATCAGTGCAAGTCCATACAAAGTACTAGGACAAATCCAAGGAGAGCCGGGGAAAGTTTTGTGGAGAAGGTGGGGATCATGTTGCAGCTTATAGGAAAGCAAGGATATTGACACACAGACCTAAGCAAGAGAACAGCCCAGTCATAAGACTCCACATGAGCAACAAGCATGGGCATGGCAGAGGTGAGAGTGAGAATAAGGGAGAGATAGTAAGTAGCCAAGTTTGGTGAGTGGGTAACATATGTGAACAGGAGCCTATGAAAGTATGACAATAGTATGATATATAACTGGGAAGGCAAGGTGAAATTAAATTGTGCAAGGCTTTGACTGCCAGAATTAGGAGTATATATTTTGTACAGGGAAGGAGACACTGAAAGTTGGGTTGTTTTTTTGTTTTGTTTTGTTTTAATGTGATCAGAGTAGTACGTTAGGAATATGATATGAGCAGTGGTATAGAGAATGGGTTAAAGAGGGCATAAAATAGAGGATGGAAGATGAATTAAGAGGCTAAAGCAATAGTCTAGGCAAGAAGAGATGAGAGTATTTACAGTGGAAATGGGCATAAGAAACATTAAAGAGATAGAATTGACTAGACAACAATATAATGGAAGTAGGGGATGAAGAAAGGCAAAAGAATCTGAGATAACTCAGTGATTTCAAAACTGTGTGACTGGCAGGATGGTGGTCCCTTGGGTAGAAACAGATCACCTTGAGAGAAGGACAGTTGCTGAAAGAGATAGAGAGAGAGAGAGAGAGAGAGAGAGAGAGAGAGAGAGAGAGAAAGAGAGAGAGAGAGAAAGAGAGAGAAAGAGAGAGAAAGAGAGACTAATATAAAAACATTTATATTTATACATACTTAAAATTTTTTAACAAACAAAAATCCATTTTCTCTCCCTCCTACTCCTCCATCAGAAAAAGAACACAATTATTGTAGCAAATATTTATAGTCAAGTGGAACAAGTTCTCATAGTGGCCATTATACATACACACATGCATGCATTCATGCACATATATGTATATATACATATACATACACATCTATACACACATATGTCCAATTCTGTACCCTGAATACATTACCTTTATGCCAGAAGCTGCATATGTTGTTTCATCAATAAGTCCTTTAAAACCGTTGTTGGTCATTATACTGATTAGAGCTCTTAAGACTTTCAAAGTTGTTTGTTTTACACTATATTGTCTTTATTTTGTAGATTCTTCTGTCGATCAATTCACTCTGCATCAGTTCAAACAAATCTTTTCAAGTTTCTCTGAAGCTAGCCTTTTCATCATTTGATATAGTCATTGTCAGAGGGCAAGAGAATGAGTTGCATTAGATATGGTGAGTTTGGGGTGGATTTATCTTTGTGTCCTAACTAGAGAAGATGAAACTATGATCTTCCTCTTCCTGGAGGGAGATCTATAAAGAGATTCCCACTCCTCTGAATTAAATCTCAAAGTTCACTAGAGGACTAGACAGCATTGGATCTAAAACATTCCTGAAAAATAAAACAAGTTTCTAGTAAGAAAGAGAAATATATATTTCTGTTCATAAAGAACATTAAAATCTCCTATTTTTTCCTTTCCTGGCACATTGTTACCTGACAGATTTACACACACACACACACACACACACACACACACACACACTTTTTTAAAGCAATGTTGCTGGAGCAGCTTTAGCTCAACAAAGTTAGGAGAGGAGTGTTGGTCATTTAGGAAGCTCAGAGTTCTTTGAAAGGGGTTGCTACCTGCCTTTCCACACACTAGGGGATGGGTGGACCACATGGCATCATCTGTTGGTATTTATTGGGAACCCCCCTGGAATGAGGTCATTGAACCCATTGCAATAGGAGCTAGAGACTGTTCTTTAGGCAGAGAACAGCCTTTCTGACTCAGCTCAGAACCAATACAATGAAAAGTAATGAGCTTGTATCAATAAACATTTATGGGGCCAGTCTCACGCTGACAAAATAGGCCCTCCAGGCAGTGTCCATCCACCTGCCAGGCCAAGGAAACCAGTCCCTCTTTTGAAACTCTCAGCCATCTTTCTCTCATCAGCAACATCTGGCATTCTACAGCTTGATTCTGAAAGGCTCATTTGAACTGGACACTTGAGTTGACTTTCTTCTCCCTTTCCTCAATCCCAGAACAAGATAAAGGAACCAAGAACAGTTCTTGGGATAACTGTTAGATTATTGAGGTTTGTCTGTTACTTCTGCCATCTTCCTTTTCAGTGTCCCTTTCCTTGCTGTTGGTTCCCCTCCATATTGTTGATCTCTTGTCCAGGGACTTATGCCCCATTTCCTCTCTTCCCTTCTAGGGACAATTAGTGTGTGTGTGTGTGTGTGTGTGTGTGTGTGTGTGTGTGTGTGTGTGTGTGTGTGTGTGTGTGAGAAAGAGATAAACAAGGGTCAACTCACTTAGCTAACATATTGCCATCCCAGGAAACAGGATAGCTGAACACAGTTGAAATGTATGTCTTTTTAGATGGTCATTTAAAAGTGAAGCTAAGGCTGGGAATTTTAGGCTCATTAGTCTGAGGATGAAAGTATCCCTCCAACTATACTGTGTAAGTACTCATGTACGCTGTCCATACATAAAGCTACACAAGGTTCCTAAGGTTTGCCTGAAAGTCCTATTAGTACAAATAATCTGTCTCCAAAGGAATAAAAAAAGCAAACAGGCTACTGGTGATAACCCAGAAGATTTTCTAAGGAACTATCATGTGAGGGGGAGGAGACCAGTTACAAAAGAGGAGAAAATCTCTATCACATTTAATCCCTGTTACTTTTCAGGGTCTATGCTAGCTCAATTTAAGAGCATATCCCATTATACCTATTTCAAGTTTGTGGAAACATTGTCTGTCCCCCTGGCTTCTATTACCTCCCCAGTTTAAAGCATTTTCCCTTATCTGCTTCTCATACCTCTGAAGAAGCAGCTATCAAGGCACTCTCAAAGAGGCTAGGGAAAAATTCCACTTTTATCCACTACAGTGGTATTGTCTTCCATTCTTCTTCAAACTTTTACTGTAGTTAGGACTAGTCTTATCACAGTGCCCTTCACCTAGTAGGTACCTAAACCGTGTTTGGTAAATTAAATCAATGCATGTTTTTCTACTCTCTATTTTGTGCATTTATATAGAATATGTCATATATAAATACATGCATATATATACATAATAAATATATAATATTGTGTATTTATACATAAATAAAATCCATATTACATATAAAATATATATATTTTCCTACTTTATGTTAGTTGCTTGGGTATATGCCTTATTTCACTGACTAGATTGTAAGTAGATGAAGTGAAAGACTATGTCTTAATCATCCCTGCATTTGCAACAACACCTGCTATGGGGCCTTAAATCTTGCTTGTAGGTATTCACTAAAAGTTTATTTAATGAATGAATGGATTATTTTTTTAAATGCATATTGTTCCAAGGCTAACCTACCTACAATGCGCTACATTTAGCACAAGTGATTATCAGGTGACAAGTCAACAGCCAACTTGGCATTCAGCCTAGAGCAGAATCACAGAATCTTAAGGTACCTCAGACCAGCTTGGTTAAGATCAGAGAGCCGTGAGGTTGACCTTATGGCAATGAATTGTCTGTTACAGCAGTTCTTGGAGGCCATCTCCTAAGATAGCAGTCAGAAATATTTTTGTAATGAGATCGAGATGACTCAATGCCTAATAAGGTAAATATAATAGATCTAACCCAAATAAACAAAAGCTTTTGGGGGGATTTGCAGATTTCTGAATAATGTCAGTGACCCCATACTTTTTATATAAAAGAGATTGGTGCTCCTTGTCTTGCCTAGGCTGAAAATGCAGGAATGATCCCAATATTTATCAGCACAGAAGCTTTAACGTGCTATGCTGTTTTTTTTTTTCAAAATGGACAGATTTGTTGGTACTTAGACAACCTGATTGACTCTCTGCTTCTGTGAACTCAACATATAGGTTCTGGACTTAGTGTGAACATTTAGTCAGCTTTAACCTACTATAGTTTAAAACTCAATTGATTGACCAGTCTCAGATTCCCCA
Source organism: Pseudocheirus occidentalis (assembly GCA_028646575.1). NCBI lineage: Eukaryota > Metazoa > Chordata > Mammalia > Diprotodontia > Pseudocheiridae > Pseudocheirus > Pseudocheirus occidentalis. The sequence continues at coordinate 94,404,113 of CM053595.1, forward strand.
ACCACACTGACCATAGGCATTTAGCTCTACACTACACTGATGACAGACATTTTTATAGCACTTTAAGAACCATAGTATGTAAATATTTCTGAAACTTTCAGAAATATGAAATCAAACTTTTCCTCCAATTATTATCAATTCAAGGAATTTTAGATAAATTGGGCTGAGTATATAGTGGATGGAATACCAGATCTGGAGTCTGGAAGAACTAGCTTCCTGAGTTCACATCTGGCCTTAGACATTTACTAGCTCTATGACTCTAAGAAAGTCATTTAACCTTATTTGCCTCAGTTTTCTAGTCTGCAAAATGAGCTGGAGAAAGAAATGGCAAACCATTCTGGCGTCGGAAAACACCAAATGAGGTTACAAAGAGTTAGGCACAACTGAAAACAGTTGTACAACAAGATAAACTGGTCCGTGTCTGGTTAGGGAAGCAGGCAAGTAGATATTTGGAGATAAAAGTCACTGACTTTAAAGTCTTTTCCTTATTTTAGGGTAAACAAAAGGGAAGCCTCCTCTCATGTCTACCTTTTAAAGCAAAATTTTATCATAACCTAAAGTAGCAGCGCAAGAGGAATGGAAGAAATGGTTATTGAATAGAGTCTTCAATTCTGCTGGCTATTTCCATCTACAGACAGAGAGTGAGGGTGATGACTTCCACGGCCATTAAGCCATTAGCCACATGGAAGCATTTGGCAAAACCACTAAGGTGACAAAGCCAATTGGCCCCAATGGAAGAAGAGATGCCCTCAAGTGGTAACTCAGCTTTGTTTCAATAACAATCACTTGGTCAGTGGAGGGTCCTCATAAAGATCAGTAGCCATCTGGTCTTCATCCCCATTAAAGACAAAAACCTCAGGAAATAGCTGTGGATTACAATGGGGAGGGGGGAGCAATTTAAGTTGGACATAGGAAGAACTTGCTAACTCTTAGGCTTCTAAAAAGAGGTTAACAAATGAGAAAATAGATTGTTTTCCCCAGAAGTGCTGAAGAGGTAGTGTAAGTGCCATTTTGTTAGAAGGTAGGAATCAGGACAATTTGGAATATGGATAGGTATTCTGTCAGAGTGGCCACAGTAGCATAGATTTAGAACTGGGAAGGACTTTATGGTTCATCAAATCCAAATCCCTCATATTACAAGTAAGGAAACTGAGGCCCAGAAGTTTTACAACTCATAAGCAACAGAGTTGGGACTTGAATCCAGGGCTTGTGATTCTAAACCCAGTATTCTTTCCATTCTATCATATTTACTATGCCTGGCATCAGGAATGAAAGAATCAATAAGCATTTATTGGACATCTGTAACTAGGCACTGTACTAGGCTTTGGGATACAAGGACAAAAATGAAAATTCCATTTTTCAAAGCACTTACATTATAATGGGGAGACAAGATATAGAGATGCATATGTATATGTATTATGTATATGTATGTCTATGGGGAATCTATACAAAATAAATCCATGATAATTTTTTGAGGGGAGGGGAGATGAGAAATAAAAAACTTGGGGTCTGGAGGGGTTAGGGAAGGCTTCATTTAGAAGGTGGCCCTTGAGATAAACATAAAGATACACCCAAGGGAAAAAAAAGACAACTTCGGAATTTTTAGAGGTAGAAGTGATGAGGGAATGAATTTCAAGCATGAGAGTCAGAATGGAGATGGGAGAGTGTTCCACAGGAGGAACAGCAAGGTTTTGGCAGGATCCTAGAATACGTAAAGGGACAACTTTGTGTGGGTAGAGTACTGGGCCTGGAACCAGGAAGGCATGAGTTCGAACTTGTGTTCAGATACTTACAAGCTGTATGACCCCAGGCAAGTCACTTAACCCTGCTTGCCTCAATTTCCCCACCTGTAAAATTAGCTGGAAAAGGAAATGGCAAGTCACTTCAGTACCTTTGCCAAGAAAACCCCACTGGAGACGTGAAGAGTCGGACACAGGAAACAACAACAACCGAATATGTAAAAGCTAGTTGTTGATGACAAATCCAGAAAGGTAGGATGGAGTCCAGTTAAGGTTGGCTTTGAATGCCAGAGAAGTTTGCCTTTAATAGTAGCTTAGGAAACCACAGCTGGCTCATGTCTTACCTTTGCCACTTTCTAACTCTATACCCTAGAGGAAGTCAGTTCATTTCCTTGTGCTGCAAATAATGTCTTAGGACTTAGCTACTAATGCATGGATAGATTTTGAATTTGTATTGGTGGGAGGAATTCTCACATGCTAAGGGAATCACAGACTCTTAAAAACATCATATGTCTACAGAGGAAGGAAAAATGATTCCAATGCCCTGGACTAGAGCTGGAAATGTCTTCCTGATCAACAACATGCCTCAAAGTCATGACTAACACAAGTACCAGCTAGAAAGAACAAACTCTTCCTCCCAGCTCTCTAGGTATGGTGATGGATAAATTACTGCACTGAGAGTTAAGACACGAGTTCAAATCTTGTCTCAGATACTTAGTGACTGTGGGCAAGTCGCAAGAACCTCCTCAACTTCTATTTCCTCATCTATAGCATTAAAAGGTGGGACTCAATGACCTCTAAGGTCCCTTCCTGCTCTGAATCCTGCCATATAGTATCTCTGTATTGATTTTCTGTCAGCTTGTATAGAACAGAGCCAAAAGACTGGTGTGTTGATTTTCCATTTGATTATATGGAACAGAGACAAAATACAAAAGGTGCCTTTTGTTCTAAGCAAGAAGCTCTATTGCTTTCCTAGGCACAAATATCCTTTCTGCAGGGAAAGGCAGACCTTCATGCTGCCAGTCTGTTTTTCTTCTCTCCTCTGTTGTTGACACTTACCGCACCATCTTCATAAGCAGTGTATGCTTTTGTGTGGTAGGGAACCAGGAGGGGTCCAATTTTGCCATCAATCATATTTAATAGCATATGCTATTAATGTAATTTTGTTATTGAAGATTCCCAAATCTATTCAGCAGATTTCAGCAAGACAATTATGGTTTTAAAAAATACATGCATGCATACAATCAGATATCACCTTTAATTAGAGCGATGGCAATTAAATATGGTCATTATAAATGTTATATTATAAAATATTCATTAAATAACAGATTCCATGACATATCTTTGATTTAAAAGAGGATGACATTGGAATCAAACAATGAGATTTTTATTAATTATTTGGAATCTTATAAAAGATGGTCTGCCTAAGAAATTATCTGAGGGATGGCTGGAAAGTATCTGAAGTTCTAAACACATTTACTCCCTTTCTCCCTGTCTAGCATTTACAGATAACACTTATTTTCTTGTGTACCAAATGTACACAAATATATTTTATTAGAATCTGACATATTAATAGAATACAATATATAAAGAATTTTTTAAGCTCCTACTATGTGTTAGGCACCAGGGATACAAAGAGAAAACAACATTAGACCCTGATCTCAAGATGCTTGGGATGGAGTTGGAGGGGAGGGTGGTGTTCAGTCTTTTGCAGTCATGTCTGACTCTTTGCAATTCCATTTGGAGTTTTCTTGTCAAAGATACTGGAGTGGTTTATCATTTCCTTCTCTGGCTTATTTTACAGGTGAGAAAACTGAGGCAAACAGGGTTAAGTGACTTGACCAGCAACACACAGCTAGTAAGTGTCGGTCATTGGACATCAATTCAGTCTACACAGGGACCCTTCAAAGGAAGATGGGAGGGTCAGGGAGGTTTGAGGATCTCCACCAGCAGGCTTCCCTCACAATTTTCTCTACTTCATGGATGTGTTTTGTTTTAGTGTGAGACAAAATTAATGTGCCTTGTGTGCTAAAAATGTTTCCTTGGAGGAAGTTTGTGAGAGGTGAAGAGGGCTCTAGGGAGAAACACCCTAATGTCAACAAGACTTAATCAGAAGTAAGACACCAAGAGGCCTATTTTGTGATAAGTTATCATGCAGCCAGGAGTGTTTTATTATTTTTTTTCCCTAGTAGCAACAAATAATATTGGAAGGAGAGGTTGAGAGTTGTGTTTTCTTTACTGTTACATATTTCTCCTCTCTTGCCTCCTTGTTTTTGTAAGAAGAAGGTAACAGGACTGAGATGTCCTCAGGCAATGCCCTGGGCTTTATTAGTCTTAATTGTTTTCATTTCCACTTGACAGCTGAGGAAAAAGAAGGCCCCAAACCAGAAGAAGACTCTGCCTAGCTCTGCACTCTTGTTTCACTTCTAAAGTTGGCTAGAAAAGAGTATGGAAGGGAACTGCAGAAGGTGAATAACGACTCCTCAAACAATTTAACATGTTTGAAGTTAATTATCCTACTCTGATGACTGGTTGTCTAGACATTTTAAGTATTTATTTTGTGGTGTCCCCTACAGTTCATAATTAAAGACCTAAAGGAAGGCTCCCGGAGGTTTTTACTGGCCAGACCAGAAATTAGCCACACAGCATACTGTGCATACTGTGGAAAAACACAGGAAGAAGCTACATTCCTGCCTCGGTAGAAGAGAATCTGTGGCAACTACATCACTATTGATGGTCTTTGAGCCCGGAGCACCATATTGATGAACAATGGCACTGATCAACGAGGTGCACATCTATATTGTGGGTCTGATGATCGAGGGGCATGGTTTGCTCAGGATTCCTAGAACAACTGTACCCATAGTGGGGACAATGAGCCTCTATTACCCCTTAATTCCACAGTATCCTACTAGAAACTTTCTGTGCCTGGAAGACCAGAGACATCACAAAAGACCCTGAAGATATGTGTCAAGGCTCATTGGGATTCTTCTATGATATAGAGGGAAAATAGAGGTTAGTTGTTTTGATCAAATGAAATAATGGATATGAAAAATCTGTAAAGTATTCATTTTTAGTCCTGCAAGTTCTCATTCCTTTGGCACATCCTCTCCAAAGTGCCTAAGCCTTCATATATTTTTTTTATTGAGGAGGAATGGTCTGAGTATTTGAGTATGCCCCAGGATCCTAGCTGTCCTGCATTCATTGTAAGCACCATGGTATAGTAGGTAGAGCACTGGAAGACCTGAGTTTTAATCCCTCCCAAGATTCATGGGCAAGGTAGTTGAAATTTCATTTGGTATCAGTTTCTTCAGCTGCAAAGTAAGGGAAATTGCCCTGAAGGTCTTTTCCTGCTCTAAATCAATGATCATTCATGACTTTGATCTTTAGCCTGGTTCTCCTCTGGCTTTTAATATGCTATCTTGCACAGCTCTGCGAGTTGGTCACTCCTGGTTAATGTGTGGAAACAGGCTCTTGAGAAGCTGCGCCAGTCATTTTGTGTTTCAAGGATCTTATCATTTTAACAAAACTCGCAGTAGATTAATTTGGAGCTATGATAACTTAAACGAAAACTAGTCTAGGACTACTAGATAATGTGCCACACTTAGCATTCCAGCCTCAAGCAAAAAACAATTCTGTGTTCAATCCTAACTTTTAAAATTATTGTTGTTGCTGCTCTTCTTTAGTTTTTCATAGTGCTGCTGTGACAAAGTTATTGTACCATAGTGCTAGAGATTCCATCAAGGGCAGTGATCCTCAATCCATGCTCTGGGATAGCTCAGGGGGTCTCCAAATACAGGGATCAGTGTTAAATTGAATTGCACTCTTAACTTTCTGATCCTTCTCTCAGATAGCTCCCCTTTTCTGGAACACTTTACCTCTAGCTATGAAATAATCATATTCTTAAGGAGTTCTATAGTCAGAGAAAGGTGTTTGTGTGTGTGTGTGTGTGTGTGTGTGTGTGTGTGTGTGTGTGGAGAGAGAGAGAGAGAGAGAGAGAGAGAGGATACTGCCTCACCTTTGGCTATGTTTATTATATTCCAAAATATACTCCTTTCATTACAACTGTGAGTTTTGACCTTCAGGGAGAAAGGATAGTAAAGCACACTCAACTCATTACTGTTGCAGCCAGGGTAGTTGTGAACTAAATCTTTACTCTGCCTTCAAAGAGCTGCTGATGTGGCCAGAAATTAAAAGTTAGAGGAGATAATGTTTAGAGGAACCATTTTTCCTGACTCTTTCCCCAGATGAGATTGGAGGGTAGGTATAAAAGGGGAGAGTGAAATGTGTAAGTACACATGGTGTTGTCTTTGTTGTTCTGTTATTTTCAGTGACATCCTCTTTTGCATGACCCCATTTGGAGTTTTCTTGGCAAAATACTGGAATGCTTTGCCATTTCCTTCTCCAGTTCATTTTACAGAAGAAGAAACTGAGGTAACCAAGGTTAAGTGAATTGCCTGGGGTCACACAGCTAGTATGCGTCTGAGGTTGATTTGAGCTCAGATATTCCTGATTGCAGGCCTGGCACACTATCTACTCTGCCACCTCTGGGGTTGGGAGGGATGGAGGGAAGACATAAGGAGATAAAGAAATCAATCATGACATGTCGAAGGTCCACAAGAGTGGGCAATTGCAGCTATCTGGTACAGTGTGACTATGGAAATAGCTTGGCCATTTCTGCCATGATTGAGCTGATGACTTGCTTAGGGAAGCATGGCTTGAGCGAAGAAAGATTTATTGTAAGTATATCTGAGACGGGAGGCAAGGAGTAAGAAATGAGACCTGTCCTGAGTTCTGTTCAAATGTGGGCTGTCCTTTTTTCCAGTCATCAGCTCCAAGGTAACATTTGTTTTTGCTACTAAAATTGAATTCTGTTTTGTAATAGCTCATTTATGTAGTTTCTGAACTTTTCTTCATTTGGTCAGATAAGCTGTGCCACTTTTATTATTCTCATTTTCTGGACGAGGTTCAGAGAAATTAAGAGACTTGACCAAACAACTACCAAGAAGACCCCAGGAAGATGTTGTTTAGGGCTGAATAGCCAAATGCTGCAAGAAATGATGTACAAGATATAACTCTGGAAGTAGATGGTGTGGAGAATTTTAAAATACTTTCCACCATTTTCCTTTGTTTTATTGATATCACCCTATTTCAGTATGGGAAGGACAAACATCTCTAATGACTTTGTCCCATGAATTAATGATTCTCCAAATCAATTTAATTTAGAGTCTAATAAATTTTCCTAATGGTAAATCAATGTCAAAAATAATGAAAGGACTAATGATTCGGTGTGTTTTCCAAAAAAAATTTTCCATCTCCCTGAACAGAGACATATTGTTTAAAATACAAAATTTAGTGCTTCCTTCATTGAAAACATGCAATGTTTTCCCCCTGGGTGGGTGATTATCTCCCTGGTATTTTCCCAAAGGAATATCAGTACCAACTAGATATGAGTCATCTCATATCTGGTTCCATTATGAAATCTGAAGAGCTAGCAGTTTCTGAAAAAATGATATTTATAAAGCATAAGGAAGACTACTTGCATTGCACAGTTAGGCTGTGTGTGTGTGTGTGTGTGTGTGTGTGTGTGTGTGTTGGGCGGGGGGAGGTTCTCCTTATCTGGGGATTTTTAAACAAATAGGAGGCCATTTATTGGAGGAGTTTGTAAAGAACTCTCCCCTGATGCATAGGCATTTCTAGGGTGACCTCTTCTGTTTCCTTCCATTTCAAGATCTCTTTGTGATCTGCAGGTATGTATTGGATTAGAGCTAAAGGGGTCTTGCAGATTGGCTTCTACAACTCAATATTCTATTCCCCATATACTCTTAATACCATCAATCAATAAATAAGGATTTGCTTAATGCAATTGAAGATTGGGTCCCCAGTGCTGAGCTAGGTGGTATGGGAACACAAATATAACAGTCTCCCAGTCCTCAAGTTGCTTATACTCTAGCTGAGCAGACAGAGTACACGTGTATGGCAGAAAATCGAACACAAGTCCTGAACGTGTGATTTCACTGACATAGGGAACTCCCAGACAAGGAAATCCCCTCTATTGATTCAGATAGCCAACTTCTCTCCATTTGTTTCATCTTAAGGGTAGCCTACACCTCTAAGAGGTTGTGACTTCCTCAGTGTCAATCAGCCTGTACGTATCAGAAATAATGATAAGCAGTGATACCGTCTCCAATTAAAAAAATTAAGTGAAAATGGAGTTTTCTGGACTTGAATAAGAGAAGTTTTCATGGATGAGGAGGAAATTAAGTTGGTACATGAAGGTTATAGATTAGCAGAGAGGAAGAATGAGAGCATTACAGCAAAGATTCATTCTTTCCTGAACATGGGAAGGAGACACAGAGGAAGGAAACATAATCTCTCATCTTTGAGAGCTTTATATGGAATTAAAGTTGTATTTTTGCAGGGAGAGTTGAATAGGGCAGAGAGAATCTAAAGAGGTGGTATGATGAAGAAAACATTTTTTGTGTCTCAGTCATTGCTTCATAGGACCCAAATTAAGAAGTAACTAAAGAAAGATTTTGTGTCTCTCTTAACTCAGAGAGAATGCACTCAAACCTGGCTGAAGTGGGGGAGGGTTTAGGTAGGGAGGGTGGCAAAGAGATGGTGACTGGGAGAGGAGCCAGATAAGATGACCACAAAAGTTTCCAAATAGAGGTCTCAGAGGTCTAGAGGTCTCGGCGGTGTGGAACTGGGACCCCAACTTCCAAGCCACAAACCTCATTTGTCCACTGTAATGGATGTATTTAATAAGACCCATTGCTCTTCTGGGAGCAGGGTTCAAATACAGTCTAACCTTTCTTCTCACTGTTCTAAACCTCATCAAATATTTAATACAGGAACTTGCATTTCTGCCACCCTCCCTCCCAATCAATAGTTAGGATTTTGAGAGAGAAATTCTGTCCTTCTCTCCTGGATCTTTGTCCTTGATCCCCAGAGTAGACACCAGACTATCTCTTAGTGAGATGAAACTGAGAAGTCCTGTAGTGTTCTTGGCAACATTCTCCTTTATACATTGACAGATATATGAATCAGAATAGGGGCAGTTTGCTACTTGACTAGATGAAGAAAATAATTTCCCTTTGAAGAAGGACCTTAGTCTAAATTCTAGTTCTTATTTCTATTGTCCTAGTTGGGTCACTTAATACATCTGTGCTTTAGTTCTCTCATCTTTAAAATAAAAGGACTGGAGTCAGTCTCTAAGCTCACTTTCATCTCTTCGTCCTATGATAAGATATGGTTAGTTATAGAAAAATCTATGTGCCTTGTGCATAACAAATCTTTAAGAAAACTGTTGAACTGAATTGTTCTCATTTTTACCCAATACCTCCTCTCACCCTTTCTGGTGACTTAGGTGGAAGGTCTGGAATGACTTAGACATACAATATAGGGATAGAAAAGGAATAGAAAAAGACTTAGGCTAGTGGCTGCATGAGGTCTCTTCGGTTCTCAGTGTCCCCCATTATCAAAGGAAGCAGTTACAGCATATGGTCTCTAATGGTCTGTCCAGTTCCAATATTCTACTATTTTCACACTGTCTCCTGTTCCATGGAAGACTCCAGATGGTGTTTAAGGTTCTCTATGGTATTTTGTTGCACAGTATGTAGAGCATAACCTTCTAGCATGGCTGTGAGGACCAAATGAAATAATTTGTGTATAATGGTTTGCAAACATTAAGGCATGGTATCAATTCTAGCAGTTACTATTTCAATGCTTTGATAACTCTGAGAAAATCTTTGACATCATCCCTCTGGGTGAACCTCTATTTGAGTAGATTTCAGGCATCCTGAACCCCTTTTAATCTCTCATCCCCCATATCCAAGCTGTTGCCAAGGCCTGCTGATTTTGCCTTGGCAAGATCTCTCGAATACAACCCCTTCTCTCCTATGACACTGCTCTAGTACAGGCCCATCACCTTGCACCATAGAGTCTGCTGGTGGATCTGCCTGCCTCAAGGCCTTCCTCCCTTCAGCCCACTATCACTAAAGAGATTCTTCTAAAGCACAGGTCCTATCATGTCATGCCATCACTCCCATTCAACACAGTCCAGTGGCTCCCTATTGCCTTCAGGATCAAATACAAAATGCTGTTTGGTATTTGAAGCCTTTCATAACCAAGCCTCCTCCTACCTTTCCAGTGTTCTTACACCTCACTCTCTAACACACTCTTGGCTTCAGTGACACCAGCCTCCAGGTTGTTCCATGAGCAAGACACTCCTCTCTGCTCTGGGCATTTTCCCTGGCTACTCCCCATGCCTGAAACATTCTTCCTTCTCTGTTCTGTCTATTGCTCTCCCTGGCTTCCTATAAGTCCCTATTGAAATCCTACCTTCTACAGGAAGCATTTCCCTGCCCTTCGGAATTCCAGTGCTTTTCCTCTTTTAATTATTTCCTACTTTATTTAGCTTGCATGTTGTTTCATCCTTTGGATTATAATCTCCTGGAAAACAGTGACTGTCTTTTACCTTTTCTTGTAGACCCAGTGCTTAGCCTAGTGCCTGGTACATTATAGGCACTTAATAAATGTTTATTGATTGATTGATTTTTCATGTGTGACTCTTATCCAAATGATACTATCCAATATGTTCTATCAAAGGGAGTTGCTAAACCAGGGCCATAGACACCCAGCGGATTCCTTGGAGAGATTTCAAGAAATCTTTATTTTCAATTTATTTTTAAAATTATTGTGATAACTTTATTTCAATATAAGTGGTTTCCTTTTTAAACCTACTTTTTTTTGCATTTAAAAACTTTATTATGAGAAGGGGTTCATTGACTTCCCCAGACTGCCAAAGGGGTCCATGACACAAAAACGGGTAAGGATCCGAATTTTAGAGACTTTTCTCTAGATATTTGACATTTTATGGACATCAGTGCAATTCATCTCTTATCCCTTGTTCTGACTTTAAATTGGTCTGCCTCCTTTTCCAGTACTAGATTTCCTTGAAAATAGCTTTTATACCCCTTTTTTCTAAGTAAGATGTTACACCCTCCTTATACTGACCATGCAATTCTCCAGCACCCTTTGGGTAATTGACAATTTTCATTCTTTGGAGGTAGTAGTGTTCCATAATTCAAAGCCTATCCTATCACTGAGGTGATCAACATTGATATAGAAAAGATGGTTGTTGTTGTTAGGGAATGGATAGAGAAGGTTGAAAACATGTAGTTCTCCAAATGCAGTGCCTCTGCTTCCTTTTTCCTATTCATTTCTACGCACAGCTCATTGACCACTAGACATAACTATCCCATGTCTAGATACTGATGGAATTACCCAATGGGCTATGCATTCAATTATATGTCATGTTCTTGGCAATAAGCCTTTTTCATGAAAGGCAATATAATGCAGGACATAGGGGGCAGCCTCTCAAGCATGAAGATCTGCGTTCAAGTCCTGCCTTTAACAGGCTATGGGGATCTGGAAAATGTAAGAAACCTTTCAATAGACCTGGCATTTCTTTAATACTATAAGATGTAGATAATCTATTAGTTATTTTTAATAATTAATTAATTTAGATTTTGTCTTTATTAGTTGAAAGAATTTCCTTAGCTCCCTAAATTGATGAAATCACAAGATGTGAACTAACAAAACAGGTGGTATTCCATTGTTCATCCACTTGGTGTTTCTTGCATAAATTGGTAGGTTGATCTTTTGAAGAGCAGAGTCTCATAAAAAGGAGTTTATATTAATATCTTAGAGCTTAATACAATCACTGCTGTTGTTATTATAAAAAATAAAATTAAGAAATCAATGACTACTGACCCATACATAAAAATTCTGAACATATTTAGATGACACATTGGTGAAAATATGAGAATGGGGAATATAGTCTTCCAAACAATTTTCTACAACAGATCTTCTATGCCTCATAGTCACACAAATACTTGAACCTTGTATGGAATACATGATTCTGTTGGGTTTTTTTTTTTTGGATTAGGAGGGAGATGGTGAGACAATCTTCAAATATATCCACAACTATAATGGAGAATGCCCTACACAGAGTTCAGATGATAGCTAATTCTGAGGCAGGTAGGTGGAACAATGAGCAAGAGTTCCAGACTTGTATTCAGGAAAACATGACTTTAAGTTCTTCCATTGACATTTACTAGTTGTGTGACTGGGCAAACCACTTACCTTATCTATTTGAGTTTCCTTATCTGTAAAATGGATAATTTTATCCATTTAATTTTATCCATTAAATTTTATCCTTTTAAAATGGATACAGTAGCACCTCCCTCAAAGGTTTGCTATGACCATTAAGTAAAATAACTTATATACAAAGCTCTGCAAACTTTAAAGTGCTATCTGAATTCTGTTTATCATCATCAGAAGGGTTCCCAATCCCTTCAGATGTCCCTGTTTACACATAACAATGTACTTATTCCCAACCCCATTTTAATAGTTGAGATAACCTTATACTGTTTTCTGGGTTTGATAGTATTTACAAACTTGAAATAACTTAGAGAAAAATATGTCACATGAAATAGGTTTGATTAAAGAAAAAAAACATTAGAGACTGTTCTCTGTATTTCCCAAGGCAGAAAGTGTCGTGCCTACTCACCAGCTTGAGCCCAAGACTGAAAGTTTAATATTCCTGTTACCCAACCTGGAATAATTTCCTCTCTTTTATGTAGCTGGTGGCCCTCTGCTCCCAAGAGCTCATTGTTTTGGCGTTGGACTTAGTGTGGACACCTGAGGCTTTTTAACCCTTCTGCAGCTACTCCAAATTTAAGTGATCCATCAACCTCAGTCTCCCTCAACGTCAAAAATCAAAGGCATACGCCACCATATCTGGCTATATGTTTGTTTTTTAAATCTAGTTGAAAGCAAATTAGAATGGATTTTAATTTGAAACTCTCAAAACATCTCAAGATATCTGACAATTCAGGTGGTGTAATGTGGAAACACCAGTGAGAATCGCGAATCTATGGTATCTTCTTTTGAGCAAGGAGCTAAGAGGTAAGTAACTCCTACAAAGCTGTTATGTATGACTCATTTATAAAGTGAGGACCTATGTGCAAGATCTCAAGAGTTTGCATAATCTTTAAATAATAGTGATCATATAAACATCCCATGAAATATCCAATAGTAGACAACTTTATCTAATGTTGTGCTGCTGGTGACCCCAGGCTAGAATATAGGGAAGAGATTAGGAGCCTCTGATAAGTGTGTGGTGCAATAGCAGAAATTATATTCATTACTCCAAAGTTGCTTTGCTCAATTAATCAGTCAACAAGTCATTAAGGAATATTTTCTGTGATAAGGTCCATATTGTCAGGGAAATATTGAGGCTAAAATCAACCATAACTTCTGACCTAAAACTGAAACGTTGGATTCATATAGATTGGGTTCCAACTGGGTAGTTTCTCATTTGACCTTAGTATTTGGCTCATTCCTCCCTCCAGGATTTCCCATGGGAGTATAAGAATTTGCCTCCTGTTAGTTCTCCAAACAAAAAAATAGGAAAGTTCCACTTCCCCCTTCCCCATGCAAGCATTCAAACAGATATAACATCAAGTACAGGCTAGGCTTTATTTAGCCTGACAAAAAATCGACAAAACTCACACTTTAGATCCAATTTGTGCAAAACAACTTTCGTGGAATGAAAGCAGTACTGAAGAAGTAAATAATTCCTGAGTCAAGCCAGAGGTTGCAGGATCACAAGCTAGCCATAGTGAACACTAGTAGTAGAGTAATGAGGGGTTCCTAGATGAATAGAAGAATTCCTACATGCTAAGCAGAAATCGCTAGCTGGGCAGCAAGAAACAGAGCCATAACTGGACCTTGCTCTTCATTTATACCCTGAATATCAACGACTGTTCAAATCCAGAGGAAAACGGATGTTAAGAACTTTTCCCTTTTGGGGTGGGGCAACTCCAGCTCCAGGATAGTAGCTTATGTAAACCCTACATGTGGATGATTGCATTGATGTCTAAAATTTAGCAGAGAGAAGGATTTTTGATTTCTCTATAGTGGTGTAAAACTTAAATAGAAACAGGGCCACTAAACTATATATATAAGGATTCCTGAAAACTGCATATTGACTTAGAAAACCACATATTAGCATTATCCATAGTTTGTTGTAATTCCATTTCATTAAATAGTTCCCAATTATATATTAATCTGGTTCAGGAAGTGTTATGGGCCCCTGAATTTTACACCTCTGCTCCAGCAAACCTGGTGTGTGTGTGTGTGTGTGTGTGTGTGTGTGTGTGTGTGTGTGTGTGTGTGTTTGTGATCTCCAAGGCAAAGGTTCCTCTAGGAGGTTGAGGTGCATCGAAAAGGGATGGAGACTTTTCCTGGCTGTTTATCAGCTTAGTTGTGAGTTCTTCCATATTTTGTGTTGGGTTGAACCTGTGCTTCATTTGATGTTCTATTAGCCCAGATGTTTACATGAGAACAAAGGAACTTCTATTGTTTTTGTTATGGAAACTTTTCTCAGGGGGAATTCTGAGTGGACCATGAACCAGCGTGGGGAAGCACTGCTATACAGTACATGGAAAATTGCATTTAGAATTAGTTCAATACTGAGTCTTCCATTTACTATCTGTGTAGCCTTCCACAATTTATTTGGTCTCTCTGGGGATGGTGATCTAAGGTCCCATGAATGCAAGATCTATGATCCTTTGATTATGTGAAAAACCCTCCAGATCAAACCTGGTTTGTGTAAACTTAGAACTTTGGCTCTAAGCCATAGATCACACGAGGAAGCCTTCTTTTTTTTGTAATAGAAATAAGTAAACAGTCTATATCCCTGACACCCTGCTAAGCCCTTTATTAATATCATCTCATCTGGTTGTCAACAACCCTGGGAGATAGGTGCTATTATTACTTCCATTTTAAATTTAAAGAAATTGAGGCAGGCAGTGAGTGATTGGTTAAATGACTTGCCTAGGGTCACATAGGCTAGTAAGTGTCTGAATCAGGATTTGAGCTCATGTTCCTGACTCCAAGCCCTACACACCATGGAGTATGGGGCCACCTAACTGACTTTATTTTTCAAGGTACTTTCATACTTTTGCCATTCTTATTACATTTGAGCTTTATTTTCTAGCCAAAGTGTACAACTAGATTTTTCCTGAGCTCAGGCTTTTCCTCATGCCTCTCTGTAGTCACTGAAGCTGTTCTCTAGGCCTAGAATATATCCAGGGATCCAGGGGTGTCCTGGCAAAGGTTCAACAATTGCCGTTCAACAAAAAAAACTGATGTATGACATACTTTTAAAGTTTAATCTACAATGTTAATACTTTCTCCATCCCTTTAAGTCTAGCCCAGAGGTAGGGAACCTGCAGCCCTCTAGGTCCTTGGGTACAGCTCTTCTAGCTCAAGTTATACAGAACAAATCCTTTACCTAAGGGGAATTGTTTTATGAAGTTTGGATTCCTTCAACACTTGAAGACCTAGAGGATCACGTGGGGCCTTGAGGCTGCAGGTTCCCCACCCCTGACTCTAGACCAACAGTAAAAACTCTAGCCCTGGTTTGTAGCATTTGCTGATTTCTGAATGCTTACACCAAAAATTTAACAATTTTCTCTTTCAGGTCTTCAACCTGGTTCCAATGCACTCTTGCTTCTTTTTCCTTCTAAACCACTCCAATTCTCTGAATCCAATTCTTCCCTGTTTCTTCTTTCCACTTACTAATGGTTTCTTCTTCCTACCTTACCTAGTAGTTAGTTATTGGTGCATATGTTACATTTCCTTCAAGCTCCCAGAGAATAGAGGAGTTTGGGGGGAAGGCATGTTTAGTGCCCAGCACAGTGCCTTGAACATAATAATACCTAATCTTAATAAGTATCTGATAAATTTAATTTTAAAAGACACTGGGGGCAGTAGAGAAATTAACAACCTCATTTTACAGATAAGTAAATTGGGTCTCAGAGAGATGAAAGTCTCATAGTTAAAAAATGATAGAACCAGGAGAAAAAACCAGGCCTCTTGTGTCCTAGTCCAGAGCTATTTTTATTTCATAACAAACTTAGGAAGATTCTTTTAATAAAAAGGAATAGGTGTGTTTGTGTGTGTGTGTGTGTGTGTTGGGGAATCACTTTTTGGGGGAGCAGCAGCACATTAGCACAGCTCCTGGCAGAGCCTTCACGTTGGAGGCCTCAGAAAGAAGCATGGAGGTATAACGAAATAGGAGGAAAGAAAGCCTCTTCATCATTATCACTGTCCCATGGCCTATATACAAGCTGATCCTAGAAACCTAAGATTCTCTTTGCCTCCCAATTTTTTCTGTGCCAGCTGTGGTTTTATCTCTTACCCTAAAGTGTAATCTGAAGCAGCGGATGTACATGTTGGTGATTGGAATATCTAGTTCCTGGCCTATTTTTTTTTTTTTTTTGCCTTACTACATAGTCTTATTGTCTAAGTGACCCTATCCACCTGATGAATCACAACCTCCCCAAAGCAGCTGGGAGCTAAATTACAAACAGGGTGTAGTTGAACCTGGTGTTTTACACTGGCTCCTGGTTCATTTCCGCTCAGTTCAATCCAACAAATGAATTACTTGTGAATGACTCACCTGTTTTCCCACATTCCAGTCCAAAGGTATCAAGAAATGCCACCTGGCCAGAGGGGATACACAACTCCAAAGCATTGTCTGCTAGGAGAAAGGCTTATGAGTGGGGCAAGTGCACTCTACCAGAAACACTAGTTCTATCTATCCTTCTGACAAGCCACCCCTATGGCTAAGACATGAACTATTCCTAAAACCTTGGTTTCATAGGCTTCTAAACAGGAATTTAACCTATTTAAATAATACTGGAAACAGCAGCAATTAGAAAAAAAAAATGATTCCCTCTGGCCTGCAGAAAAAGGTGGAAAAGATGTCTTAACCAGTTACTCCTTAAACAATTATTCAATGCACACCCAAATAACAAGTATCTGCCACGTTCCAGGCCCTGGGCTAGATGAAGATACAGATTCCATATGATCCCATTTTACCTATCCAATCTTCTTCCCTCTTCTCCCATGTTGTTCCTGTCTTAAGTCATTTTCAGTTGTATTTGACTCTTTGTGACACCATTTGGGGTTTTCTTGGCAAAGATACTGGAGTAGTTTGCCTTTTCCTTCTCCGGCTCATTTTACAGACGAGGAAACTGAAGCAAAAGTTAAGTGACTCATCCAAGGTCACACAACTAGGAAGTGTCTGAGGCCTAATTTGAACTCTGAAATACAAATCTTCCTGACTCTAGGCCCAGTGCTCTACCCACTGCACCACCTCGCTGCCCCCTTCTCCCTGCAGAAACCTACAACTCCACTCAGATTCTTTTCTTCATTGTGCTGGGAATTCTCAGCGCCTTCATCTTTTCCTCCTGCACATTTGTCTCATCTGCTAGTGTGATCTCTTCCTTCTTCCTGAAATATCTTCTGTTTGCTTTAGCTTCTGCTAAGTTCTCCTGTCTTTGAAGTCATATTGCATTTAAGAATCTGTTATCACTCCTCTACTACCCAGTCTTGTTCTTTAACTGCTCCCTATGTGTTGGTATAGGGCAGCTAAGTGGCCCAGTGGATATAGCACCAGACCTGGAGCTGGAAAAATCTGAGTTCAAATCCAGCCTCAAACACTTACAAGCTGTGTGACCCTGGGAAAGTCACTTAATCCTCAATGTTAGCCTCAGTTTCCTCATCTGTCAAATGAGCCAGAGAATGAAACAGAAAACAACTCAAATACCTTTCCCAAGAAAACCCCAAATAGGGTCATGAAGAGTGGAGCGTGACAGGAGCAATGTGTTATTGTTGTCTTCTGCAATGAGGCTAGAAGCTTCAGATGTTAGGATGATAGAGCTAAAAGAGGCCCCCAAAGCCATCTAGTCCATCCCTTTTATTTTATAGATGAGGGTTCTGAAGCTCAGGGATTCTGAGTGACTTACTTGCCAGTATCACAGGGCTGTTAAGCATAGGAGGTGTGACTGGAATCTAAGCCTTCTGAGTGCAGATCTAAGTGTAGATCCACTTCCCACTCCACCCCATTAATTGATAACAGCAGTATCATTAAGTGTCTTTAGCATTGTGCTGGGTAGGTACTGCATTTGTATGTGGTAAGCTGAACTGTGATGATAATAATGACTGACTTTGTGCAGGCTGCACTGTAATTGAAGTGGGAAACTCCCAGTGAGGACATTCCTTTCACCAATGCCAGACAGCAAGTCCTCTGCAATTTAGAGCCTTTGAGAATTACCTGGGAACACTGAACTGTCAAATGACTTGCCCAGGGTCATGAGGCCAGTGTTTATTGGAGGTGAGACTGATTCACATTTTTTGGATTAAGAGTTTGTCTCACTCTCAACCATCTGATCTCTATCTCTGACTTTATATAGTGCATGTTTGCCAAGTGTTTTGCTTGCATCAATTAACCAATTAATTAACATGAATTAAGATACAAATACCAAAGTGAAATAGTCTCTGTCCTCAAGAAGCTTACATTCTACTGGGAGGGAATACAAATGTTTGCATATAAATAAGTATATTTTAAAAAATTTATTTATTTATCTTATAAATAAACTTTTATCAAGTTTAATAAATACCAGGAATACATCAAACTGGACAGAAAGTAATAGTCTCTGAAAGGCAGTTTCATCTGAATTGAGCCTCAAAGGCAACTCAAAGTTCCAAGAGGCAAAAGGAAGAAGAGAAAGCATCAGTGTTGTGGGGTTTGGTCTGTGCAAAGACACTGAAATGGAAGAAGGAAGGCTATATACAGGAAACTGCAAGAAAAAAGGTTTGGCTGGAATGTAGAGTAAGGGGTGGACAATATGTGGTTATCCTGGAAGTATAGACATGATTCAGACTGAGAACTTTAAATGGCACAGAGGAGTTTACATGCTATCCTGCAGATAATAGGGAGCCACTGAGGCTTCCTGAGCAGAGGAACAACATGGTCACACTTGTGCCTTAATAATACAGATTTATGAATAGTGTGAAAAGATAGATGGTGGGGAGAGTTCTTTCTGATCTCCCCCTCCCCGAAAGTCCTTTTTTTTCCAAGCAGATGATAAACCCACCTGAGATATGGCTCACAGGCTAATTAAATTTGATTTTCTAAAGCAATAACATTTCTAAAGCAGTATATGGCTATAGCTAGCTGCCCCTGGTAGAAGAACTGAAGAACAGCCCACTACTAGGTATGGACATTTTCTCACTGTCGGCAAGGGCCGTACTAAATTAATTATGATGCTCATTTTACACATGAGGGAACTAAGACTCTTGAAGGTTAATTACTTTGTTCAGGGTCACACAGTAAATAAAATCAGAAGCAGAATTTGAACCCAGGTCTCCCTGGATCCAGTTCCAGTCGAATAAGCTCAGTTCTCTAGGAGAACCAGACCTTGTTCAGCTGCAAAGCATGCATTCCTCAGCTACTTTAATGGACTGATCCCTGTGACTATGACAATACTCTCTCCTCCTGCCACATTAAGTGATTGAGATCAGTGGATGGCAACACTGAAATGAGGCTTCAGAAGCTACCAGCATGCCTCTCTACCTCTGATTGTGATTGTCTCTATCAATCAACAGTCTAGACGGATCAATGCCTATTTTGTTCTTAGAGCTCTCCAGGGAAGGAAGGAATGGAAAAGCATTTATTAAGGACTTATTATGTGCCAAGCACTGTGCTAAGCTCCAGTGATGTGAACAGAGAAGCAAAGAAGTCCTCTGACTCTAGAAGCTTTATATGTACATAGGAGTAGATGATATACAAGGAGAGTGGCAGCCAAGGGAGGCTCTTGGGTTAGGAAACTTATAGGCCTGGTGAATGGGGTCTTAGGGATCATAGTGAGTTTTGAACACATCCCATCCAAGGGCCATGATGGAGATGTTTTGATCATACCATTGTACCAGGACTGGAGGGATTGGGGAAGTGAGGAGAGAATATTTGGGTAGTGGCAAGAAAGTTGTCCAGGTGGTCTAGAAAATGTCAGGGGAGTAGCTTGTGAATTGAGACTTCCAGAACTTCTCTTGCCAGCTGAAGCCTAGGGAATGTTCCCCTCTGCTAAGCAAGTTTCTTCTTTTACCCTAAGGGAGTTTAATTCCTTCTGTCCTTAATGGAGATGAAGCATAATTAGTTATCAGATCAGAATAAACTACCAGGGAATTGACAAGTCACCCAACATACCAGTTCCATTCCAGTCTACCTTCTCACGGCAGATTTGTTGAGAGAAAAAACAGGCTTAAACAAAGACCCTGCAGAATAACAGTTTCCCTCCCTCCTTCCCTTCTCCCCCACCCCCTGCACAGCCTGCAGCCTCCCACGGTCCCTCCCCCACCCCCCATTAATGAGAATCAGAAGCAGGGAGAGTGAGGACATGAAAGAATAATTCACTTCTTATTTATAGGTCTCCACCGGAGCACCAGAGGCAATGTGTGGTCCCCTACCTAAAGCAGAGAGCAGAACCCTCACAGGGTCTGGGTCCTAACATAGGCTAAAAGCCAGTGACCTTGGGAAACTCACTTAACCCCTTGTGCCTTAATCTCCCCAGCTGTACAATTAGGTAAAAGTCAGATTTCAATGGAAAACAGATGCTACCTCAGAGGTGAAGTCTCTTGAGCAAACAAATTAAATAATAAATAAATGCTTTAGGTTTTTTTTACTAGCAAGCCGCTATTCTGTACCTCTTTCCAGGCTGCAATTAGAATATCCTTGTTGTCTCGTGGAGTTTTAAAAATGTTGCATAAATGAAAAAGCTCTGGAAAGTCTGAAGTTGTCGCTGTCTCCAGCATTTCCCCCAACCTTAATCATGTCTTTTGTTTTGCTTTACAAAACGCTGTTCTCACAGATCTCACTATTTCATGCCAATGCTGTGTTCGCTCATTTCATTCAGTCATTCAACAAACATTTATTCACCTTATTTATTTATTTTTGTGCTAACGTAATAAAGTAACTATTATCTGGGATATTCAAGGGAATGAGTTCTGAGAATCCATTCTGGAAATTATTGAGGATTAACAAGGAAACTCTTCTTTCTTTCATCCAGGAAATTCTGACAGAGTACCTACTATACTCATTCAAGTGGCAGCAAAGGATAGTTCTGGGGAAGTTGCTTCGAATATGTCTAAGTCGACTAGGTAATGGTGACAGTTACATGGTACAAGCAGGTAGCACAGGATCTGGGGGAAACAGAGGCCTGGAGAAGGACAGCTCACCTGTTCAAAGTCTCATAGAGGACCAGGACTCCAAACCGTCTGCTCCAAATCCTGTGGTCTTTATGTTACTCAGCGAGATGCTTTTGGTTTTAACTTGTTCGAAAAAAAAACTCTTTCCCAAGTGTTGGAATCTGTTTTCCTTGGCTCAGTGTCAGTTCTAGTGAAGAAGGTAGCATCTTTCTTGGCTGGTTGGTGATCTTGCATTACCTAAATGTTATCACTTCAAATATTCATTGTCATCATTCAAGTTGTATTACAGAGAAGATGTAGGACATGTTGGATTGGATCTATATTCATTCTATGATATTCATTATCATTTCCCCAAAATTTCTTTCTGCTAAAATCAGAAGGGAAGGGGTGCTGGTGGTAGAGGTGAAGGGTAGTGCTGTGGAGAGCAAGGAAATTCTAGCTATTGGGGTTTGACCAGGGCTAGACATCAAGTCAGAAAACCATGGTGTGGGTGGACCTGCCCACTCAATCATTCCCCATGGTGAATCTATTTAGGATATTCTCCTTGACAGGAAAATAATCTCCCCCATTTATTTCCTTTCCCCATCTTTTTTCCTTTCCAGTTTCCTCATTGACCAGGAGACTAATAGTCAAGTGAAGCAGAGGTATGTGTCACCTCTAAAATCCAGCCACATCTGAACTGAACTTTTTAGTTTTCATTGTCTAATAATAGTAGCTTAATTTTATATAGCACCCTAAGCTTTGCAAAGTGATTCAAATATATTTTCTCCTTTGAGGTTCGTAACAACTTGTGAAGTAGATATTATTATTTCCAAATTATAGATGAGGAAATTAAGGTTCAAAGAAGTTATGTGAACTATAGACACAGTGTCACACAACTTGGAAGTACAAAAGGTCAGATTTGAACCCTGGCCTTCCTTACAGAAAAACCCTACACCACACTGCCACACTCACATGTCTCTCTTCACTGAAGCAAAAGGATCTAGGTCTGAAATGGGGGGAAAAATGGTACAATGGCTTTATATGTCATGATTCCTTTAAAGAACTCCTGGATTTCACAGATAAAATATATGATTTACACATTTTCTCTTAGATTTGGTATTATTTGCCCTGTTTTACAGATATAGAACTAGGTTCCTAAGAAGTTGAGCCCTGTGACCAATAGAACAGAGAGAGGCAACAATGAAGGATATTGTGACAATGTGTTCAAGGCTAGCTTTCATCAGATAGTAGCCTATGACCCAATTGCCCATTGCAAATCTAGCACTCTCCTTAACAAGTGAACTCTTTAAAAAAATGATTTTCCCATTGTGAACCTACTTAGGATATTCTCCTTGACAGGCAAATAATTTCTTCCCTTTACGCTCATGCTTGGGAAGAAACTGGGCATTAAAAAAGCTATCTTCCTGGGTTTGGGGGACTATTTGTACTCTTTTATTTCATGTTCTTGAAAAAATATGTCAAAGTGAAGTATCTGCAAGGATTACAATGTAAAGTTGCTAAAATATACTTGAGATGATGCTAAAGCAACTGTGACATAGACTTCCATAGAGCCATATGGCCCATGACTAATGCCATACAAAAAACAATTTTAAAAAACATTTTGAGCCCAATGGACTGGGTTCTGCATTTAGAGCTGGAAGGAATCTTATAAATCCTGTAATCCAATACTTTAATTTTATAGATGAGGAAACTAAGACCCACTAAGGAGAAGAGCCTTGCCAACTTCCCATTGGTAGTAAATAGCAAAATTAGGATTTGAACCCAAGTCCTGTGGTTCCAGATCAGTCATGTTTTCTAATGTACCATGGTACCTCCCACCCAGTGAACACTGACCAGCAGCTCACAAAGGCTTGAGTTGTTGTAATCATATAAATACCTCTCCATTCACTCTCCCCTCTCATTATGCCTGATCCCTGCACTCAAAATTCTTCTCGGATACAACCCCATTTTGAATTGAAAGAAGCCACCAAACTCATTCAACTTCTTTTAGCCCCACTGTCTTATTTCTCTTATTCTTCCTGATTTCTCCTAGACATATGATGCACATAAGATCACAGGTTTTGATATGTAAAAGACTGTATAAGTTATTTCTTCCTATTTCCTTATTTTCCAGAGCAGGAACTAAGTCTTAGAAAGGTTAAGTGACTTGTCCATGGTCTCACAGGAAGTGAGATACAGAGGCAGGCTAATAACCAGGATCCCCTGTCTCTAAATTTCACACTCTCAACCTTTATCACACACTCTCTCCTACTTGCAGATAATACTGTCAAAGACCTGTCCTCTCTGGTTTAAAGCCCAACCAAACTTTTAAAACACTGGACTTCAAAGGAGCCCAGTCTGAGGTTTCAGTCCACTCATTCCCAGAATATAATCAAACGTCTCTTTTCTATGAGATTGTAATTTCTAGAAAAGCATTTGATTGTTGCATTGAAGTGTGCACTGTATGTGTAAAAAGGTGTTTATGAGGTTTCATACAGTATAGTTAATAACCAACCAATACTGTGGCCTTTTACAATAGAGGACCCTGACTGAGAGCAGCTATATTGGGCCATTCTGTAACATGGTAATATACAATTAGAGTGGCTGGTGGTCTGGAATATAAACCCGAAGGTGTTGGTTGCAGGTTTGCAGGTCGGCCCCCCTACCAGTGACAGGAACATTTCTGTGCCTTCCTCAGACTGGGTAGAATTATGTGCCCAAGTTGTGTCCTGATATCTGGAAGTTCTCAATTCTGGGCAAAGAATATACCTGGGAAGGTGAATCGTTATAGAGCAAGGAACAATCACTATAGCTATCAATAAAACCAGCTACGATGTTTGTTGGCTTATAAGGTAGAATTCCGCAAAGGGAAGAAGGGTCAGATGCCTGTGAAATTTTCACATATAGGTCTGTCCTTTAGGGTCTACATAACTTCCCTGATTTTTCAAAGCCTCAGGGTAACCTGGGAGACCTTTCCTGTGGAAGAAGGAAGCCCAAAGGGACATGAACAACTTTTGAAATGGGAGCCTGAGATTTAAACTTAATCTGCTATGCACCTGCCTTTTAAAATATGTTTTTGGTAGACACAATTTTATGAGCTCGATGTCAGGAGATCAGACTGAGGCTTTGCTGCTTGTGTCACTGTATGGACCTCTTTTGTTTCAGGAGATAACTCCATAGGAATGGCCACACTTGCCCGTGTATAAATATGCCAGATTATAATGGTTAAAGCTGATTTAAGGAAGGTATATGCAGTGACAGAGTGAAAATGTAGTGGATTCGGTATTGTACAATCCTACAGTTCATGGCTTCATTACATTGTGTGATAACAGCCAAGTTACTTCTGTTCCCTTGCTCTCCTTTATTTTCTCCTCTCTAAAATGAAAGGTTTGGAACAGATGCTCCCCAGGGTTCCCTCCCACCTTTCTACTCTATTATCCTATTCCATTCTACATCATTAGTTCTGATTTTCTTAAGATAATAACCTGAATCAGTAGAGGGAATTTTCTCATCTGGGACTTTTCCAAACTAAAGAAATCACAGGTCAAGATATTAGCTCTTACATCTATTTTTCAACCCCATCTAGGGACACACAAAATTCTATGTCAAATTCTGAATGGGATAAAGAATTTTTTTTTAAAAAAAGACATTATCCTCAGCATCAGTGACTTTGCATCTGAGTTGGAGGAACAAGTCCTATTCAAATAAAAAGAAAATACCAGACAGGATGCAGTGATAGTCAAATGATGCCTATAGATGCTAAGCTCTATAGTTCAGAGTTCAGAGGAGAAAGAGTGGGAGTGGGCATCACATAATTAGGAAACATGTTGGCTCCACCAACGCTGAGAAGTAGTATATTTTAGAGATAAGGAAACTGAGAGTTATAGAAGTTGCCAAAAAAAGGTTCCTTAGCTAGTTTGTATTAGAGCCTAGATTTCAACACTGGTACTATACAATATGATAAACATTTATTAAATGCCTACTATGCTCTAGGCACTGGGATAAGCTCTAGGGCAGGGGTAGAGGAACTGCTGTAGGAACATAAATAAGAAAAAAAAAGACAGTTCCTGCTCTGAGGAATCTTACACTGTAACTGGGGAAGATAATGCATGAAACCCAGGCCTCCTAATTCCTAAGTTCACTGCACAATCTGCATTGTATTACGTAAACGCACAGCCTCAAACTCAAAAAACTTCCTAGTTTAGACTCATATTTAAAAACCTTGTTCTCTGCTATTATACTTTTTTGTCACCTCTACAGCAAGATGGAACCTCAAATGAGTATACTAATGGAGAATTATTCTTTACAAATGCCTATATTTTCACTGTTAAGAAACTCTGCGGCATGTAGATGTTTGTTTTGTCATGAGTGAAAATGAAAGGAACAGACCTCAATCAATATTCCTGCCATTTATGACAGTTAAACCAGTAAAAATCAATCACTACACACACACACACACATACACACACACACACACACACAAAGTTTTAAAAGGGGGGGGGGGGCAAGAGAATGCCGAGTCAGCAAATACTAGCTCTCTTTGCCAAGCAGAGAGTTGTGGTCGTAAAGGAAAAATTTGGTTTCAAATATAAATTAATTAGTAAAATCATACTTAGGAGGATAGAGACAGATTATGAGTAGGACTGACTCACAAAACAGAAAGAAAGAATAGAAGACAAAGCAAATTTACAGAAAACTTGGTGAGTCTCGATTATTAAACTAGGTTTTCCAGAGAGTATTTAAGGATGAATTTGGAAGGAGGATAATAGTCAGTCAACAAAGAAAAGATCTGTCAAAATTTCTGTAACAAACCATTTTCTCCATCAATGACAGTGGAGTCACTACATTTTAAATTATAATACCATAGTCCTGAATGTACAGCATAAAGAGTTGGAATGGCACCAAGAGAAACCAAATTGGTAAGAACAGTTGGCTAAGACCAAGTATTTGGGTCTTTGAAGTAACACACTTTTGAAAAAGTTAAAGGAACAGTTCTCAGGATTACTGGAAGAGATGAAGATGCCAAAAAACATGGAAACCAATTGCCAAAAAAGGGGAATAAGAATATATCAAAAGCTTCTGTCCCATATGTTTACTTTTTCATCTCTAGAGTACAAACACACACACATACATACGAATTTATACATATAACAAGATTATCATTGAAAAAAAATTTTTATAACAGGAACAAACAGGCTTTCACAAACAAGGTTAAATAGAAAATCAGATCTATATCATCAAACTTTTGACTGAAAGATGATAAAAATTTAAGAACCTTCTTTTCTTATTGTTTATTGCCCATTAAAAGTGTGATATTTTAAAAATTTGAGAGATAATTTGTGAGTAATTTAATAATTTTATCAATAAATAATTAATAAGTTAATAAACAATTAATAAATCCTGGGAACCAAGATGATGGAGAAAAGGCAACAACTTACCTGAGCTCTCCCCTAAACCACTCTAAACACCTTTAAACAATACCATAATACAAATCCTGGAGTGGCAGAATCTATAAAAGAATGGGGTGGAATTTCCCAGTTAAAGACAACTTAGAAATTTGGCAGGAAAGGTCTGTTATACTTGGGTGAGACTGGAGCACAGTCTAGTTCAGGTAGTGCCAGGATAGACCAGGCCCCAGAAAACAAGGAGGAGGCCTTTGGAGCAACTGAATCAGCAGCTTCAGTGGCTGTTTCTGGATCTCTCAACCCACAGACTCTAAAGGGGTGGAACAACTGGTCTGAAGGTGATTACAGGGGTCTCTCTGCTGGCACTGGGGGCAGGACTCTGTTGCTTTCCCTATACTCAGATCTGGTTGGGTGGCAGTCTCAGGGTAAGGAGGAAAATTAGCACATCAGACTTTGTAGCTGCCATGGAGCAGGAACCCTCATCTGTAATGGCAATCAAAGTACTACTTTACTGCTTGTTTCAGCTATTCAAGCGTCTTTGAGCATTGTCTTTGATTGTATCAAAAATCTTTGTTGGAAAAGTGTACATTGCATTGCCCTTACCAGGTGTAAGAGAGTTTGGAGACCTTCCCCACCTTTAATAGGCCTAATGTCATTGTGAAGCCCACAGTGGAATGAGCTTGCAGAAAAAGTGGAACAGGAAGGAGCAGAGTGGTGGATAGCTCAAACAGAGCTAGGACCAAGCAGAGCTGAGAAGGAGCATGCTTGCAATTTTGGCACTTTGTTAATCTGTGTTACATTCTGAAAGAGAATGTTTGTGAAGGCATCATCCTGTCTATCTGTTGTTCTATACTGATGTTACTTTCTCAGACAGAGGTACTGTCTCTGTTGATTTGTGTTACTTTCTCAGACAGAAAGTGAATTGAGATGTTAGTGCCAGCAATATGTGTAAATATTTCTGTAACTCTGTTAAGCTTTGCTTTTCTAGAAACAGAAACTTTAAAGAGCTTGGGGTGGAGAAATTCCCTGGGATGGGATATAGAACCAGAGAAGAGAGCTGCCTATGTGTGACTCCAGGCAAGAGTCAGGTGAATCCAGGAAAGAGCTGGGAGAGTGCCTATGTGTGAATCCAGACAAGAGCTGGGAGCAGTCAGCCCATGGAGGAGGAGGAACCATGGGGTTTGGAAGTCAGCCTCAAGTCAGCATGAAAGAGAACTTTACTTGGGTACTCTGTATTGACTGATGAGATTGTGACATATGACCTAGGGGTGGGTGGTGTTTGTACTTTTGGCTACACCTTAAGGATGATTGGAAGCCAGCCTTGAGTCAAGATAAAAGAAGACTTTACTTGGAAAATCTGTATTGACTGAGGAAATTGTAATTTACTGAACGATATATTTTGTTTAAGACTATATGGCCACCTTAATAATGAGTTGTTATGTTATATTGTTGTGAATGTTGTGTCTCTTGTGTCTTGTGTCTCTTGAATGTTTTGCTATAGTTTATTGCTGAATAAATAGGAAGTTCACTATACTGTGCAATTAGATCCTTAAAGTTATTCACAGAAGCAGTCCTCAGGATTGCTACTCGTGATTGTCTTTACATCATCACAGTTCCAGGGCAGAAAAGAGTGCTTGTGCTCACTACAGATCACAGCACAGAGAAGGAGAATAGTAAATCCATCTTTCCTTATATCATACCACCTTGAAAGAACTGAAAACTTATAGATCCCTGGAAGCATGTCTGAAAACAGCTGCACAAAAGCTAGGATGGTGTAACCTCCACCAAGGAAGGAGGACCTCACTTTCACAAAGAGTTAAAAGTCAAGAAATAGACTGGGAAAATGATTTTTAAAAAAACAAAAACCTGATCATAGAAAGTTTCTGTGGTGACAAGAAAAATCAAAACACACGCTCAGAAAATGGTGACAAAGTCAATGCTCCAACATCCAAATATGAATTGATATCATGTCATGGAAGAACTCAAAAAGGATTTTGGAAATCAAGTAAGAGAGGTAGAGGGAAAATTGGGAAGAGAAATGAGAGTGATGCAAGAAAATCATGAAAAAAGAATCAATAGGAGACACAAAAAGTTCTGAAGAAAATAATGCCTTAAAAAACAGAATAGGTCAACTGGTAAAAGAAGTTTAAAAAGCCAATGAGGAAAGGAATGCCCTGAAAAGTAGAATTGAA
Organism: Pseudocheirus occidentalis; assembly: GCA_028646575.1. Lineage (NCBI taxonomy): Eukaryota > Metazoa > Chordata > Mammalia > Diprotodontia > Pseudocheiridae > Pseudocheirus > Pseudocheirus occidentalis. The sequence continues at coordinate 94,432,553 of CM053595.1, forward strand.
CAAATGGAAAAAAGAGGCACAAAAATTCACTGAAGAAAAGAACTCCTTAAAACTCAGAATTAGCCAAATGGAAAAGGAGGTACAAAAACTCACTGAAGAAAATGATTCCTTAAAAATTAGAATTGAGCAAATGGAAGTGAATGACTTTATTAGAACTCAAGAGAGAATAGAATAAAACAAGAGGAATGAAAATAATAGAAGACAATGTGAAACATCTCACTTGAAAAACAACTGGCCTGAATTTAAGATAGATAATTATTTGAGATAATTTAAAAAGAGTCTAGGCATCATTTTTCAGGAAACTGTCAAGGAAAATTGCCCTGATATTCTGGAATTAGAAGGTAGAATAGAAATTGAAAGAATCCACTGATCACCTCCTGAAAGAAGTTTCAAAACAAAATCACCCAAGATGATGGAGAAAAGGCAGCAATTTACCTGAGCTCTCCCCTAAACCCCTCTAAACACCTTTAAATAATACCATAATACAAATCCTAGAGTGGCAGAACCTACAAAAGGATGGGGTGAAATTTCCCAGTTAAAGACAACTTAGAAGAGTGGCAGGAAAAGTCTGTCACACCTGAGTGAGACTGGATTCCAGAGTTCCCAGTTCAAGGAGAAAATATTGCAAGGAGCCTGAAAGAAACAGCTTAAGTATCATGGAACCATAGTCAAGATAACACAAGATTTAGCAGTTTCTACATTAAAGGTTCAGAGGGTTTGCAATGTGATATTCCTAGAGGGCAAAGGAGTTAGAATTACAAACAAAAATCACCTATCCAGCAAAACTAAGTATAATCTTTCAGGGGGAAAAATGGATATTCAATGAAATAGAGAATTTTCAGTCATTCTTGACAAGAGGACCAGAGCTGAATAGAAAATTTGAGTTTCAAATACAAGACTCAAGAAAAGTAAAAAAAAAAAAAGATAAAAAAATCAGGGAAATCATAAAGGACTTAATGAGGTCAACCTGTTTATAGTCCTGCAAGGGAAGATGATGCTTGTAACTCATAAGAACTTTCTCATTATTGGGGTAGTTAGAAGTATATATAGACAGAAGACAACAGGTGTGAGTTGAATATGAAGGGATGATACCTAAAAAAAATAAAATTAAGGGGTGAGAAAGAGAAATGCCCTGGGAAAAGGGTAAAGGGAGAGGTAAAATACGGTAAATTATCTCCCATTATAGTCAAGAAGAAGCTTTTATAGTGAAAGGGAAGATGGGGTGGGGGTGAGGGGGAATGAATGAACCTTACTTTAATCAAAATTGGCTCAAAGAGGGAATAACATACATGATTGATTGGGTATAGAAATCTATCTTATTCTATAGGACAGTTTTTCCGGGGGCAGAGCCAAGATGGCAGCGTAAAAGCAGCAAGGCTCTGCAGCTCCTACACAACCACCCTAAACACCCATAAAATATGACCCCAGACAAAGTCTATGACTCTCAGACTCACAAAAATACAGAAAACACATCTCTTGCTGAAGGCAGATTGGCAGCAGGGGCTCATTGCGGAGGGCCAGGAGCCGAGGCCGGCCCAGCCTGAAGCCGAGACCGCGACCAGAGCCAAGCTGAGCCAAGCCGAGCTGTGCCGCAGCCAGTCTGCAGGAGAGGAGATCTACAGCCTCCAGCACCTCCACATCTACCAAGGCATGAGAAACAGGGATTGGAGAGGGGCAGCTTGGCAGGAGGGGCTCATCCAGCAGGCCAGCACAGCCTGAAAACCGAAACGTGGCCAGGCCCCAGGGTGGCCAGGAGGAGCTGAGCCTCCCAAGCTGCAGCTTGACTCTACTTCAGAGAAGATCTAAAGCACCTGAGGGGATCTTCAAATCCAGCAAACTAGGATCAGAGACAGTCAGTAAAAGTGAAACTTTGAAACTAAATTTGGGGGAGGAAAAGCAGTTCGGCCAATCTACACCTGGGGCAAGGAAGCAGTGGGGGAAGGGCAGGATCTGCTGTTACCTGGCGGCAGCCTCCACTGGGCTGCTTCAGAGCCCCTGGCCTGCGGACTCTGCAGGGGGGGGTGAATTGATTGATCAGGGCCAAGTGCTCTTGTGGTGAGAGGCCTGAATTCGGATCATGGTCTTGGGTGGTGGTCCTGGGGTGCACTTTCAGCAAGTCAAAGCTGGGGGGACTTGCAACACCCCCCTAATAGCTCCAGCTGCTGGAAAACCCCAGCAATTTGGAACAGAGCTTTCCCCCCTGGAAGCAGAGTTTCACAGAGCTAAAAAAAACAACCAATTAATTGACTGGCCAACATGAGGAAAAGGAAGCAAAATAAGAACAGCAATAAAACTCTAGAATCCTTTTTTGTGGACAAAAAGTATTGAAGCATGGAACGGGAGGAAGACAACCCAGTCAGAACTCCCACACCAAATGCTTCCAACACACATGAAGAATGCCTAGAAGCTATACATCAACTTAAAAAGGACTTTGAAAACCACATAAGAGAAGTGGAGGAAAAATTGGGAAGAGAAATGAGAACGTTGCGAGAAAATCATGGAAAGCGAGTCAACAACC
>CM053595.1:94435570-94451334 GCA_028646575.1 Pseudocheirus occidentalis
GAAAATAGATCCAGGAGAGACAATTTGAAAATTATTGGTCTACCTGAAACCCATTACCAGAAAAAGAACTTGGAAAGCATCCTTCAAGAAATCCTCAAAGAAAATTGCCCTGATGTTTTAGAATCAGAGGACAAAATAGTACTCTATAGGACAGTGGAAGGGGAAGGGGTTAAGAGAAGGGGATATGATAGAAGGGAGGGCAGATTGGGGGAAAGGGTAGTCAGAAGCAAAATACTTTTCAGAAGTGATGGTAAAAGGATAGAAAGAATAGAATAAATGGCTGGGGGAATAGGATGGAGGGAACTGTGGGTGAAAAAATGAATCATGTTTCTCTGACAAAGACCTCATTTCTCAAATGAGAACTGATTCAATTTTATAAAAATAAGAGCCATTTCCCAGTTGATAAATTATCAAAAGATATGAGCAGTTCTGAGATGAAGTAATCAAAGCTGTCTATAACCATAAGAAAAAATTCTCTGAATCACTATTGACTTGAGAACTGCGAATTAAAACAATTCTGAGGTACTACCTCACACCTATTAAATTGACCAATAGGACAGAAAAAGAAAAATGACAAGTGTTGGAGGGAATGTGGGAAAAATAAGGCATTAATGCATTGTTGGGTTGTGAACTGATCCAATCATTCTGCACAGCAATTTGGAACTATGCACAAAGGGCTATAAAGTCATGCATGCCCTTTGACTTAGCAATACCACTACTAGGTCTGTATCCCAAAAGAGATTTTAAAAAGGACCTATATATACAAAAATATTTATAGCAGCTCTTTTCTGGTGGCAAAGAATTGGAAATTGAGAGAATGAGCATCAATTGGGGAATGGCTGAATAAATTGTGCTATGTGATTGTGATGGAATACAATTGAGCTATAAGAAATGATGAACAGGATGATCTCAGAAAAACCTAGAAAGACTTACATGACTTGATGCAAACTGAAATATATTGTATACAAAGTGACAGAAATATTGTAAAATGATTAATTATGAATTATTTAACTATTCTCAGCAATAAGATGAAATAAGATGATCCAAGATAACTCTGAAGGACCTGTATAATGCTGTCTACCACTGGAGAAAGAAATGATGGTATCTGAATGCAAATTGAATCATATATCTATATATCTATATCTATATCTATATCTACATCTATATCTATATTTACTTTATTTTCCTTGGGGGTTTGACATGGTCTATGTTTTCTTTCAGAACATGACTTACATGGAAATATGTTTTGCATGAGTACACATGTATAATCTATATTAAATTGGTTCCTTTTCAACAAGGGGTGGGGGAGGAAGGAAAGGAGAGAATTTGGAATTCAAATTTTTAAAAACAAATATTAAAAAATTCTTTTTACATGTAATTGGTGGAAAATAAAATGCTAAATAAATTTTGAAAATAAAAGAATGGTATTTGGCTATCTCTTAGACTAAAAGATAATCATAGAAGTAGGTTAATGGCTTATATGCCATTGGAAGAGGGGTTTTGCTAAGACTGCCAGTCAACTCATTGCATAACAGTTAATGAGAGAATGAATATTACATTAAAGGGCTGAATATATGCAAATTAGCTTTGATTATGTTATCTTTTCTTTAAGTTATCCCCAGCCTGGGGTTATCTAATCAAATACTATATCCCTACCCAAACCTGAGTAGAACACAGTGGTTTCCCTCACCTGGATGGGGTTTGAATAAGATTGTTATGAAAGTGAGTCCAATCTTATCATCAGTAATATCCTTCAAGAGACTGAACTTTCGAAATCAGGACTTTAGAAAGAGTGGGGAACTCTGGATCTCCACCAATCATTGGTTTTTGTTAATCATTTCTTTCAAAAGACAAACTGATTAGAGAAAAATACATTCTAACAGGCTTTTCTCCAATAAGTTGTCTCTCTTGTAAATGCTGAACTTGAATAAGGTTCCTCAAAAGACCCAACAATAGAGATAACTTTGATAACCAACTAATGATTAACATCAATAGAATAATAAAACTTGGAGATGTATGTATGTTCACTAAAGGTGGTTGCTGTTCTCCTGGAGGATTGATGTCCAGTAAGAGTTCAAATGAAAAACGGGGTAGTGTGAGCTTTTAATGCTGTCATATTAAACTCTTAGATCAAATTAACAGATCCAAGATTGGCAGTGTAGCCAAAGCTTTCTGATGTTAGTAAAACAAAATTGGCAACTTGAAATTAAAATACATGAAAGTTTTGATACACTTGTGTTAAGATGTTAATGAAACTTAAGATATTGTTGAAATTCTAAATACTGATATAAAATGCCCAGATTCTGAGATGTTTGTGTTGTTTTACTTAGGTGTGTGTGTGTGTGTGTGTGTGTGTGTGTGTGTCTGTGTGTTTCTGTGAATGTCTGGCACATTGTAACCCTCAGGCATGTGCTTATCTTTATTATATTGGCATAATCAGTAACTTGGATGTTCAGCGGTAACATTTAGCAGTTCTTATCAGCCAACAATGGCTTCATTTCATAAACAAGGATTCAAAAATCATATACGAGAATGGATTATATATAAATATAATATCAATATGACGATTGAACTTCAAATCACTGTAGGTTTAGTAATTGCTTTTTGTATTAATTTATAAGTTAACATGGCATGTGCTGTGCATATTCTGATTTTATTAAAATAAAAAGTTGAACTGCAAAAAAGGAGGAATCTCTTTAAGTTGTGAAGTTACCTAGTTTTTCACATGTGCAGATATGTTATTTTCCTTTTAAATCAAGCCCCAAGACATTTCCTAACATCCAAAATATGATGTAAAATAACTCAAAAAACCTCTTTGAAAGTAGGAATTGTTTTCATTTTTGCCTTTGTATCACAAGCATATTTAGTACACAGTGTGTAGTTTCTGAATTAAATTCAACTGAATTATTATGATTCCCCCCCAAAATATTGGAAAATGGGTGTTTAATACAGCATAGCAGAAGAGAATATTTAGGGAAAATGTAACAGGTGCTGTAGTAGATTCAGAGGATGGTAAACTTGTTCTGGTTTCATGATCCTGATGACTGTTATCCTGGAAATGCAACACCCCCAGAGACAGCCTGACAAGCTTCTTTCTGCCCAAAAGTAAGGAAAGAAGCTATGGGGCTGCCTAAGCAGGGCCACTTGGAGGTGTAAGTGGGACCAGACAAAATGGAGAAGCAACAAAAACAGGCTTGCAATACAACAATTAAGTCAAAGTCAAATATAGACTTAGCAACTAATTACAGGAAAAAAGCTGTGAAGTGCGTTATAAAATCAAGTGTTTGCACAGAAACATTTTTGCTAGAAAGCGAAGTGGTAGCTCATTTGCATGTTGGGTATTGTTAGCATACAAAGGAGCTGAACTGCTAAAATTAAGATAGCAAGTTGTTTGAAAACCTCATTTTAAAATAGAATAAATCATGCTGGAGACAGATGTTTAAGAGCTCCAGATTTGGGAAGAACCAGTGTCAAGTGCAAGGCTTGAACCTCTGATAAGGTCTAATCTAGTCTCATATAGACTCTTCCTTAAAGGGCCTCTAACATGGGGTCCAATGAGTGGACTCCATGTTACCTGGTGCACCAATTGGCTCCCTAGGTTCCTTATATGCAAAGCTTTGGACTTAAGCCCGATTAAGCATCAAGTGTGGATGGGGAAGAAAGGGAAAACAAGGTTTTTGTATTTAAGAAGCTTAAAATCTAATTGGAAAAAACAGGGTGAACAAAAATACTCTCCCTTTTCTCTTCTTCCAATCCAAATTCTGGAATTCTTTAACAGAAAAATAACAACAACAATAATTAGTGGCATTTATATAGCACTTTAAAATGTACAAAGTGATTTCATGGATCACCTCATTTGCTTTTCATAATTTTTTTAAGTATATAGCCTCATCTAGGCCCTCCAAGCTGTTCAATAAACCTTCTCCTCTAATAATTTGGAATAGAGAATTAGTATAAAAAATTATTTAGCAGGCTAGAGCATAATTAAAGGGGATAAACAAAATCTTACAACAGAGTTCAACATTAACTTCATAAATATAAGGAGGGTAAAGGGGAAGACAGAGAGAGAGAGAGAGAGAGAGAGAGAGACAGAGACAGAGACAGAGACAGAGACAGAGACAGAGACAGAGACAGAGAGAGACAGAGAAGACAGAGAAGACAGAGAAGAAAAGAGACATGAGGAACACATCTGTGGAACAGCAACTAGAGACCTTGGTACTAAGAAAATGAGAGTTCAGTCCTCACTTCTGAAGTATACTAGCTGTGTGACCTTGGGTACGCCACTTAAGCTTAATATCACAGGCAGCTTTCTATTTCTTGTGGCTGTAGGGAGTATGCTGAATTGCTTTGGTAGGGTAAATTCCATACTATGAAGTCCCTATACTGATAAAATCTCACAATTACAGTTATGGACCAATATACAAACAGGCATGTTTATATGTGGATAGATAGGTAGATACATGATAGATAGATAGATGGGATAGATAGATAGATAGATAGAAGTTTTTTATCAGTCTTTATAAATATATATTTGTGTACAAATATGTGTGTTTATGCACACATATGTGTGTGTATATACACACACAAGGTTCTCCCTGTTCATGAGTAATGAAGTAATAAAGCTGTCTTAGGTATATACATACACACACATACATATGTATATACAGATAAAGATATAGATATGCATCATACCTATACACCTGTGTATATGTGTATGTGTGTACACATATGTAGTCATATATGCACATACATGTATGCATTCCTATGTGTAGTTATATCACTATGTCATATTCTATACTGTAAGCATCATTCTTTTTGCTTTTGTTTGTTTCTTTTCTCTGGAAATGTTTACGTCCAAGTTCTTTTGAGTTAATAGATATCTTGTTCCAGAAGCCCTTCAGTGTTCTCCGGCTTAATGTAACCAACACAAAGTCATATGTAAAGGGGAGAATCTGGAGAACTTCATCATCTTTAGAGACTTCCTCTTTGATGTGGATGATAACTGATTTTCATACATGACAGTAATAAATGTCTTTGATGAATGTTATGCCTGCTTGTTTTATGCCTTATCCGATATGAATGACCAGAAGAACATTGAACAAGGTTGTCTGTGTCATATCTTTCAAGGAATCTTGCACAATTTGAGCATATCCATTGGAGAAATCTTGTTGGAAATGAATCTTTATATTTTGATCTAGTGAATCAAATGCTGATTTGTTTTTTTTTTAATTGTCAAAAAACAATAAGGATGGGATGGGGGTGGGGCTTGTATCCTCTACACCTCTAGTTAATAATTTGTCATAGGTAAAATATGGTCCATTGTTTCTCAATGAGTTTAGTAGAAACAAGAGCAATAAAACATTTTTTGTCTATATTTGACACTATCAAATACAGGATGGCTGGGAAAAGCTGTATCGCATTACAGGAAACAGAGAATTGCAGGATAAATAATAATAACATTACATAAATTAATATTTTGTTAAAGAACCAACTCCAAAGAGAAGATAGCAATAGACTAATGTCAACTTATAGAGAGCTCTAGTTTTGTGCCCCAATAATCTATCCTAGGGATTGTGAAGATCAATATTTTTATTGGTGCCTTGTATAAATACTAGATGCTATGCATTCATGTTTGTAGATGATACAATATTTGGAGAGATTTCTAATACAGTGGCTGATAGTATTAATATCTAATAAAAATCTTGATAGGCTAGGATTATTGACAATCTCTAATAAATTAGAATTTAATTATGCTGCTGCTCCTACTGCTAACATTTGCATAGTGTTTTAAAATTTACAAAGCATTTAACATATATTATATTAACTGACACTCATAACAACCATGTGAGGTAGGTAATTATCCCTGTTTTGCAGAGGAGATAACAGTGCCTAAAAAAAGTTAAATGATTTTTCTACATTACACAATTTATAAATATCGGAAGTGGGATTTGAACTCTTTTAGATTCCACATACTGCATTCTGTATTCTACACCAAGCATAGATTTAAAGTTCTACACTTGGGTTAAAAAAAAAAAAAAACTTCACAAGTCCTAGATAGGAGAGGTGTGACTTAATGACAGTTCTTATGGAAAAATATATATGTATATATACACCTATACATATGTGCACACATATACTTTTTCCACTTGAAAGCTCAAAATGAATTAATAGCATAATGTGGTCACTTTAAAAGCTAACATAATTTTAGGTTACTTTATGCATGACACAGGGTCCAGAAATAGGCAAACGGTGGCTCCACTATACACTGACTGCCCTGATCACATCACATATGCAATATTATGTTCTAGATTGCATATGTTAGAGGAATATTGATAAGTTGAAGAATGTCCAGAAATACAGGATAGGGAAAGTACTAGAGAATGTGTCATATAAGGCTAAAGTGAAGGAATTAGAGCTGGTTAGCCTAAAGAAGAGGACTCTTAGAAGAGACCTATTTGAAGGGATGCTATATAGATAATGGATTGAGCTAGTTCTTTTTAGACTCAGAAGACAGACTAATAGCGTAAGATTAAAGTTGTAGACAGACTTATATAGGCTTGTATTAGAAAACAAAAACAAAAATATTTTCAAAACAAAGCTTTCTAACCATTTGGGCTGTCCAAAAACAGGACGGGCTTGCTTCCTCAGGAGGGATTAGGTTCCCCTTCAATGGAGGTCATTGTTTAGACCCTGAACGACTACTTGAAAATGTCATAAAGTGAATTCTTTTCAAGGTGTAGGTGGAACAAGATCAAGGATACAAATGCTTAACAAATGGGCTCTCTGAAAAACAAAAGTATACCCAACACACTTTTAGAATTAACCTATATTAACCCATATTAATGTATTTCTTGATCAGTTTCTTAATTCTAGCTAGACAAATGATTCAAGCCCTGGTCAGTAACATTTTTTGATTTCTGAGGTGTAAATGATGATAGTAAAATTTAACAGTCTGTGAGAAGGTATGAGATGGTTCCAGAATATCCTTGGGCTAGAGGGACCTTCCAACTTAGAAACTCCAAACTTTTGCAAATGGCATTATCAGGTTAATTTTGTGATTTTGTCCAGTGGTACTTGGTAGCCTGAAGAGCAGAACTGAAGACATCCCAGAATTTCAGTGGTAGAGCACAACTAGTCCAACCTATACCTAGATAGGAATGTTCTTTACAACATTCCAATCATTTGTTGTAAGCTTTCACATAGGAGAGAATCCACTACCTCCCAACACAGTACTTTGCATTTTTGCACAACTTTGTTACATAGATATTAAGGTTACAGGGAGAAGAAGATTATATTTAACACAGCAGGAATTCTAGGACAGTAACTAGTATAGCATTTCTCTGGCAAACTACAGGGTTGAGCATGGTTCTAGAGGAAATGGCCTTGGAGAGAAGGAATGGATCAAGGGACTGAACAATAATAAGAACTAGTAGTTTTAGTGTAAGTGACAGAGAGAGAGAAGGAGAGTGGTTGGAGGTTGTGGCCAAGGACTGGAATTTAAAATGCCTATATTTTGTAGAGGATTTCTTTCCATTAGATGACTTTGATTACGGTATGGCCATAGTAGTATGTGAAAGAGGTTGCTGGAATAAGGGAAGGTGAAGGAAGAATCATGCCATTTAGGCTATTGGAGAGATAATCAAAGTGAATGTTGATGTTCCTGAGAAGATGGTCCAAAAGGTGTTGTAGAAAGGGATTGTACTAAAAGTAATGAGAAAGTTGAGAAGGACCTGGAAGTTAGCAGGTGATAGCAATGACAGTGTAAAGGGTTATGAACAGGTCACAAGGATTTTAAAGTAGGAAATGTTACAAGGATAGGGAAAGAGAATGATCCAGTAACTTTAGGTCAGAATTCTTGGGTTTGGCTCTTGGTTCTGTTAGTGCAGTTTCCTTGTTGGGATGAAATGAGATTCTGGCAAGTGACTGAGCATTTAACGAAGGAGGAAGTTTATTTTGCCCTAATATAGTAAAGATATACAACAGGGATACAGTGGCATTTACTGTCTCTACACATGTCTCCATCTGGAAATGGGTCAGGATATAGTGACTCTCATGGTCTTGGACACCCACCAAGTCTGAGAGGCTCTGAATCTGCCTGGCTTCAGCTTCTTATTGCCTTGGGCCAGGAATCTAGATCAGAGAAACTGGGGCCAGGCAGATTTTGTGTGGTGAGGAAGCTGCATCAGACAAGCAGCTAAAGTAGCTAAGGTCTAAGGAAGTTGTATAGTTGGAAGCATGTGTGGGGGGAAGGAGGTTGCAGGGAGGGGCGTGTTTGGAGGAAGCTGGGTCAGGATAAGGGAGGCCGCATTGGAAAATTGCTGTCCCATCACACTTGGTGTGTACAGATCTTGAGCCAATCATAACCTTTCTGAGTCTCAGTTTCCTCATTTGATCAAATGAGATGATATGTGTAAAGCACATTGCAAGGCTTAAAGCAGTTTCTAAATCATTGACATTATTATTATTACCTGTAAAACACAGAGGTGGTCCTATCAGATGACCTTCCAGGTTCCTTCTAGCCACTAAACTATTATCCCATGATTCTGCCTACAGTTGCTTCCGGTGTGCCGAATCAAGGCATCAGAAGTACTACAAAGGGATCCAAAAACATACTTCAGGTGTACAGTTTTGAATTATAAACTCTTGAGATGTAGGAAGTATCTTTTTTCTTCCTTCTATGAGCTCCACAGCACCTTGGGCAGATATTATGGGGGAAAGTAATATTAAATACCATTGATAATGGTTAATTTAAGAGCAGCTTATAATTACCCAAATACTCAGACCACTCAGATCACTAAGCATGGATCCCATGGCTCCCTCCAGGAGCTAAGAAGTCTTCAGTGGGACCATAAAGGTTACCAAACTTTTGCATAAGTAGGATGAAGTCTGTGAGCTAGAAGCTGTGGAGGACAGCCTCACCAAGGACACTTGTATTCTGACACTTATATACTAAATCCTTAGGTGATTTCAGAAAGAACACTGTGTTTATATTTCTTTCCTTCAAGTTAAACTGAAAAAAAAAATCTGCATCTCAGTAACAATGGTTTTCATTTCCTTTTGACAGGCAGCTTTTGAGAATGGGGGACATGATTATTATTTTTAAATCTTTGCTTCAAATGTATCCACTTAATTTCCAACGAGTTCTTGGCTCCTGTTTTTCCACTCATCTTCCTTCGCTTGATACCTAATTCACGTTTCTGCCATTCCTTCATTTCAGGACCCATCTTGCTCTGTGTCTTCCTCATCTTGTCACAAAGCCTGAGATTTTTGGAATGCTCAAATGTTTTACAATCCACTGGAATGCAAAGGCTCTCTAATGAGAACATTGTGAAAAAGCATCCTGAGTTTTAAAAGAATATGCTACATGTCATTCCTAGTGGAGACACTTGCTTTGTGTATTACCTAAAAATAAACAATGTGAAGTTCAGAGTTTATTAACAGAATTTTCTTTGTAAGATAACAATGTTTTAGTATTTCTTTAAGTGTAGGGGTGGGGGGTGGAGGGAGAGGTATTTGGAGGAGGGAAGATTGTATCAAGAATTCAATAAAACTACTAGCCTGTAATTAAGGAATAGAGGTAAAGTGGGAAGCAAAAGATTACACACACCCATATACAAACATGTGTATGTAGATGTAGATATACATACATGCATGCATAGATACACTAAAATAGGAGGCAGTATGCCATATTGGGTAGGGAAACTATTTTGAGTTAGGAAAATGGGTTCCAATTCTGCCTCTGATAGATTTTCTTTTGTCTCAGTGAGGTTGAGAAAGACATTTAAGAGAACTTTCAATGTCCTTAGGCAGCTCTCTAAGAGTACAAGTAGAGTACTTGCTCCTTTAGTAAAAGGAGTTTCCTTACCAAGACTTCCAAATTCCATTGAATTATAAGTCTAGTTGCTTTTTGTTTGTTTGTTTTTGTTTGTTCAGGGGTTTTTTTGGAGGCAATTGGGGTTAAGTGACTTGTCCAGGGTCCTACAGTTAGTAAATGTCAGGCTAGATTTGAACTCAGGTTCTCCTGATTCTGGGCTGATGTTGTATCCACTGTGCCTTCTTGCTGCCTGGTTATTCTAGTTTGGGAAAAAATATACGTATACATACAAACTTACATTCACATGCTCTCTAAAAGAAAGGCCCATAAGCCTAAGAATCAGAAAAAATCATTCTCTAAAAGTCAGGAAAACTAACCAAGATCCAAGTACAGTATTTAATGAAATAGAAAACAGGAAACATACTCATGTCTAAAGATATGAGGGATATTACGGGTAGACCTGACACAGACACTCTGTTAGTTCACATTTGACCTTATGAAATGAAGCACTCATAGGTAATTGAACAGGTAACAAAAAGCTATTCAAAAAGGATTGTAGCACTTATCAGTGGACCTGGCCTCCTTCTCCAAATGGAAATGAATTTGGTCAGCAGGGCAGGAAGCTCCTCTTTAATAAGACTTTTTATGCCATTATGTGACTAATCAACATAGCCAGAGGCTACTAGAATCAGGATCAAGGGAGGGTCAGCTTGAGTCATGCCCTGCCTCTTGGCCAATCAAGTCTTGATTTTATTACCTTTTAGGGAAATTTTAGCCTAATACACTTGGGAAAAGTGGAGTGGGGGAGGTGGGAAACTCAAGTAGATAAAGTCCTATCACAAAGAAATTTCCTTCAAAAGAGAACTTTTTCATAAAAATTTAAGTGACTTTTCACTAAAAATAGGATTAGAAGGCAATACCTAAAACCATGGCAAAATCACAAATAGAGAAGCATGAAGGTTGACTTGTTAGATCAGCTACTATGGATAAATTCCCTAACTGAGGATTCTTCAGGGGCAGGTGGAGGATCATGACCACTTGCCATGCACAAGATGGAAGAGAATCTTTTCAAGCATGGTTTGGGTTACATAGACATTGCAGGGCTCTTCCAGCTCTGAACTTCTGTGAGGTTCTGTGAAACCCCAAACAAAGAGACAATATTGGTCCTGTGAAAAGCACTAACAGGCAAGAAACATGGTAGAAATAGATCTTTCTGGAGCTCTGAGGCTACAAATTCTACTACAGTCACAACCAACCTCTTCAAAAGTCAAAGAATAGCTTAGAAAAGTGCATTCGATAGAAACCATAATGACCCTTGGAATTTCATTGAAACCAATTTTGGTTAGAATATGAGTAAATTAACCCCTGGGTAGTGCCATGGAAAGCCTCCTGTTTGGGAGTTACGTATCCAGGATTTGAGTCCTGACTCGGCTCATTTTTATGCAGTATTGTTTTATTTTGGGTAAATGACTTATCTTCCCTGGGTTCCATTTTTAGTGCCTTTAAAATGAGAGCCTTGCATAAGATTGCAATAATTTGATAAGTATTTATTAAGTGTCAACTGCATAGCCAGGAAATCTTAAAATTATGGTCATCCAGGGGAGGTAAGAATGAATAAATGGACTAAATGAAATTACATGAATTAAAGAACTAGTACTACACTTGTCTTATAACTGGGATTCTGAAGCCTGACTGAAGGCCTCCCTTTCCCCTTTGGAATATAAAGATTAACTATTTAATCTACAAATATATAAAAAAGATAAAATTGAAAGAAAACACATGAATTCCTTTTTTTAAAATTTTGATTTTTTTCCCCCTGAAATTAAACAACAAACAAAAAGAGCATCCATATATATGTAGTAGGACATAATAAGAGGATTGCATTTGAAACTTTCAGTTCTCTCTTCAGTACAGCTTGTTTTTCTTAGGTGTATAGATGTTCAACCCATGGCTATCAAAGCTGAGCTTTGTGTCTCATCTTTCTGGCTTCCCTTTTCAATCCCCTCCCTTCCCCTCTTTTCCCCTCCCCTTTCCTCTCCTCTCCCCTCCTCTCCTTTCTTTTCCTTCCTTTCTTCATCCTTGGCAAGTCACTTAACCTCTGTCTCAGTTTCCTCAACTGTAAAATGGGGATAATAATAGCACCCACCTCACAGAGTTGTTATGATGATTGAATGAGATGATATATATTTTTTAAATGCTTAGCACAGTGCCTGACACATAGTAGGTACTTAATAAATGCTTATTTACTTCCTTATTTCTTTCCCTCCTTCCCTCCCTCCTTCCTTTCCTCCCTCCTTTCCTTGTTTCCTTCCTTCCTTCCTTCCTTCCTTCCTTCCTTCCTTCCTTCCTTCCTTCCTTTGTTTCTTTGTTTCTTTCTTCGTTTGTTTGTTTGTTTGTTTGTTTGTTTCTTTCTTTCTTTCTATTATTGATCCCCCCCCCCCACAACAGCTCTGCTTGGGAAGAGAAAAGAAAATAAAAAAGCTTTTGTAACAAACATACAATGTCAAACAAAACAAATTTCCATAGTTACTGTGTCCAAAAATATTATGTCTTAGCCTGTCTCTTGAGTCTATCCCTTCTCTATCAAAATGTGAGTAGAATAAGACATGAGTTATAATGAGATCCCTCTAAAGCATTTCCCTTCTTTTTGGTTTAAATTTCCAGGGTCGGGGAACTTGTAGCCTTGAAGGTACTTGTGACCCTCTAAGTCCTCAGGTGCAGCCCTGTCAGTCAAAGGGTCACATGTGACCTCCAGGCCTGAGGTTCCCCACCCCTGGATCCCTTAATGACTCTCATACTTAGCATTTCAGGTGATTGCAACCTCTGCAGCGGGGGATTCAGGGTGATGTTGTGGAAGGATCCCAGGACTGGGGTTCTGATGACCTAAAATCTAATTCTGTCTTTGTCACTTATTATCTTTGTGACCTTGAGCAGACAGTTCTCTCTTAGTTTCAGGTACCTCATCTATAAAAGAATTGTGACTTTCAATCTTTAACCTAATACTTAATATAGTGCCTGGCACATAATAAGTCCTTAATAAATGATTTTTCATTCATTAATATATTCTGAGTCAATTTTGCAGCTGGTGGTACTTCATCATCAGCTTGTGAATCACATTGCCTTGGTGGCTTCCTATGCTGCTTATGTGTGGGGCCAACCCTGTGCATCTTTCTGATCTCTGTGAATAGTTAAAACTTGTCCATGTGTGCAGACCGAGAAAAAATAGACAGGATTACCTCCTATGGAGTTTACAGAACCCCAGGAACTGATACTGTATACAACTGAAGCCACATGTTTGTATCTGGGAATATATTCAGCCCCATCTGCTTTAACCATTTGTAATGTTATAAATTAGGAAAACATCAAAATGTCATAATGCCAAGGAAAGCTGCTTTGTTGTCTTCCAATTCTATATGAGATGAGTTTGTTATCAAACTCTTCTTGCAAACATTCAAAAAACAGCAGGCCTTCTGGAGGGACAGATGGTCACTGTAGCTCTGAAACTCCATCTCTGGGAGAGTTATGTGTCTTATATTTCTTATAGACATAAAGAGTGGTGTGGGATGGTGGGCTGTGTCAGAGTCACTCAGAGCCATGGGAGTTTGGGTGGAGTAGGGTAGGGGAAAGAATTCTAGAAGAAATCTGAAAGAGTTGTTTTGAGTTAGATATGAAAAGAGTAAAATGTCATTTGAAAGAGAAGTGAAAGAAAGGAGAGGGGAAAAGGAAGAAAAATATAAAAATTGTTGCTCTCCCTTTCATGTCTAGCTAAGTTCCAACTACTCCATGAAGCCTTCTCTGATTTCAATAAGACCTACTCTCTCCCCTTTCTTGAACTCATGTAACATTTGTTATATATACCCATCATTGGACACTTATATGATAGATGTTATTTATGTTGTTGTTCATGTATCTTGTCCTTTTAACTAAATTCTAAGTCCTTGGAGGGTTGGAACCATGTATGCCTTACGCTTTTAAACTTGCACAAGTATTCCTTAAATACCCAGTA
Organism: Pseudocheirus occidentalis; assembly: GCA_028646575.1. Classification (NCBI taxonomy): domain Eukaryota; kingdom Metazoa; phylum Chordata; class Mammalia; order Diprotodontia; family Pseudocheiridae; genus Pseudocheirus; species Pseudocheirus occidentalis. The sequence goes on from CM053595.1 coordinate 94,449,391, forward strand.
TCGTGCTGCTGTTGCTGCTTCTGCTGCTGTTACTACTACTACTACTACTACTACTACTACTACTACTACTACTACTACTACTACTACTACTATTACTACCACCACAACTACTAACACTAGTACTGCTACTACTATTACTACTACTATTGCTGCTGCTGCTGTTGGCCTAGGCCACACACATTCCACCCCACCCCAGGGCAACTCCTGCCCAGGGCCTATGCTGTCCTAAATGATAAAAGTCTACTATATCCAGCCAGTGACAAATCAGACTATTTGTTTTCACCTAGACATATTCTATGCTCCTTATACCCCTTTCCCCCAAATCACCTCCTTCATTGCTCTGGTAAACTACAATTCAATCAGTGTTCTTATTGCTCCTGGAATGGGCATATCAATCAAATCCCCTTGGTTCCAATTACCATATTTGGATATGTTTTCAGCTCTATTAGAATATAAGCTTCTTGAGGGCAGGGACTATTTCCCTTCTATATTTATATCTCTAGCATTTATCCTGGTAAATAATTAATGCTTTTCATTCCATTATCCTTCAAGAAGAGCATCACTCTAGGCAGGCTACCCCACTATGTGGTTGTAACACTATGAACAAGCAGATTCCCAAAAGAATACTACTGTGAAAAGTTTTTAAGGTTCAGTTTACAGAATACTCCATTTATTCCATTACAAATCAAGGCAAGCATTCACAATATATCACAATATAATATTCTCAATCTTACATCTTATCACAGAAAATCCCAATATAGTGTTCACAGTAGCTTAACATAAAAATGGTCACACAGTTTTCACTACAGTGGCTACAATATTTAGAACAAAAGAATAATCACCTGTTTTCCTTAAGGGGCAATCATTCACTATATATCATTAATCATAAGATACAAGCATTAGAAAATTACACAGGGGGCGGAGCCAAAATGGCTTCGTAGAAGCAGCGAGGTTCTGCAGCCCCCACACAGCCTCTCTAAATACCCATAGAATATGACCCTAAACAAATTCTAAGGTTCTCAAACTCACAAAAGTACAGAAAAAACATCTCTCGCTGAAGGCAGCTTGGCAGGAGGGGTTCATCACAGCAGGATGGAAGCAAAGGCCAGCCCAGTATGAAACACAAACCACTGTGAGGCCCCAGGGCTATTGGGAAGAGCCAAGTCTAGCAGCAGCATGAGTCTACCCCAGGGAGCAGATCTACAGCACCTGAAGGGATCTTCACATCTAGCAAGCCAGGATTAGGAACGGTGAGTGAAAGTGGAACTTTGAAGCTAAATTTGGGGGAGCAAAAGCAGTTCGGCCAATCTGCCCCCAGGGCAAGGAAGCAGTGGGGGAAGGGCAGGAACTGCTGTAGCCTAGGGCTACCCCAACTGGGCTGCTTCAGAGTCCTTGGCCTGCCGACCCCACAGGGGGACTGAGTCATTTGATCAGGGCCAAGTGCTCTTGCCTCGAGTGGACTGGGTCTGGATTGTGGTCTTGGGTGGTGGTCCTGGGGTGCGCTCTCAGCAAGCCAAAGCTGGGGGGGGGGGTGCTGCAACAACCTCTAATAGCTCCAGAAGCTGGGAAAACCCCAGTGATTTGGAACAGAGCTTTCCCCCCAGAGGTCTACAAAGCTAAAAAAATAAAATGACCAATTAATTGACTGGCCAACATGAGGAAAAGGAAGCAAAATAAGAACAGCAATAAAACTCTAGAATTCTTTTGTGTGGACAAAAAGGATCAAAGAATGGAACGGGAGGAAGACAACCCAGTAAGAACTCCCACACCAATTGCTTCCAAGATACTTGAAGAATGCCTAGAAGCTATAGATCAACTGAAAAAGGACTTTGAAAACCAAATAAGAGAAGTGGAGGAAAAATTGGGAAGAAAAATGAGAATGATGCGAGAAAATCATGAAAAGAGAGTCAACAACCTGACTGAAGAAAACAACACTTTAAAAAA
>CM053595.1:94451834-94489401 GCA_028646575.1 Pseudocheirus occidentalis
GGCTTAGGGAAGAAATGGCATAAACTCTAAACTGGGCATCATGCCACACAGGAGAGGAGGGGGCATGGGGATGAGAAGGGGGATCATGGAGGGGAGGGCAGGGTCTGGGGGAGGCACTCTGGAAGCACACACTTCAGTAAAGGAACAGGGACAGGGTAGAGAACAGAACAAGGGGTGGGATAGGAAGGGGGAACATATGATCACTGTCACAATATGTCCACTATGAAGATGTCTTGTATAATCACACATCCACAGCCTGTCTTTAATTGCTTATCCTTCCAGTGGGTCTTGTGACAAGGGAGGAATCAAAAGAATCTAGAATTTAATGCTCTGCAATACCTGCAACTAGGAATCAAGATATACAGGGGCTGGGGTAGGGAGACCCTCCCTGCCCTACCAGAAAGTTAGAGAGCAGATCAGGGGAGGGTCTTTACAGTAGGATTGCTGTTTTGGGGTTGGGGTAAGGGAAAATTTGTAATTAAAAAATCTCATGAAAATGAATGATGTAAAGTAGAAAACAAATTAAAAAATTATTAAAAAAACAATTAGAAAACTACACAAACCCTCCACCCCTAGATGTTTAGTAAACTTGGTCAATATCCAAGGAGAGGTCTTTTCTTCATCTTGACTCAGGGTAGTCTCTCAAATTCCCTGGATCATCTTCCATGGTCCCAGCTCCTACCTGAGTCCACCAGTTACCTGGATTCAGGGGCAGCCAACTCCCAGGTCTTCATCCAGTCCTCAGAGCTAGATAGTTCCCAAATCCTTGTCCAGTCCTCCAGGCAGTCCCTGGCACACACCAAATTTTACAGGATCCAGCACACCACTTCTGTTGCCAGGAACTCAAAGATCAGCCAAGCCACACACCAACAAATGCTTATCTTGGTCATGCTTTTTCAGTCCTCCAGCAGTTCAGCTGGCCCTAGGACCCAGGAGAAATTTCGGCCTTCCAGGCAAGTTCTCTAAGCCTTCCAGGTGGCCTTCACCAGATTCTGGTCTCAGGAAAACTCCAACTCAGTTCCAAGTCAGCTTCTAGATGCTGAGAGAGAAACTGTCTCTGTCTCTGTCTCTGTCCCTGTCTCTCTTTCTCTCTCTCTCTGTCTCTCTGTCTGTCTCTCTGTCTCTCTGTCTCTGTCTTTTTGTCTCTCTGTCTCTATCTCTGTCTCTGTCTCTCTTTCTCTGTCTCTGTCTCTCTCTCTCTCAAGAAACTTCCAACTCAGTTCTTCAGTCCAGCAGCTCAATTTCCAGATGCTGGGACAATCCTGCTTCCTCCAACAGGAGCCACCAGGAGGAAGATTCCCAATTCTGTTTCTCTGTCTCCAGAACTCTTCTTATATACACATACTGGCTCCTGTCTCAGCCAAACCCTCCTGCCAGGTAAGGATAGGAGAAGAGTTCACACCTTCCGTGCTTGGCCCTAAGTTACTAAGTGCTAAGTATCTGCTAAATTGATTGCTGTTGCAATGGTGGTGGTGGAAAAAAGGGAAAGACTAAATAAGATATAACCCCTATTCCTTATGGAGCTACCGTTCCAGGAGAGGGAAATGACATAAACATAAATAGTAATAAGACAACATGACACACTTTAAGCTCATAAGAAAGTTCTGACCCAGGTGCAATCAAAGATCTGGGGGTATTGAACAAGGATTATCAGAGCAGGCTAAATGAAGGCAAGGACAATTGATTTGGGCCTTAAAAGGAGGGGAGGATTTCAAGGACAGAGATTAGGGGTAATGTCATTTCACACAGAAGGAAAGCTATTTCCAAAGGCACTAAGGTAGGAAAGTATAAAGCATAAAGTGTATAGTAACAATGAGTCATCCTGTTTAGCTAAAGTATAGAGCAATAGGCAATTAAAGTTATGGAAGCAAGTTGACCTCTTCTCTATGATTTCAGCCCTGAATTGTGTGTATGAAGGTGGATAATGGGAAACTGGATACAATGAAAGAATAATGGAAATTTCGTATGATCAAGGACAATTTGGGGCTTTGAAGTAGAAAGTACAGAGTGGGTGAGGGTAATAAGGACAACTATGTATGGAGGCCATAGAACTTGTCATAGCCCTTGAAGAATGGTCCTAGAGAGACAGAAGAAAAGAGAAGTGACCCATCCTGTACAAGACATTCAGCTCTGAATTATGAATGATACAATGACCATTCATAGGTCTAGAGGACCTAGGACGAAATGTACTGTTTAACTCCTACGGAGAGTTGGTGGATTCAGTATATAAAATATGTTAGTATATGTTTATGTATTCAGTCATTTAGGAAATTTATTTTGCTTGACCATGCATATTTGTAACAAAGGATTTTTTTTTCCTTTTTTTCTTTTCCCAGTGGAATTGGAGAAAGGGCAGGAGGGAAAGAAATTTGATTTTTGTTAATTTATTTTTTAAGTAAAGAGGGAGTCACTACAGATGTGAAAAGTTACATGTACTTTCAAATGAGGTCACTGTCTTAGGAGTTTTACTTAATTGTTTTATTTTGTTTCAAGAGAACTCTCATAAAATGGGGGTTGTCTGTGAATTTAGTATACAAACAAAATACATCAATAAACTTAAAAAAACTCAAATTCAAATTCAAAACACATTAACAATGCAGTATGTGAAAAGTCTGATGTTGGTTGATAGGAACTCACATCTCATCAGTAGCTATAAAATAGGGTTGCTGTAGAATTATGAGTCATAAGCTAGTTTAGCATACTAACTGAAGTGGTCCTCCATCTGATTCCTCCATTTTATCAGTACTGAAAGCCTCACTAAAGACAGTTCAAGCAGACAATCTGGTTTTTTGATTAAGATTTTATAGAATGGTTTCAAATTAAATCTGCATGGATCATGGGAGGGAAATATTCATCCCTTTAGACTCAAAGCTGGCCTAACAATATGCAAAAGAGGAGGACTCTGAACCCCAGATAATTAATGCATATGGACCATTGTCAGAAAGATAAAAATTAATCAACAAAGTAGTAAGTCTTGTGGGTTGTTCCATTTTCTTTCTTTTTTTTTTTCCACATTTGAGTCACTTTAATATTGTTATCTTCTTAGTTCAAGTTTGATACTGAGACAAAAGTAGGAACTAAATACAAAAGTAGGAACAAAAAGAATTTGAATTTGAATTTTTTATGTTTATTGATGTATTTTGTTTGTATACTAAATTCACAGACAACCCCCACTCTATTTGAAGTGATCAAACAGTTAACAAGAAGAGTTACTTTTTTTCCCCTAACACAGCAAAGTTATGCAATTTAGTTTTAATGGTTCTTTTTCTTTCTTTGTTTCTTTGTTTCTTTGTTTTTGTGTCTTTCTTTCTTTCTTTCTTTCTTTCTTTCTTTCTTTCTTTCTTTCTTTCTTTCTTTCTTTCTTTCTTTCTTTCTTTCTTCATGCATTTATTCATTTATTCATTCATTCATTTATCTATCTATCTATCTGCCTGTCTGTTTGTTTATTTATTTATTTACTTTTAGTTTACAAGATTCAGTTCCACAGTCCCTTGAGTTTCAAATTTTCTCCCCTCCTTCTACCTCCACCCCCATGGCGGCATGCAATCAAGTATAGGATCTGCAAATACTTTCACACTGGACATTAGTCTGGTTGTATAGAAGGGTTGTTACCAATGGAGTGAACAATGGGAAAAAAGAAAGAAAACCAAACATGGAAAAGAACGATAGCATGTAGATCACTTCAGTCTCCATTTAAACTCTCATCTTTCTAGATCTTTCTCTGAATGTAGACATCTCCTTCCTTCCTGAGACTTGTAGAGTTGTCTTATAGCTGTGTGTTGCTGAGAAGAGTCCAGTTCATCAAAGCTGGTCATCACACATATGATGTGTTTGTGATTGTGTACAAATTTCCATTTTCCAAGAAAAGCAAATCATAGCTATGCATGGTAGTACCCAGAAGTCATCCCAATTACCAGCAAAACTGAGACTGGTGACTCTCTTAGACAGGAAGTTGTACCTTAATATGGTGAACCTCTGAGAATCAATAATCTGCAAGAAGTAGAAGATGTAATCTTCAAATTTATTCCATTTCAGTAAATGTTTCTTGCTACATTCTAAGAACTAGGCAAGACACAAAAGTAAATAAATACAGTGTAGTAAGAAGTACACTGAATTTGGAGTCAGAAGACCTGCATTTGAATCTGGTCATTCTCCTTACTACCTGTGTGACCTTGGGCAGATTACTGTCCCTAAATCTCGATTTCTTCATGAAGAAAATGAGACAGTAGATTAGGTGATCCTTCAAATCCCTAGGAATTTTTACATCTGACATTTCTGTTCAGCTTGTCCAAGATTCCACTATCTACCAAAGTACCTCCATGCCTAGCATGGTGCTTAGCATATAGGAGGTGCTTAATAAATTTATTTGATTAATTTATTGTTTGATTTCAGCCATGAAGAATAAAACCTTAGAGGCAAATTAGACAATGCTTAAAGTCAACTCCTTTAAGTGAAAGTGTCCTATGGATGACTTCAGATGAGTTTTTCTCTCCCCTCTGCCCCTGACCCAAACCCATCCCTTATGTCTTTATAACAACTTCTAGTAGATGCCAAAAATGTCCTTGTATTTTTAAGTGGTTTCAGGTTAGCACAGGAATTCTTTCTGTGATGGTGAGGGCACAATCCCATCTCCAACACACACACACACACACACACACACACACATACACACACAGAGTTCTGTTTATTTGAGGAGTCTCCACAAAGATTAGCTAAGTAGCTGAGTAATAAGAAATATACAGGGGAAGAGTGAGGTCCCCAATGCCTTATTTATCCCTGAGATCCACACAAAGTAATCCACACAGCTGTGAGAACGTCATTAAACCCTGGGACTAATTGAAAGTGCTTAAGCCCAGTGTGCCCACAGATTTTGTGTTTAGGTGGTGAGGGAGAGAGATAACCCACAAATCTCAATACCAAAAAGAGATGTTAAATGTTAGTGTCTAGTCAACCCATGAGCATGGAATAATACAATGTATGCTGCTGATCTCATACAAAGGTGTAGGAATAAATGTCTGTCCAAATAAACCCTCAAACAGTAAATAAGTTCTTTCACTTCTGCCTCCTTTTGTTTTTTTTTCACTAATATTACAGGACCAGAGTCTCACACATCTGGATGCTGGACAAAGGACTTCTAAAAACTCTTCTGGAATCCATTATCTAGTTTCCATTTCTTTGGTTTTTCAAGCAAATCACCAAGATCTTTTTGTTTTGAATACTGAATACATATATTTGCTATCTTTCTTTAATATATATGATATGTGTATGTATTTAATATCTTTACAGGCTGATCTAGCAATCTTCCCCACATACTTCCAGGGAGCTCCCACAAAACTACATTTTCTTCAGAGAGGACATATCTTTTATTGGGCTTGTGTCTGTGATAATGATGCAGGTGAATTTTATCATTCCTTTCACCCAACTAGTAATGAACAAATTCACTGTGTATTACTTTGGACTTGATCTCTGGCAAAACACTACTGGAACAAACAATTTGATTTGTCAACACCTTTACAAGGCCTCCTCAATCAATGTCACAAATCCAAATTTAAACAGCAAAGTACATTTGACTGCAAGACCCGAGACTGATTAGAGCTCCGAGTTCAGAGAATTGCTCCAGACAGGACAGCAATCAGATTATTAACTCCACTTGAAAATACTCTCTGGTGTCTGGGATTAGCATGCATATTTTGATATAGATCGATAAGCAATCTCCTTTCTATAAGAAATGCCTGCAACATTCATTTGGCTGATCAAAGGTAGATATCAGCTAGTGGTGACAGCCTCTATTGTTTCCTACTTTCTTTACAGGAGAGCCTTCATTTAAAAAACAACAACAACAACAAAAACAAAACCTCTAGCTCTTTTTCACTTAATGGTGGAAGCCAACAGAGAGTCACAAAATCTTTTCTCTTTCTCAGGACTAAAACACAATTAGTGAAGGAGGACCTTTAGCTTCTTTTGAGCTAACTTAACCCGTTTCCACTTTCTTCTCTTCCACAAAATGGTGAGTTTTTCCTCCCTGATTGGGTGGAATCACAACCTTTTACTTTGACTATTCCACCTACATTGCTGTTCCCTATTTACAAGTATGGCAGTCCTTATTGGCATATTGTCCCTCAAGACTGCTCACAACTGCAGCCCCATCCTTCCTTTTCCCAACCAACTCAATTAGATTGGGGATCTGGCAGTTTGGGTGCCTTGGAGCCTGAAGGTTGGTAGTTTATTTAGCCTGCCTGCTCGAATTCCTCACTCCCTTACTCTGTATCAGAATGTCACAGTATAAACTAGCTGGCAGTAATTTGTTACTTACATATCTTCTCTCCACCTATTTAGCTTTCAACTTCCCTCCTTCTCCTGGTCCCTCCACTATCACCCTGTCCACAACCTCAGGATCTTTTTGGATTGTACAATTCTATTATAATTACTTGTTACCCTCTCAGACCTCTCCTTTTCCCAAACTGTATCTATCAAGTGAAAAATATCTACCATTCATTTCTCTTTCTTCTTCATTAGTGGCCCAATAAGCAATATGCCAAATATGGTCACCTTTCCAAACAAGATTAAGGGCTTTTAGAATGGGTTGGGGCTGGGTAAGGGGGTGGGGAGGAATGCCATTTTCTGAAAAATAGCTTAATGGAAGGCATTCCTGGACCTGGAGTCAAGAGAATTAGATTCCAGTATTAGCTCTGGTATCTGCTCCCTGTGACAATAGGCAGAGATGCAGAACTTGCAGCCTGGAGTTCACATGTGGCCCTCTCTATCCTCAAGTGCATCCCTTGAATCTGAATTCAGTCAGAGGGCCACTCTTGAGAACCTAGAGGGCTACATGTGGTCTCAAGGCTGTAGGTTCCCCCCCCCCTACCCTTTTCAACTTCAGTTTCCTCATCTTTTTAATGGAGAAAAGATATAGGGTAAATATGGAGAAAGTTGTTTGTAAAGCTTAAAGTGATTTATAAATATATGCTATAATAATAAATATTATTATTAGAATTATCATTATTACTACTACTGCTTGTTAAATATTTTGTCATGATCCTGTTGTGAATAAATTAATTTAATATACAAGAATCTAAGTTTTAAGAAGAGTTTTTTCTTAGATTAACCTCAATATTTATGCTTCCAATACAGCAGAGTCAAAATTTAGTCACACTAGGTTGGGTAAAAGACCAGCTCTCAAGTAGATGAAATAGCACTTCATTATTAATTATTGTTATTGTTTGTTGTTTGTTCTCAAAGAGGACCAATGACATCACAAGGGTGATGACTTATATATGAATTGGATATGAGTGGGAAAGGGGTAAGATGATTTTCCTCAGCTGTGCCCCACTCTCTCCTCCAAAGTCATCATAGTCCACTGGCAAAACAAAGATCAAGACCTCTGGAAGTGGCCCAGGATGCAGTGGGTGACCTTGGCTCTTTAAAATTGAGGTCTTTCCCAGGTCTCAGTTTACCTGAGACCATGCCCATTCATTGACTGCGTAAGAGTTGAGACAAAAGATGATTCAATTTATCATCACAAAAATATAAACCTGGGAGGGGAAGACTCTCAAAGTTTCAGGCCAGAACAGAAAACAAATGCCATTTATACTCTAAGACAACCAAATCTGAACAATGGGCCACTGAGGCTTGGATGGTGGCTATCATTTGCAAAAAACAGCACCAAGATTAATATGGTAGGAAAAATCAACAACCAATGGAGAAAAGGCTAGAGCACAAGGACGTAAGTCATAGATCTGGAGCTGCCCAGGACTTCAGAGGATACATAATCCAAGTCTCTCATTTTTCATATAAGAAGTAAGAAAAGTAAAACCCTGGGAGATTTAGCTACATGTCCAAGGTCACAACATCAATAAATTTCAGAGGAAGGATTTGGACATACATTTTTTGACTCTAGGTCAAATCTATTTCCTCTGTATTTCATATATGCCTAAGAGGAGGATGCTATTATAAAAATTCCCAACTAAAAAAGGGCAATATTATCAAATGTAGAGAAAAGACCCATAATAATAATGGAATAACAAGAAACACCAACATATTTCCGAATATAAATAACAGAATTAACACAAGATTTTTAAAAAGCAGTAAGCGTCAGGACTGAGGAAGGAATACGAGTTATAAAACAAATAAAATACATTTTAAGATAAAATTTTAAAAAAGAAATAATTAAGAAAGCAGAAAATTGTCAAGATGGTGGTGTAGAAGCAGGAGAAGTCTAGGAACTTCCCTCATAACCACCTCAAATACCTATAAAATATGACTCTAAGCAAATTTTTGATCTCCACAACCCACAAAAGGTCAGAGTAACAAAGTTCCTACTGAAGGCAGCCCAGCAGGTAGACAGGAAGGGTTCAGGACAGTGGATGCCCAGCAGCTATGGTGGTTTCCAGAATTACCAACCCATAAGAGCCAAGGACAAAGGGAAAGGTTAGTGGAAATTACCTAAATTTGGGGGAGAGGGTCCGGCCTACTGCCTCCAGAGTTAGAAGCAGTCTGAAGTGGCAGCCCTGCAGCCACCTTTCCATGGCTCCTTCAGAGCTTGCAGCCTGCAGATTGCAGGAGGCCCAAGTGATCATTCAGAGGCTAAGTGTTCTTGCCTTGACCTGCTTGGATCAAGGTCATGGTCTTGAGTGGTGGTCCTGAGGTGCATTTTCAGTGAGCCAAAGCAGGAGGTGGCAGCCTCCTAATAGCTCCAGCAGCAGCAAAAACCCTAGTGATTTGGGACAGAGTTCTCTCCCTCTGAAAGCAGAGTTCTACTGAGTCCAAAAGTCAAGTAACTGACTGGCAACATGAGCATACAAAAGAAGGAAGGTAATCACAGCAATCCGACTTTAGATTCCTTTGGGGGGGCAAAAAGGATCAAAGCATGGAATGGGAGGAAGTCAGCACAGTCAGAACTCCTGCACCAAAAGCTTCTAAGAAAAAGGTAAACTGATTACAGGCCACAGAGGAGCTTAAGAAAGATTTTGAAAACCAAATAAGAGAAGTGGAGAAAATAAGGGAGAGAAATGAGACTGATGGAAGAAAATCATGAAAAGAGAGTCAACATCCTGACTGAAGAAAATAACACCTTAAAAATAGAAAAATGCAAATGGCAAATGAGGCACAAAAAGACAACGAGGAGAAGAATGCCTTAAAAAGTGGAATTATCCAGATGTAAAAAGAATCTGAAAAGCTCAATGAAGAGAATTATTCCTTCAGAGTGGGGCAAATGGAAGCAAATGACTTTATGAGAAATCAAGATACTATTAAACAGATCCAAGCAATGAAAAAATAGAAGGCAATGTGAAATATCTCATTTGAAAAACCAGTGACCTGGAAAATAGATCCAGAAGAGACAATTCAAAAATTATTGGACTACCTGAAAGCCATGATCAAAAAAGGAACATAGAAATCATCCTTCAAGAAATTCTCAAGGAAAATTTCCCAAATATTTTAGAACCAGAGGGCAGAAAAGAACTTGAAAGAATTCACAAATTACCTCTTGAAAAAGATCCCCAAAAGAAAACTCCTAGGAATGTTATAGCCATGTTCTGGAGTTCCCAGATCAAGGAGCAAATATTACAAGCTGCCAAGAAGAAACAATTTGAATACTGTGGAAACATGATCAGGATAACAAGGGATCTAGCAGCTTTTACATTAATGGACTGAAGGGCTTAGAATATAATATTCCAGAGATCAAGGGAGCTACAATTAAAACCAAGAATCACCTAACCAGCAAAACTGAGTATAAAGTTTCAGGGGAGAATATGGTTGATTCAATGAGGTAGAGGATGTTCAAGCATTCTTGCTGAAAAAAACAGAACTGAATAGAAAATGTGACATTCAAACACAAGAAGCATGAGAAGTAAACATGGAAAAGAAATAATAAGAAACCTATTATAGTTTAACTATTTACATGTCAACATGGAAAAATGAGAATTGTAATTTAGGAAACTTTTCTCAATATGAGGGTAGGTGAAGGGAATATAAATGCAAATATATATATATGTATGAATACATACATATATGTCTATATAGGAGGGTGTATATGCATATGAATACATATGGGAATGTGTGTATATATGTGTACATAGACAAAGGGCACAGGATCAATTGAATAGGAAGGGATGATATTTTAAAAGGTGAAATTAAGAAGTGAGTGAGGAATAGAATGAGAGGAGACAAGGAGAGACAGAATGTGGTCAAGCATCTCATATACAAGAGGAAATGGATAACTGTTACAATGGAGGGGAAGGACAGGAAGGCAAAAAGGGAATGGCTCAACCTTACTCTCATTGAATTTGGCTTAGGGAGGGAATGACAGATGCTCTAAACTAGGCATCTTGCCCTACAGGAGAGTAGGGGAGAACGAGGGAGAGAGGGGGGATTATGGAGGGGAGGGCAGGTTGCCGGGGGAGGGTTGTTAAAAGCACACACTTCCGTAAAGGGACAAGGACAATGTAAAGAATAGAATAAGTAGTGGGTGAGATAGGAAGGAGGGAAATACAGTCTTTCACAATACGTCCATTGTGGAGATGTTCTGAGTAACTACACATGTACAGCATGTATTAAATTGCTTGTCTTTCCAGTGGGGGTGGGTGACAAGGAAGGAAGGGAAAGAATCTAGAATTTAAAGTTATAAATCCAATGTTAATATATTATTATTATTATTATTGTTATTATTCATTTACATGCAACTGAGAAATAAGGTACTGGGACAGGGAGATCCATCTTGCCCTACTGGAAAGTCAGAGGTTTGATGGAGGAGGATATAGGAGAGAGCAGATTGGGGAGGGGATATACTGTGGGATCACTGTTTTGGGGTGATGGGTAGGGGAAAGACGGGGAGAAAATTTGTAACTCAAAATCTTGTGGAAATCAATGATGTTAACTAAAAATAAACAAAATTTTATTTTAAAAAAGTTAAAAAAAGAAAGCAGAAAATAGCAGAATCTTTTAAAAACCATAGAGATTTTTAAAACAGAGAATGAATGATTTAAAAATAAAAACAATAATATTGGAACAATATATGCATTCTGTAGAAGCCAAGGTGACTGGAATAGAAAGCAAAATGCAAAAAAATCATATTTCTCCCACAAACAGTGGGCTCAACATGTTTACACTATTTATTTGTCTAAGCCATTTTATGAAGTTCATCTCTCTTTCCAAAAGTCAAACTATAAAAGAATAAATTGTACTGTTGTAAGATTCTTTGAGTTTGTTGGTTAAAAGCACTATGTGTGGGTGATATATGACAAATAATTTTGGAGAAATGTCAGAAAAATAATACTATATGCAATTATAACAATTCACATTTGTATTTACAATACTTTCAGGTATTTAAAGAATTTTTCTTATAAGAATACTACAATGTAAATATCATAAATATTGTTATATTTATTTTAGAAATGAGAAAACTACAGTTTAAAACATTTGAGTGACTCATGTTCGGTCATAGAACTTAAAAATTTCAAGCCAAGTCTAAAATTCCTTCCTTTTGATTTAAAAGGTCATTGCTCTTGCTACTGTGCTATAGTTAAAACAACAACAACAACAACAACAACCAAATTTAAATTCTAAAGCAGCAACATCTAATTGTTTTCATTGTAAAACTGATACTAATGAGAATACCCACTTCAGAGTTATCATGGAAAGAAAGATGGCATCATTGCTGCTTTCCCGTGAGTTGTTGATTGAGCAATTGCTAATCTTTCAAAAATTCATTTAATCTAACTTTAAATTAAATTTCCTTTTTAAGTCACAGAAATCATTTTTTCTTCCCATAAACACTTCCCATAAAAAAGAAAAACAATCCCCATGTAACAAATAGTCAAGCAAAACAAATTCCTTATTAACCATATTAAATAATACATCACTCAGTCTGCATCCTTACTCTATTACATCTCTATCAGGATATGAGTATCACGTTTCACCATTAGTTCTTTGGAATCGTGGTTAATCATTGGGTTGATCTTAAGGTTTTATTCATTGTTCGCTTTTATAACATTGTTATTACATAATTTGTTCTACTCATTCAAGAAGATACTAATCTTCACAGGTCAAAACCACCATAAAAATTCATGAGTCAGAATTCTCTTGTGATTCTTAACCTTATACAAATCACTTCACATCTCTGGCCTCAGTTTCCTTACTTGACAAAAGAAAGGTTAGGGCCAACTGATCTGTAAGGATGCCTGCAACTTTCAAACTCTGTAATTTAATGAATGGGTTTGCTAATTGATTTCCTCTACTGTGCATGAACCTTTGAGACCCCATGCTCTACAGCTTCACCTTGTTTGCATAGTACTCTCACCAGATGCACTGCTTTCCTCTCTAATCAGAGAATCAAGGTGCTAGATCTCTGGCAGAAACCAGGCCTGATCTGACCCCTTGGGAGCTGTGAATTTGCAAACAGAAACAGCCTGCAATCCAAGAGGACAGGCACTAGGACTGTGATATTTTTAGTATCATGGAATTTAAACCTTGAAGAGACCTTCAAAATTATATATAGTCTAGTCCACACATTTACTTTTTCTCTAGATATAGAAACTGAGACTCAGAGAGAAGAACATGCCAAAGCTTAGACTACTAGTAAGTACCAGAGCAGGTATCTGAACTGAGGTACTTTGAGTCTAAATCCATTTCTATCCAACTTCTATTACACAATGTTCTTTCAAAGTGGGAAGTCAGTACTATGTGACATCTAAGGAGATATCTGTGAAACTCACAATGCCAGTTTAATGGGGAATTTGATCAGTGTCTGAGATGTAATACACTGACCCCCTATCCTGGGATCCTGCCCCTCCCTGGGGTTACTCACCTCTCCCCATAGCAAGCTTTAAAGCCAATTCAAGTTCTCTTGTATCATTTCAATTAGGTTGGTGTTTATGTACATGCTTATAATCATTTCCTGAGCATAACCCTGCCATAACCAATGTTGTTTTGTAATATTTATTTTGAGAGTTTTTTTTCTTCCTAAAGAAAAGAAAAAACTATTTTTATTCTAATAGTTTCAGCCTTCCATACCATGAAAAATGAGTCAATTTTTTTTTTTGATCTACCGGGCAAGCCTAGAATTTTAGAAAAGAAAAACTGAGCAGAGTAATAGATGAAAATACCATAAGGCTTTGAAGTTTACCAAGTGATCTATATCCGTTATCTCATTTAAACTTCACAAAATACCTGTGAGATAGATACAACAAGTGTGAATAGCTTCATTTCACACATGAGGAAACTGAGGCTCAGGGAAATTAGTGCCTGGAATGCCTTCTATCTCATCACTGTCTTGAAATCCCTGGCTCTCTTGAACTTAATGTTCAAATACCTCATCCTGTAGGAGGCCTTTCAACAGCCACCTAGTCATTAGAACTATCCTCATCACCCCCAGATAACTTGGTATTTATTTAAACTATGTACATGTTGTTGCCTCCAGCAGAATACCTTCTTCTTGGTGGCAGGCATTGTTTTACTTTTGACATTGTATCCTCAGTGCTTACCATAGTGCACATAGTAGGGATTTAATAAATACTTATTGAACTGTTGAATTGAATAACTTGCCCAAAGTCATATATTTCTTGTTAGAGGAAGTATTTGATCCCAGGTTTTCCTGATGTCATCTAGTGTCTTTCTACCTGTCCTGTCTCAACACAAATGTGTTCTTTTCTGAAGGACAATGTTGTAGAATTTGATGATCAACAGGCTAACTCAATTTTGGGAACATACTCTCTCTCTCTCTCTCTCTCTCTCTCTCTCTCTCACACACACACACACACACACACACACAAGAATTTATCTCCTTGAATTGCCATTGATAGAGTGCAAAGTTTGAGAAACACATGGAGGGGCCCCATCTGTGAGGACAGTCATGCCCTTGTAAAGTGAAAGATTAAATACAAATGGTGATCCAAATTATTGAATTGCAAAGGGAATCAATGAATAAAAATATTCTTCCCAGCCAACTGGGGCAATTTATTATTGTTTATGGAGCTGGAGGTCAGAGTCCTAGTGCTGCCTCATTATCTCTCTGGACAGGAGGCAGCTCAGATTGTGACCAAAGCTTCTCAGACACTGTGTTTAAATCAGCTTGCGGCAGACACTCTTACCTTATCGGCATATTTGATTAGCAATCTTAGTTTATGAAAAAAGAGATTTTAAAGACATGGGGTCCTGAATCTCTAAGCTGCTTGATACGCTGATGTTTGCCTTCCTGCATGGAAGCAAGCCTCATCACGTTCTAGTGGATTTCACTTTGGGGAACTGTGGTTTGATAAAGTCTATTTGAGGCTTGAATGAATGAATGAATATGGGTTGCTTGTCAGTGACCACCCCAGCCTTAGCTGATACTTCCAAAGGAGATGATCAACTAGTTCTTAATTCCCTGAATTTTTTTCATTTTTTTTTCCTACAGGTTATGTGTTACTTGTAGCCAGTTCTCCATACAGAGAACCCATTCTCATCTCTGGGTCTTTGAATCCATCAAAATTCCCTGTTTACAGTGGGTTTTCTCACTCTCTTATCCTCACCTCCTTTACAGTTAGTTCCCTGATGTAAGTAATACATGTATGATCACTTCAAACATATTTCCACATTAGTCATATTGTGAAAAAAGAATCAGAATAAAAGGAAAAAACTACAAGAAAGAAAAAAAGAGAAAATACTATGCTTTAATCTTCATTCAGACTCCATAGTTCTTTCTCTGGATGTGGATAGCATTTTCAGTCATGAGCCTCTTGGAATTGTCTTAGATCATTGCAGTGCTGAGAAGAAGTAAGTCTATCATAGTTATCATCACACTATGTTGCTGTTACTGTGTACAGGGTTCTCCTGGTTCTGCTCATTTCACTCAGCATCAGTCATGTAAGTCTTTTTAGGTTTTTCTGAAATCTATCTGCTCATCATTTCTCATGTAACAATAGTGTTCCATTACACTGATATATCACAGCTTCTTCAGCCACTCCCCAAATGATGGGCATCCCCTCAATTTCCAATTCTTTGCAACCACAAAAAGAGTTGGTATAAATATTTTTGTACCCATGGGTCTTTTCCCTTTTTTATGATCTCTTTTGGGATACATACCTAATAGTAGTATTACTAGATCAAATGGTATACATTTTATAGCCCTTTGGGCATAGTTACAAATTGCTCTCCAGAATGGTTGGATCAGTTCACAGCTCTACCAACAATGCATTAGTGTTTTCATTTTCCTACATCTTCTCCAACATTTATCATTTTCCTTTTCTGTCGTATTAGCCAATCTGATAATTGTGAGGTGGTACCTCAGAGTTATTTTAATTTGCATTTCTCTAATCAATAGTGATTTAGAGTATTATTTCATTCGATTATAGATAACTTTAATTTCTTCATCTGGAAACTTCCTGTTCATATCTTTTGATCATTTATCAATTGGGTAATGATTTACATTCTTCTAAATATATATATTTGAGAAATGAGGCCATTATTGGAAACACTGGTATAAAAATGTGTTTTATCTTTCTCCTTTCCTTCTGATCTTAGTTGCACAATTTAATAAAGAATTACATGATCAAGGGCATAGGAAAATCATTAAGAGTGACAACCTCTCTATCACTTGCAGGATTTGGTGGTTATAAGAATAAAATACAAAGAAAAAGGGGGTCATGGAAGAAGAACTATAAGGTAAAAACAGAAACTGTCAAATGAGGGGACCCGAAGTAGATACATTAGAAACTTTAACTTCATAAGAAATACAAAGAATAAAGAATAACAAAATAAGCATAAGGGCCATGAATTAAAAAATAAATATTTAGAATAGAGAGGAATGGAAGACAAGTGATGAAGAGAATGAAGGAAAAAATATGAAAGCAGATGCAGAAAATACAATTTATAAAACAAAGGTGAAGGGGAGGATAAGATGAAGTATGTTATTTGACTACTTAGCTGAAAGGAAAAAGGAGAGAAATTTAATAAACAGATTAAATGATAACCTAAACTTTAAAACTAGAGAATGGGGCAACAAACAAGAGGGATGAAGATGTTTGAGGATAAGGAGAAAAGAACCAGTGAGAATATGACTGTCATAAAGCAGATTAAGCCAAAATAACTGAAGAGAAATAGGTCTGTTTACAGATGCTAATTGAGTCAATAATTTCACCAAAGTTGCAAGTTATAAAATAAACCCTCAATAATCCATAGCAGTTCCATATAACAACAAAATCAAAGCAGCAATAATAGAAAATGGAATAGTATTTCAAATAATTATAAAATATATAAAATATTTGGGGACTAATATTCAAAGACACAAAATATTGTATAGATTGGATTACAAAGAATTTCTTTAAAAAATTAAAAAGCAATAGCTATCTGGAAGGATGTTTAGTGTGCATGGCTGGGACATGCCAATATAAAAACATTACTATACTATCAAAATTAATTTATAGCTTTAATGCTATGTTAATCAAATTCCAAGAGGCATATATTAGAGAATTCAGTAAAATGATAAAGTTCTTTGGGAAAATGAAGGCTCTATAATATGGGAAGTAATGAAAAGATGTAGAGATGAAAAGGGAGTAGCAGTTTCAGACCTCAAACTGTTATAAAGCAACAGTCATAAAAACCATATGGTTTTAGTTTAAAAAATAAAGATATAGATCAACAGAAAAAATAAACAAGGGATAATGAGAAAAAAATGGAAGCCAATAACTCAGCTTTTGTTAAAAAGGGAAACAAATTACTTAGGAAAGAACTCCCTTTGATAAAAACTGATGGGAAAACTAGAAAGAAGTTTGACAGAAATTAGGGTTAAACCAACACCTTACATCATATTCCACAGGAATGGATACATGGATTTAATCTTTTAAAATATGTTTAAAAAATAGAAGAAATGCAAATTATACACCTCTTATCTACTACCTACGGGCAGCAAATGTGTTCATTAAAGAAGGGAACAACTACATAAAATAAAATGGATAAATTTTATTACATGGAACTAAAAAGTTTGTACATGCAAAAAATCGAGTGAGAAAAAAGTAATCCTTATATTAAATTTCATTGATAAGGGATTTATATTTCAAGTATATAAACAATTAGAAAATGTATACACATATATGTATATGCATGTATGCATTAAAGAATGGTCTAAATCACAAATATCAAAAGAAATCCAAATCAAAACAACTCTGAAGTTTCACCTTATACGTTGCAAATAGAAAGAGGTGACAAAGACCTGTGTAAAATTAATGTTGGATAGGTTGTAGGAAGAGAGGATAAACTAATGCATTGCTGGTAGAGCTGTGAATTAATACAGCCATTGGAAAACAATATGGAATTAAGTAATAAAGTAATTAAAATGTCTATACCTTTCACCCACAGAAGATCACTGAATGAAAACGTCTTCAAATTAAGCAAAATATTATAGTAACACTTTTTGAGATAGCAAAGAATTATAAATAAAGTAGATAGTGATTAATGTGGAAACAGCTAAGCAAGTTGTGGTACATAAATGGAATATTATTGTGTGATAAGAAATTATCTAAGTGACAATTATAGAGAATAACAGAAAGATCTACATGAACTGATGTAGAGTGAAGTAAGTAGAGCTACAAAAACAACATAAACAATAACTACAATATAAACAGAAAGATCAATTATCAAAAAAATCAAAAGTGAATGTTACAACATTGTAAAGAATAAACAAGACTGGAAAGAAAAAAAAAAACATGAGAAGATACTTTCTCCTAATCCCTTTCAGAAGTAGGAGGCATAAAAGTGTTTTTGTATAGCACTTTTTTGGGGGAAGATTTTTTTGATCTGTTGATCAATTATATTGATTTTTTTCTCGAAAAATACCATTTGTGTTTTTGGGATATCTTTCTAAGAGGAGGAGAGGGAGGGATATCAGGGAAATTGAAGTGATTTTTGATAGTATTTTCCCCCAGGTACATGTCAAGAAAATTTTTAGCATTCATTTTTACAAAATTGTGAGTTACAAATTTTTCTCCCTCCCTCCCTCCTCTCCCCTATTCTGAAAATGGTAGGCAATTTGATATAGTTTACAAATATGCTATTATGTAAAATATTTCCCTATTAATAACAGTTGTGAAAGAAGAAATAGATCAAAAGGGGGAAAACACAAGAAAGAACAAGTGAAAAAAATGCTTCAATCTGCATTCAGATTCTACCAGTTCTTTATCTGGATATAGATAGCATTTTCCTTCATGAGTCCTTTTTACTTATCTTGAATCTTTGTGTTACTGAGAAGAACTGAGTCATTCATAGCTGATCATCACAGAATGTTGTTGATACTGTGTACAATGTTTTCCCTGTTCTGTTCACTTCACTTTGCATCTGTTCCTACATAGGTTTTTCTGAAGGGAAAACCTGATGAATCCTGTTCACCATTTCTTATTGCACAATGGCATTCCATTACATTTATATACCATAACTTGTTCAGCCATTCCCCAACTGACGGGCATCTCCTCAGTTTTGAACATTTTGCCAGCACAAAAAGAGCGAGTATAAATATTTTTGCACATTTGGTCCTTTTCACTTTTTTATGATCTCTTTGGGATACAGACCTAGTAGTAGTATTGTTGGATCAAAGGGTAAACAACACTTTGGTTGCCCTTTGAGTATAGTTTCAAATTGCTCTCCACAATGATTGGATCAGTTCACAACTTCATCAATAGTACATTAATGTTCCAATTTTCCCACATCCTCTCCAACATTTTTTTTCCTTTTTTGTTATATTAGCAAATCTGATAATTGTGAGGTGGTACCTCAGAGTTGTTTTAATTTGCATTTCTCTAATCAAAAGTGACTTGGAGCACTTCTTTATATGCCTACAGATAACTTTGATTTCTTCATCTGAAAACTTCCTATTTATATCCCTTGACCATTTATCAATTGGGAAATGACTTGTCAATTTGATACAGTTCTCTATATATTTGAGAATGAGGTTTTTATCAGAGACACTTGCTATAAAGATTGTTTCCCAACTTTCTGCTTTCCTTCTAATTTAGATTGAATTGGTTTTGGCCATACAAAAGCTTTTTAATTTAATATAATCAAAATTGTCTATTTTACATGTTGTAATGTTCTGTATCTCTTCTTTGGGCATGCATTTAAAGTGATTTTTAAAAAGAAAAGGCATCAATAAAAACTTATTTTAAAAAAAGAGAGAAAATAAATGATCACTAGATGGGAGAAAAACAATTCCAATGCCAATTCCTTAATATCTTTGTGTTCTTATCCTTAATCTTTTTCTTCCTCCAGAAGGGCCTCTTCAGAACTTCTCTTTGATGTTTTACTAAAGTTTGTCTTAGATCTTCCTTTTGGTATTTCCTTACATTTTGTTCATATGAATTCTTCAATTGTCATCTCAAATTCTGTATTCTTCTGCATGGTCAAATTCATCAATAGAGGAACTGATGTAGTAGTCTTCCCACAGCTTGCTCCAACATTGACAATTTCCTTCTTTTTCCATTGCACAGCCTATTTGCACAGTTGTTTTGACTTTCATTTCTCTTCCTATTAGTGATTTGGACTGATTTTTACTCTGTCCAGGCACTGAGATAATCATTTACAATCATTCCTTCTTTCATTTGTTTGTTTGGGTGTCTTGCTTTTATCAGGTTAACAGGTGACCATACTAGAAGATTTGTGTTGCTTTTGCAAGTTGAGTTAGGTGAAGCAGTATAGTGAGGAAGATGGTACTTTGTTTCCATCAACTGCTCTTATTTTCTTTAAAAATGCCATTTGTTTTTTGGGATATTTTTCTAAGAGGAGGAGAGAGAAGGATATCAGGGAAATTAAAGTGATATTTGATGGTATTTTTCCCTCAGTTATATGTCAAGAAAATTTTTTAGCATTCATTTTTACAAAATTGTGAGTTACACATTTTTCTCCCTCCCTTCCTCCCTCCCTCCCTCCTTTTTTTCCTCTTTCCCTCTTCTCTCCTCTTCTGAAAATGGTAGGCAATTTGATATAGTTTACTAATGTTCTATCATGTAAAAATATTTCCATATTAGTTACAGTTGTGAAAGAAGAAATAGATCAAAAGGGGGGGGGGGGA
Organism: Pseudocheirus occidentalis; assembly: GCA_028646575.1. NCBI lineage: Eukaryota > Metazoa > Chordata > Mammalia > Diprotodontia > Pseudocheiridae > Pseudocheirus > Pseudocheirus occidentalis. The sequence continues at coordinate 94,471,864 of CM053595.1, forward strand.
AAACCACAAGAAAGAACAAGTGAAAAAGATGCTTTTCCCTTCAGAATCAGTCTTTCCTAACGTTAATCAGGACAGTTCAGAAGAGGAATGAGCTGCTTCAGGAGGAGTAGTACATTGCCTATACTGGAGGTCTTTCCAGTGAAGGCTAAATGCTCACTGATCAGAAACCATTAATCTGATGCCATTATTTAACTGAATGTGAAAATCGAGCCTACGAAAGGTTAAGAGACTTGACAAAGGTCTCAAAGCAGTCCATAATAGAAGTAAATTTTAAACACAGGTTCTCAGATTTTAGAGCCTATTTTGTTTTCTGAATTCCTCCTTAGGGAGAATTAGATTGGAGGATTTTTGAGTTCCTTTCCAACTTTAAGGTTCAGGGAATCATTGTAGGGTAAGAATTGCTTCTGAGAATTCATTGAACAAGTATTCATGAGGCACATTCTCATGTGAGGGTTGAAAGTCAGAGAGGGAGAATCGAAAGAAAGCACTTTTTTCCCTTTTTAAACCAGAAAAAAATGCATTTCCGTTAAAGATGATTGCAAGACTCAAGTTATAGAGACAAAGCTATCAGACAAAGATGCCATACCACCCCCTCTACACACACACACAAACAACTACAAAGCCAGATCAACAAGTTGGAAGCAGAAATTTTTTTATGTTAATGGAGTCCAGGAGTGTTTAAAATGATAGTGGGATGGGACAAGCTTCCTGGAGGAAGGGAATTTTGAGAAATTTCACCAGAAAAAAATAGACCACATGGATTACTAGAGGAAGGGAGAGGAGAAGAGAAAGACTACATTGTATTGATCAGAAACAGGGTTCCTGCTCATTCAACCATCGTTGGAGCAGGGAACACTGACGTGCCAGGGTCTAGCACAAGGGTGATGAATCTATGAGCACATGGGGCCTTCTAGGTCCTCAAGTATGGCCCTTTAACTGAATTAAATTTGGATCAAACTTGAGTATATAGAATGCCACATGTGGCCTTGAGGCCACAGGTTCCCCACCCCTGGTCCAGTACTTGCCTAGGATCATGATATTTGGATAATCTACTCCTCTCTCCTTTTGACCAAGAAAGAAACTGATGCTCAAGAAAAATGAAATGTTTTGCCTTTGGAAGGTAAGACAAGGAATTAAATGGAGGAGCAAAGATCAGTCCCTAGATTTTCTGACTCTAAATTCAGTTCCTTCTACCACCTCATACCACCCACTTTTCATCTTTTCATAGTCTCAACAAAGAGTGGGTGGTAATGCATGAGTGTGGGTCTCTGCCCTCCCAGACATTGAAGGGTGAATAACCAGGGCACTGCGCCCAGCATCCTGTTTCACAAGTATGGCAGCTGCAGAGGGGAGTGTCCAGTCACAAATATGGGACTGATTATGAATTTATAATAAAAAGATCATAAAAATTGATAATAAATATTTATTTTTAAAGTGCCGAAAAGCAAGGTGCCCTAAACGCTGCTGCAAGAAAAAGAAGAGGAAAGAAGCTTAATTAAAACCAGAGCATTTCCAAAGGGCAATCAGGCTGGGCAACCAAATAAAACCCCCATACTGGTATAGGAAACACTAGTAACCCGTAGGCCAACAATAAATGCATCCTGTAAAACACAAAATAAAAGCTAGCTCTGTAAGGCACATTAGGCAATGGACGGGCAGTGGAATAGCTGCCATATAATTGTCCACCCCTCACCTCGTTTAGCCCAATTACCACAGGAGGGATTAGGAGCTGACCCGGAGGTGGGCACTTTAAAGCCAGACTGAAAAACTGAAGGGGAACAGCCTTGCCAGAGGGGAGAGTCGGAGGTGCAAAGAGTCTGGGGGGTGGGAGCAACACATTGAGTAGATGCAAGATTTCTGGCTCCAAGAGCACAGTCCAGACCCTGTTTTTATCCCCCCCCCCCCCACCCTTGCCTATTGTGAGTCAGAGAAGGATGAAGTCATCACTTCCAATCCCTTTTGGTAAAAGGAGCTTAACTGGACCCCACAAATAGTGTTGGGTGTGAAGTCAGCTGGTTTGTTCTTGGCAGCAGGTTGGGGCTATCTGCTATCAGGGGCAGGGAGCTTGGTACTGAAAGACAGAAAATAGTCATGTGGCAAGGGTGGGTGGGGGGCAGTCACTAAACCTCTCTGATCCTCAGCGTCTTCATCTAAGAAATGGAGGTAAGACTATCCTACAAATGGTACAATGAGATTGTGAAGACTAAAATCACACACATATACACATGGATATATACCCACACATATTTACCCACTTAGATATCTTTTATTTACATTTTTATCTACATTTACTAAATTGCTTTCATAGATATAAAATACTTTGAAAAATATAAACAACACACAAGTCATATGTACATATATATGGAAACTATATATATGAAAGTTCTTTGAAAAGTTAAAACAATATATAAATGTAAAATATTGTTTTAATAAAAACAACCAGATTGCTTTCCACATGGTAAATGAGGCATACAAGCTGTACCTCCCTACCTGGCCACCTCCCAAAGAGAGTAATGTCAAGGTACAGGAACATCCCTACACACACACTGTCACTGATCAAAGTTAGAGTTGGAAGAGACTAGAAATCTCCTAGTCCAATGTCATTATTTTACAGAGGATAACAGTGAGGTCTAGCGAGTTTAGAACAGTGGTTCTCAACCTTCCTAATGCCAAGACCCTTTAATAGTTATATGTGGGTGTGTCTGCATGTGGGTGGACCCGCCTGGAGACGGATAGAGGAGGTTCCTAAGACCATCAGAAATATGTTTTCCGATGGTCTTAAGCGACCCCTGTGACCCCTGTGAAAGGGTCGTTTGACCCCAAAGGAGTCATGACCCACAAGTTGAGAACCACTGGTTTAGAAGTACTTACTTGACATTATTAGAGTTAGTTAACAACCAATTCAGTATTCAAATGCAGGTCATCTAATTTCAAAATCCAGCATTTTTTCCATCATGCCATGCTTGATTCATGCACAAATCGCACATGAATGATCCATTAAATCACCAAATTACAGGTCAATCTTTCATATGATTGTTAATAGTGTGCAATCAGAATAGTTATTGTGAAAGATGGATTATCTCTAGGCCTGTCAAGTTATGTGAGAAGAGATAGAGAAGGGAGTGACAGTTTCATAGCACAACCACAAATATGTTTCCATGGGTCCTCACTTATTGTCTTTCTATTGTGTAGAGGATCATGCCAAGGGGAATGAATGGCAGTCATCTCTTTCTTGTCTTTCCTAAGTAGAAGAGGTATGATGGAGTCAGCTGGAAGGAGCTTGTGAAAAGACAGCTAAACTTTTAATGTGAGTGTTTACACCTTGGAAACTGGCAAAAGCTACAAATCAAAACATGATTTATTGTTTTTTGATTGTCTAGACAGAAGAACGTGATGGAGAAAAGGCTAATAACAGGTTAAACTTAAAAGTATGGTGCATGTATATATAAATGTTTATAATATATAAGCATATGTGTGTACGTATACACATATCTCTATCAATCTATAGTTGTATTTATATCTATCATATATACATACATACATACATACATACAAGAGAACCAATTGTTAAACCTTTACCAGCAGAGCATGGTAAATGCTGGTGACATGTAGTATGAATGGCACCACTATTCAATCCAATCTAATCCAATCCAATCCAATGTAATCCAATCCAATTTAAGATAATTTAATATAATCCCTCAAGCCCTACCATGTGTCATGCTGGGGATACAAGAATACTTCATGACATTCTATTTAAGTTACAGAACACATGTATAGATATGTATAGATGTGATAGTCTGAGGAAAAACTACCAATTAGGAGACCAGGGAAGGTTTCCTGTAGGAAATGTCACATAAATTGAATCTTGAGGGAAGGGAGGCATTCTAAAGGATGGAGGCAAGAAGAGAGGGCATACTAGGCATGAGGGACAGACTGTGCAAAGATACAAAGGTGGGAAATGCAATGTGAAATTTATAGAATGACAAGAAGGCCAGTTTGCTGGACCAGAGTGCATGTGTAAAGAAGAGTTATGTGAAATGAGTCTGGAAAGATAGACGAAAGCCAGTTGAAAGGACTTTTAAAAACAAACAAGAATTTATACTCTATCTTACACACAATAATTTCACTGAAATTTCTTAAGGAGGAAGATGACAAGGTCACCTGGAGAAGAGACATACTTTTTCATCCCATCTGCCCTCTTGCCTCCAAAGAAGACTGGAAATAAAGTGATTGATTTTCTGACTCTACCATCTGGTCCCAGACTGTTTGAGGTACAAACAGAGCTGAGAAAATGGTTGGTGGTTGGCTGACTTTGAACCCTTTAACTCTTAACACCTGTTCAATATTCTATACTTTTTCAAGAACATCCCTTTCTCCAATTGATCCTCCTCCCAAGACCAAGGGGATATGGGAAGGTAATGATTGTACTTTAGGGTTCACTGGACATTAAGATTCGAAGCTTTAGAGGACCTAAGACATTGCCTAGTTTGCTTCTTTTTGTAGATTAGAAAATCTGAGGGCCACAGAAGGAGGGTAATTAGAGGTAGTATAGTACAAAACTCCCATTTTACAGTCAGATAAACTGAGGCACAAAGAGAAAAGCTGATTTTTCTCAAGCTGATGTGTGTCAGAGCTGGAATTTGAACCCAGGTGCTCTGATTCCCAACTCAGGGTTGTTACACTACTTTGAGACCCAGTGGGAGACTGACTGGCTTGCCCAGAGTGACAAAGACAATCAAGAATAAAGACTAGACCATATTCTCTGATTCCTGAGTTCTCTTAATGATAGATATTCAAGGCTTCCATGACCATCACTCCAAATTTAACCCAGGTTTAAGGATGAAGGGCATGTGTGAATGTGCGTGTGTGTATATACACACACATCCATATACACATTATATCCATATGTACAAATAATGTGTATATATATGCATATAAAATATAATACACATATACATAGATAATTATATATGTATGATACATATATATATAGATAGATAGATTATATACGGAAAGATAAAAAATGAAATAGTCAAAATAATTGCTGTTGTAATTATAATGACCAAATTTAGTTCCAAAGAAGAGTTGAGGAAATGTACTTTGCTCCCCTCTTTTCATAGGTGAGGAACTAGGAAACTAGGATTTCTGCTGAATTAATAGCTCATGGCTCATTCTTCTTTAGAGTCACTGGCCTAGGAGACAAGGACACTTGGGATCAAACTCTGCCTGAGCTGCTTGAAAACTCTGTGACTCTTGGAAAGTCTCTTAAATTTTCTTAGTTTCAGTCTTCTCATCTGAAAAATGGGCATGATAATAACAACACCTCCATCCCTGGGTTATTGTGAGGATCAAAAGAGAAAATGTACATAAAAGATTTGTGAATTTTAAAGCTCTATATAAGTGAGAGTAGGTGTTACTATCCTCTTGAACCACATGGCCACCGGTAATCCTTTCAAGGATTCATTCTTGTAAATGTTCCATAGGGCAACAGTTCAGAAGGTGTTTTAATAACTTCCAAGTGAATCATTTAGGAGCCAATAAACATTTTCTTTTTAATGAAACTTTATTTTCTAATAAACTATTTAGTTGCCTGAGTGGGGCTAAAAAATAGTGGCTTATGTGACAGGCCCCAGACATGTGAAAATGGCATAAAACTTCTTGCTAGGCACATACCCTGAGGATATCAAAGTCAGAAAGAAAGATTCTATAGAAACCAACATTTATAGTGGCAATTTTTGTAGTAGTAAAGAACTGGAAACCCAGATCAATGTCCATTGATAGAGAATGGCTGGACAAATTGTGGTAAATGGATATAGCAGTATATTACTTCTTTGTAAGAAATGATGAATATGAAGAATGACAGAAGCATGGGAACATTTATCTAAACTGATGCAAATTAAAATAAGAACAAGGAAAATATATGTATGCATGTTTATATATACACATATATGTGCATATACATGTGGGACCTACATATATGTATCTATACACACATACATGGAGATAAAATACAAACAGAAAGATGAACAATGAAACAGACAAAAATGACTGTTGTGTAATTATAATGATCAAACTTAGCCCCCTAAAGAGTTGTGAATATGTCCTTCCCTCCCTTGTTTTCACAAGTGAGGGATTAGGGGTGAGGAATACCAGCAAACTTACCGCTAACCTGCCTCTATCTCTCCCAGCACCCCCTCCTCCCACCACCATTTCTTTTCTTATTCTTTGTTACAGAGGCTTGCTCTCTGGGTGGGAGATGGAAGAGGGATATATTATATTTGGAAATGAAAGTAATTAAAAACAAATGATCATAAAGACAATTGTTTTTCCCTGATCCATGTTCCACGTCTGAGGCATTATGTGGTCTATTCCTTCCATATAATGGAAGGTTTCAATTAAGCCACCTGTAAAGTACTGTGTGCCTGTTCCCAGAAACAGAGTCTGCTACAGAAATGCCTAAGTAGATTTCCACATGCCTGCTGTGTGCCAGAGGCCAAAACGTGCTAAGTGTGAGAAACAACCAGGTCTGTTCTCTCATAGGGCATAGACTCCCAGGCAGAGCCAACTCTACACATCAGCAAAGGAGGCAACCACCTTGGAGTAATTTAATGGGGGCACTAGGAATGCCTCCTGTCCAAAGATACCTCCACCATTAGTTTACTTTTTTTCTATGAAATCCCAAGATTTAGTTCTTGATCAGTCATTTCATCTGTGTCCTATTCTTCATGACCCCAGGTTTGTTTTTTTTTTGGTATAGATACTGGGCTCAGGACTTCCTGACACCAGATCTGACACTCTATTCACTACACTACCTAGCTGCCCACTTAAGCCTCTAAAGCCTTATTTTAATTATTTTGACCAGTAAATAACATTGACATCAGCATTCACTTATTGAGTACTGTAAGAGTAATGAGATTTGAAGTTCCTTTTGTATTGCTAAGGTAAGAGTTCAGATTAAGCCTCTGTTAAAGAAACAGAAGGTATGAACTCCCGTCTCCTGTTGGTGACATAACAAGAAGGGGATGGCTGAAACAGGAAGCTAATGCTGTGTATATATAAGGAAATACCCTGGCTGAGAAAGTCAGATATTCTGGGAGTGAACTCCGTAGAAGCAGAAGCTGCTGCCATCAGAGAGGCTGAAGAGGCGCAGAAGAGGCTGAAGAGGAAAGTCCCCACCCAAGCCAGAGAGAATGATTTTGATTTTGAAAACCTGGATGGAGTGATCTTGATTCTGGGAACAAGCTGAAACTTCTGATGAATCTGAGGGCCAGCCGGAGCTGCCAGAAGTCTGAGGAAGCATGAATGTGAAGGATTTAAGACTTGGACTGTTTGTGGCTTTGTGGAGCCTTCTCTTCCCAGGAACAGAGACTGTAAAGGATTTGAGATGGACTGGACACTGAGCTACAATGGGGAGCAGGAACTGCACTGAGAGTTGGACAAGGACCTGGGAGCTGTCTGCCTTTGAACCCAGGGGACAGTTTGGTGAATCCAGGTAGGATCTGGGACCATGGAAGGGGATCCAGGGAATCTGAGGGACCATCCTGAGCCAAGCTGAAAGAAGACTTTACTTGGATACTGTGTACTGACTAAGAAGATTATAATTTACTAGTGACCTAGGGGTGGAGGGTCTATGTATTTTCTGATAACCGAATAGTGAATGATGAAGGATGATTGATTGACTAAATGATTGTACTTAGTGATTGATGACCAAATAAGTAATTGATTTGTAACCTAGTATGTCCCATGAGTGGACACCTTTGGCTATTTTATTTTGTGTACCTTAAGGAGGCAAACTTCCCTAAGGGTGTTTGAATAAGATGAGCTACTAAATGATTGTTCTTTGTTCAAAATTTTGTGACCACTGTAGTGGAAACTATGTGGACATTTTCTATGATAAGTTGTTGTGAATGCTTTATTTTGATTATCTGTGATAAGTTGTAATATTGTGAATGTTGTACCTTGATTTCTGTGAGTGTTTTGCTCTGATTTGTTATGGAATAGAGTGTTCACTATACCATGTAATCAAAAACTTAAAAGGTGTTTACAGTAGCATTCTTCTGAAAAGCTGCTAGTGTTTAGCTTTACAAGTATTTACCACAGTCTGAGCATTGGACTTGAATCATAAACAGTAGAGTATATGCAATATAAAATTCCTTCATTCATCTTGCAAGGACCCGAGGGTTAGGTCACATAAACTAGGTAAGTTTTGATTTTGAAGGGTAAATTTAAGGTACAGAATACTGAGTTGAATCAAAGGATTTAGAGCTAGAGGAACCTTTGAAATTATCTAGTCTAGTGGTTCTCAAAGTCTGAGGACCACAAGACTCAGGGCGGGGTTTGAGCTAAAATTATTTTTATAAGATGCTATTAGCCTACTAAAGTACCCCTTCCTTTTCCAACTATTTATCTGTGTGATAACCTGATTTTCTTAAAATACTTCAATCAAAAGAATATATTACAAAAAATGAATGCAGACGCAGATCTAAGAATCTAGCTGTACTCTATTAATCCAGAAACCAAAGATATTTGGAAGAATTTGTGAAACATTCATTCATTATTGCTTTTTTAATTTTGGAAAATAAAGGTTTTTTTTTAATTGACTTGTTTATTTACTTTTAGTTTACAAGATTCAGTTCCAGAATCACTTGAGTTTCAGATTTTCTCCCCTCTCTTACCCTTCTCCCCCCCCCCCCCATGGTGGCATACAGTCATATATAGGATCTGCAAACACTTTTACATTGTACAGTAGTCTGGTTGTATAGAAGCATTGTAACCAATGGAGTGAACAATGGGAAAAAAGAAACAAAACCAAACATGGAAAAGAACTATAGTATGTATTGCTTCAGTCTCCATTTAAATTCTGGTCTTTTTAGATCTTTCTCTGAATGTTGATATCTCCTTCCATTCTGAGACTTGTAGAGTTGTCTTTTAACTGTATGTTGCTGAGAAGAGTCCAGTTTATCAAGGTTGGTCATCACACATATGATGTGTTCATGACACATAATTTTTCCTGGTTCTGCTCTTCTCACTTAGCATCAATTTGTATAAACCTCTCCAGGTAATCATAGAAGTGGGAAAAGGACCCATATGTACAAAAATATTTATTGCAGCTCTCTTTGTGGTAGCAAAAAACTGGAAATTTAGGGGATGCCCATCAATTGGGGAATGGCTGAACAAGTTGTGGTATATGAATGTAATGGAATACTATTGTGCTATAAGAAATGGGGAGGAGATGGAAAATTCAGGTTTTTAAAAATGTATAATTTGTATTGACATATAATAAGTTTATCATATTAAATGAATCAATGTATATTTTAAAAGGCCCTTTCCAACTCTAACTTGATACTATGACTCTTCCACAGTTTTGCCAAAAACATCACTTTTACTTGGAAACCTTAGATGAGGGGGAAACCCACTGGTAGCACTCCATTGCACTTTTGGCTATCTCTAATTGAGAGGATGTTTCTTCCTTACATCAAACTAACTCACCTCTTTGCAACTTTCATTACTCTTCTCTTATTCCTGGGGGTGAAGCAAGGCCAATTCTAACCTGTCTTCTGCATACCCCTCTTCATATACCTGAAGACAGCTATCCTGTCCCTCAAAATCTTTTCTCTAATTTAAATGGCCCCAGATCCTCCAACTGACCCTCAGATCGGCATGTTCTCCCATTTCTTGCATGTTGTCTGACTTGCTGATGTTTCTAAAATGTAGCACCCAGAATGGAACAAAAGACTCCAGATCTAGTCTGATCATAGCGTCAGCGGTTGGTACATTTGGGGGTCAGAGGAGATGAGGAGCAATAACAGGACCAAGAGTCCTTTTCCTCAAGAGCCTAAAGGGGTAGGAGGGAGCCAGTCACGGAGGAGGGGATGAGAAGGTGGACGGGTAGAAGGTGAAGACAAGAATTACCAAACCACTACAATGAATGAGAATATTTTAAAATATTGGCCTGATTAACAAATTCCACAAACTTAATTGGTTCTTTTATGTTCCATATACTCCATATACCAGTGGGAAATGATAAGGGGGAAAAGTCCCCAGATTCTGTATGTAGGCAAAAGATAAACTTGTAAGGATGAGTCTTCTAAGAGCTGTTTATTCCCACTGCTGCTGAGCCTGGTCTGTATTGCAGGGGAGTTGTTTCTGCATATGGGGAGCATGGGGTGGAAAGGGCTGCATCTCTTTTACTTTCCATCCATCCAACGCCTGAGCCTGAGGAGGAACAGTGCCACACTTTAGTCTGAGCTATATATTTTGACTTTTACCTCATCTTCCTGAGAATGATTTCCTCCAACCATATTGCCTCTGCATATAACTGGGCTTCAGGGTGTATGTGTCAAGGGGGAAGGAGTGGGGTGGGTGGAGCAAAGAGGAAGACTTTCTACTCTCTCTCTATGTGTCCTGAATACTTTGGATAAAAGGGAAAGGCTCCTCGTACATGACTCATACATGAGATGACCTGGAATTCTGTTTCTAATCTCTTTCCTTCTTGCTGAGACTAGGACATAGAAAATGGACCAGTCATTACATTGATCTAAGGAACCTCCTCTATCAGTGAAGGTTGCCAGCTATTCTACAATTTACAGAGTTGCTTATAACACTGAGAGGTTAAGTGACTTACCCAACATCACCTAGTATATGTCAGAGGCAGGATTTGAACCCAAGTCCTTGTGACTCCATGACATCTCTATCTACTACATCTTACTGCCTCTCTTTTTCCAGATGATGATGATAGGAAAAAGGAGAAGAAAGGGTAGTAGTAATACCAGTACTAGTACTAGTAAATAGTAATATTAGATATATACATATGTATTATATAATATATTAGGTTATATATAATAGGAATTATAGGTAGGAAAGAGTAGTAATAGTAATGGCAGTAGGGATGGTGAGTCAGAAATTTGAATTGTGCTTTGATTTTGCAAAACACTTTGAAGACATAGTCTCATTTCATTCATACAACACCTGGATGAGATAGCTATGACAGGGAATCATGGTTTCAGTTTTACAGAAGATTGAACTGTCTTGCCTTTGGGTCACACAATATGTTAAATGGCAGAACCTGAACCAAAGTCTTCTTCAATAAATAAATTGGACAATCAATCATTTATTGATATTTATTTATGGCTTGTGTGACTATTCTTTGTCCTAGAAATACAAAGACAGAAGGGGAATAGTCTCAAGTCATAAAGACTTTATATTCCATTGTAGATCAACAACATGTACATGAAATATTCCAAAGAGATACAAGTCCTTGGACCCCTAGCTCCCTTGAAGTCCTTGGAGACTCACGTTAAATCCTACCTTCTGCAGGAGACCTTGTCCAGGGTCCCCTACTGTCATCTCTTCCCCCTGAGATTATCTACTGTGTAGACTGTATAAGTCATTTCTGTACCTAGAGATTTGCATGTGGTATCTCTCCCTGTGCTCAGCACAATGCCTGACATTTAATAGGAGCTTAATAAGCGCTTGTCCCTTCGCATTTGAATGTGAGCCTCTTGAGAGCAGTGAGACTTTATTCCTGTGTCCCTAGCACTTAGCACAATGCCAGGCACATAACCAATACCTGCTGATGACTTGATTTTAGAGAGAAGGCACCAGCAGCTGAACAGAGCAGGAAAATCTAGCTTTCTTTCCATTATGCCACAGTATCTCTCTGCCCCACCCCCTCCAGGCAAGACAGGTGCCTCTGTTTTTGCTGTATCTTCTCTCATCTCAATCACGATTCATAGGTCAGATGATTGTGTTTATAGCAGGAAAGGGAATTTAAAGAAGATCTAGTCCAACTTGCTTATTTTTATGAATGAGGAGACTGAGGCTCAGGGCACTTTCTTGACTCACCTGAGATAGCCCAGCTCTCAGTGTTAGGACTGGGCTTTGAACCCACATCTTCTAGGTCCTAGTCTGGCATTTTTTCTGCAGTCCCGCAGTCCCAACAGTAATGGGACCCCAATGTAGCTAACACAACTCCCACATGCTAAAGACATTCGTGGAGTATTAGAGCTGATAGGTAGTAAGTAGAAATCACATATTCCGCATTTTTCATTTAACAGATGAGGAAATTAAGTGTTCAAGTCCATTGGAGGAAGGCAACAAACCTCTGCTCCAATCACAAGTTATATGTAAGGGCTATACGGCTCTTCCTCTGGATTCTGGCCTGTATCCATTTTTATGAGATTAACAATCTCCCCCACTGGAACTGTATTATTGACCTCAATAGCACAATTATGAAAGGGGCATGTCACAGTAAATCCAAGGAGGTGATGATATCTCACTAAGAAGCCAAAACTGTTGAAACTCTCGGAGATTTGAAAAAGAAGCTGCTGAAAGAAGATTATTTTTTTGGTTTACTTTGAATAGCTATAAATAACTGCTGCCTCTGTCATTTGTTTGGGTGGCTGGTGTTACTGGAAGTAGAGAAAGAAGAACAATGTGACTTCTTTCCTGGGTATACAAAGGAGATGTTCTGAGCTAGTGCTAATAGGATATGAGTCCATTCTTCCTGATCTTCTTGGGAATCTAATGAGTGGTCAATTCTGGAAGTGCTGTGAGGTGACAAAAGAAGAATATGTCAAGGCCTATGGCCTCAAGGAGATTATATTCAAGCTGGGGAGATAAGGTTAACACGTGTAAAAAATCCCTGAACAATATAAAAATAGACTATAATTATGAGTTACATTATGTGGTGCAGATTATTAATACAAGAACCAATCTTACAGGTAAGTGGGATAGTAGATAGATTACCAGCCCTGGAGTTGTGAAGACTCATATTCTGGAATTCAAATCTGACCTCAGATACTCAACTAGCTGTGTGACCCTGGGCAAGTCACTTAACCCTGTTTGCCTCAGTTTCCTCATCTGTAAAATGAGCTGGAGAGAGAAGTAGCAAACCACTACAGTGTCTTTGCCAAGAAAACCCCAAATCTAATCACAAAGGTTTAGATATAATTGGAATGAATGAACAACAAGAACAATAATTCTCACACCCTAATTTTAACAAAGAGGTAACTGAAGCCCAGAGAGAAAAGAAGCTTGCTCAGGGTTTCACCAAGAATTAATGATAATGGCGGCTGGGTGCTACAGTGAATAGAACACTGGCCCTAGAATCAGGAGGACCTGAGCTCAAATCTGACCTCAGACATGATACTAGCTGTGTGACCTTGGGCAAGTCACTTAACCCCAACTGCCCTGTCTTCCTCCTCCAAAAAGAAAAATAAAATAAAAAAGGGAATTAATGAGAATGGCAGGGGACATCTCTAATCACCCTGTTCTATATGTAGCCGCTGGACTCAAATGGCTCTGGAGGAGACAGTGAGGAGACTGGTGCCTTTGTGCAGCCCTGCCTCACTTAAATCCAATTCACTCGTCAGTCATGGCATCATCTTCCTGATGTCACTCACAGTCCTCTTTGAGAAGGAAGGACAAACAACAACAATCATAACAGCAGGGTTCAAACACAAGTTTTCTGACTGTAAGTCTACTATTCTTTCCACTTTTCCATAGCAGACAATCAGGAGAGAGATGAGGGCCTGATGGGTCAGGGAATTTTCCCTGAAGGAAGTGGTATCACTTCACCCATCCCACATTCTTTCTAAACTCTATTATCGACTGTCCCTTCAGCTTGTCCTGCTCTTTTTGCTTTCAAGCCTCTGTGAACACCAGTTCCTCCATGGCTAGAAGGAACTTGTTCTCCCAGCTCCCCTGGAAATCCTTTCCTTTGTTGAGAACCTAGTCCCAGGGCCACCTCCCCCTATCCCCCAGAGGTATCATCCTCGATCTTATCAGCCTAGATTGTAAACTCTGTGGCATCAGGGTTTATGAAATATGGGCCATCATTTTGATAACTGAAATTGCCAATTGTTTTTATTATATTGAGAATATTGTCTTGAACTTTCAGCTAGCTACTGAATGAACACCTTAGACATATTTGGGTTTTAGTTGGGATTTTACATACCTGGCATTTTAATGCTTTTGTTCTTTGCTGTTTCTATTAACCTATAGCCTATATTTTTTAAAAAGTTATACTACAACTCATTAAAAAAAGAAATACGGACCATCACAGTGGTCCTAGCACAGCGCCTTCAATATAATTAGTACATCAGAGAATCATAGATTTGGAGATGAAAGGCAACTTAAAGGCAATTGAATTCAACTTTCCAATTTTCTAGATGAGGAAACTGAGGCACAGACTGGTTAAATGTCCTGCCATACATAGTTAAGTGCCCAAAGCAGGATTTGAACACAGGTCTTCCTGACTCCAAGTTCAATACCCTAACCATTATGCCACGCTGCTTGTTTAAGTTAAACTGGACTTTAAAGACTATATTAGGGTAATGGAGGTAATAATGGGAATGCTTTTGACTTGTTACACTAGGGTATTTGCCATGAGGGTTGGTGAGCATCTTGGTTCTGAGATGATGGACCCTTGCTGCAACTCAGCCTTGACAAGCTTCTGCTTTGGAATGACATGGCAATCTCTTATTACTTCCAGTGCTTGGTGGTCTGTGCCCAAGAAGTGACTGATTCAGAGAGTGTCCCAGTTTAGCAGATCATGGAGGCCAACTGTCACCCTTATGCTAATATAATACATTTTTCAAAGTCTAACTCAACAACTAAACAGATGTTAAAGTGCTAATTATATTTGCATGGTTGAAAAAAAGGATGGCAAACCTAAGGGTAGAGCACTGGAGTAACAGCAGGGATGGCTAACACTCAGATGGACTTTAAAGCTTGCAAAGCCCATTTAAAGTTTGCATTATCTCTTTCAAGCCTTACAACCACCCTCTTACGAAGTTGCTATTATCATTCCCATTTTATAGATGGAGAAACTGTGGCTGAGATAGGTTGAGTGAATTGTTGAGGGTCACACAGCTGATAATTGTAGGATATGAATTGAACCCAAGTCCAACATTTTAATCTATCCCAGCACACTTTTTTTCAGTTGTTACAGTGCAGACTGTCCTGGCAAGTGCGAAGAAGTGGTAAACAAGGAATATAGTATCTTAGAGTTGGAAATCACCTTAGAAGGCATTAAGTCTAATTGACCCATTTTACTGATGCAGAAACTAAGCCTCCAAAAGCTAAATAGTTTCCCCAAGGGCAGATAGTAAATAGTAGAACTGGAATTTGAACTCAAAACTTTTGATTCCAAATCTTGTGCTTTTATCATTCTTTAAGATCTGACTGAGCTCAAAAAAGTAGTATGGCATAATAGAAAATGGTGTTGAACTTGGAGTCAGGAAGAAATGCATTCAAAGCATGCCTTGTATATTTAACTAGGTATGTATCCCTGGTCAAGTCACTGAAGCTCTCTCAGTTTCCTCATCTGTAAAATGAGGGGGCTGGACTCAATGGCCTTTAAGATACTTTTTAGCTTCAAATCTATGGTCCTATGATGTGCCAGTTGTGTTAAAGCCATTATATTGTTGCTCTTCATCATCCTTTGTTCTCAAAGAGGACCAAAGGCATCATGCTAGAGGTTGTGCAGGCAGACGCTACATAGGAAGACACTTCATAAACATTGGTGACATGGAGTTTGGACATCATGTTTGTCTGAAGCTCCAAAGGAAATATATGGTAAATGAATGGAAACACTTGAAAACTAAATATAATTTTAAAAAGTGCTCCAGAAGATTTTTAAGTGGTGAAAATTATTATAAAAAGGGGTCTTAAAATCAAAGAATTTAGAGCTGGGAGGGAGCTGAAGACAGTTTGATTCTTTTTACAGATGAGGGCAGCAAGGTAGCCCAGTGGAGTCAAGAAAGCTCATTTTCCTGAGTTCAAATTCGAACTAAAGACACTTAACAGCTGTGTGACCCTGGGCAGTAACTTAACCGTGTTTGCCTCAGTTTCCTCATTTGTAAAATTAGATTGGGGTTGAGCTCAATGGCTTTTAATGTGCTTTTTAGGTCTAAATCCATGGTTGTGTGATGTGTCAATTGTGTTGAAGGCATTATGCTAGCAACTGGGTAGATATTATGCAGGTGGATTTTCCATAAACGTTGGAGTTTGGACAGAGAAAAGGTACAGTTAGGTAACAAAGAAACTTGAAATACAATTACAATGGGAAAAAAGAGCCCCAGGAGATTTTTAACAGTATAAATTATATAGAAAGGGATCTTAAATCAAATGTCTAGAACTGGAGACAGAAAGACTCATTTTCTGGGGTTCAAATCTGGCTTCAGAAAACTTTCTAGCTGTGTGACCGTGGGCAAGTCACTTAAACCAACTCAGACAAACCTGAAAACAACTGAACAACCATACTGGGAAATAGACAATTTAAATAATCTTCGAGTTAATTCAAGATGTGAAAGGTGGCCTTCCTCTTTTCTTTCTTTTCTTTCTTTCTTTCTTTCTTTCTTTCTTTCTTTCTTTCTTTCTTTCTTTCTTTCTTTCTTTCTTTCTTTCTTTCTTTCTTTCTTTCTTTCTTTCTCTCAGGAAATTGATTTGTTTATTTACTTTTAGTTTACAAGATTCAGTTCCACAATCCCTTGAGCTTCAAATTTTCTCCCCTCCCTGTCAATCCTCCCCGCCCCCAACCCCAACCCCCGCAAATTCAGCATGCAATCCAGTATAGGATCTGCAAATACTTTCACATTGGATATTAGTCTGGTTGTATAGAAGGGTTGCAACCAATGGAGTGAACAATGGGAAAGAAGAAACAAAACCAAACATTGAAAAGAACAATAGAATGCAGATTGCTTCAGACTCCATTTAAACTCTGTTCTTTCTAGATCTTTCTCTGAATGTAGACATCTCCTTCTGTCCTAAGACTTATAGAGATATCTTATAATTGTGTGTTGCTGAGAAGAGTCCAGTTTATCAAGGCTGGTCATCACACATATGATGTGTCTGTAATTGTGTACAAATTTTTCCTGGTTCTGCTCTTCTCATTTAGCATCAGTGTGTATAAGCCTCTCCAGGTAAATATGAAGTCCATCTCCTCCCCATTTCTTATAGCACAATAGTATTCCATTACATTCATATACCACAACTTGTTTAGCCATTCCCCAATTGATGGACATCCCCTTAATTTCCAGTTTTTTGCCACCACAAAGAAAGCTGCAATAAATGTTTTTGTACATATGGGTCTTCCTCCCACTTCTATGATCTCTTTGGGATACAACCCCAGAAGTGGTATTACTGGGTAAAATGGTGTGCAATTATTTAAAGCCCTTGGAGTATAGTTCCAGATTGCTCTACAGAATGGTTGAATCAGTTCACAACTCTACCAACAATGCATTAGTGTTCCAATTTTTCCACATCCTCTCCAGCATTTGTCATTTTCCTGATTTGTCATCTTAGACAATCTGATGGTGAGGATGTGGTACCTCAAAGTTGTTTTGATTTGCATTTCTCGAATCAATAGTGATTTAGAGCATTTTTCATATGCTTATAGATATCTTTAATTTTTACCTCTGAAAATTGCCTGTTCATATCTTTTGACCACTTATCAGTTGGAGATTGACTTGTGTTTTTATAGATTTTACTTAATTCCCTGCATATTTTAGAAATGAGGCCTTTATCAGAGACACT
>CM053595.1:94489501-94534398 GCA_028646575.1 Pseudocheirus occidentalis
AAATTAATTTTTGTTTATTTTTAGTTTACATCATTCATTTCCAGGAGATTTTGAGTTACAAATTTTCTCCCCATCTTTTCCCTACCCACCACCCCAAAATAGCAATCCTACTCCCTCCCCCAATCTGCTCTCTCCTCTCTCCTATATCCTCCCCAATCACCCCTCTGACTTTCTGATAGGGCAAGATGGATCTCCCTATACCAGTGCATGTAAATAATAATAATAATAATAATAACAATAACAACAACAACAACAACAATAATAACAATAATAATATATTTAACCTTTGATTTTAGAACTTTAAATTCTAGATTCTTTCCCTTCCTCCCTTGTCACCCACCCCCACTGGAAATACAAGCAATTCACTACAGGTTGTATATGTGTAGTTACGCAAAATATCTCCACAATGGACATATTGTAAAAGACTGACTATATTTCCCTTCTTCCTATCCTGCCTTCCACTTGTTCTATTCTCTACTTTGTCACTGTCCCTTTAAAAAAGTATGTGCTTCTAGCAAACCTCCCCGCCAACCTTCCCTCCTCTCCTTCATCCTGCCTTTCATTCCCTTCTCCCCCTACTCTCCGGTAGGGCAAGATACACAATTTAGTGTGTATTTCATTCCCTTGCTCATCCAAATTCCATGAGAGTAAGGTTAAACCATTCCCTTTTACCTTCCTGTTCTTCCCCTTCATTGTAAAAGTTATCCCTTGCCTCTTCCATATGAGATGCTTGACCCCATTCTGTTTTTCTGTCTCCTCTCATTCTATTCCTCTCCCACCTCTCAATTTCACCTTTTAAAATATCATCCCTTCCTATTCAATTAATCCTGTGCCCTCTGTCTATGTATACCTGTACACATACATACACCCCATATGTATTCATATGCATATATACCCTCCTATATAGACATGTGTATATATGTATGTATGTATATACATTTATATTCCCTTCACCTATTCTCAAACTAAGAAATGTTTCATAAAAGAGCTGGACTCTCTCCCCCAAATTTAGTCTAGTTTCACTGACCTTTTCCCTTTTTCCTTGGCTCCTATGGGTTGATAATTCTGGAAAACACCACAGCTGCCAGTGACCCACTCTCCTGAAAGCTCCAGATTTGTCTTCTTTTGAATGACCTGGGGATAAAACCGCATGGGACTAGGCTCTGCTCCCAGCTCAATGCCACGAACCCTTTCCATTCCCCTGCTGGGCTGCCTTCAGTGGGAGCTTTTTAACTCTGTCATTTTGCAGGTTCTGGAGCTCTAACATTTATTTAGAGTCATATTTTATAGGTATTTGAGGTGGTTATGGAGGGAGCCACAGAGTTCTCTTGCTTTTATGCCACCATCTTGACTCCACCCCCCCTTCCCTCTTAATTCTCGGTTACATTGGATTTGTTTGTACAGAAACTTTTCAAATTAATGTAATCAAGATTATCCATTTTGCATTTTATAATGCTCTCTAACTCTTCTTCGGTCATAAAGTCTTTCCTGCTCCATAAATCTGACAGGTAAACTGTTCCTTGCTTTCCCAGATTACTTACAGTGTCAACCTTTATACCTAAACTTGATTTTGGTGTATGGTGTTAGATGATTGTCTATGCCCAGTTTCTGCCATACTGTCTTCCAATTTTCCCAGCAGGTTTTGTCAAATAGTGAGTTCTTATCCCCAAAATCTTTGGGTTTATCAGACAGTATATTAGTATAATCATTGACTACTGAGTCTTTTGTACCCAGTCTATTCCGTTTATCTACTACTCTATTCCTCAGCCAGTACCAGGCAGTTTTGATGACTGCTGCTTTACAATGTAGATTAAAATCTGGTATGGCTAGGCCACCTTCCCTATCATTTCTTTTCATTAACTGCCTTCATATTCTGCAACTTTTGTTCTTCCAAATGAATTTTGTCACTATTTTTTCTAGCTCTATAAAGTAATTTTTGGTAGCTTGATTGGCATGGCACTAAATATGTAATTAATTTAGGTATAATTGTAATTTTTATTATATTAGCTTGACCCAGCCACAAGCATTTAATGTTTTTCCAATTAGTTAGATCAGATTTTATTTGTGTGAAAAGTGTTTTGTAGTTGTGTTCATAGAGGTACTGGGTTGTCTTCCTCTTTTCTTACACTTTTCTTCATCTTTTCCTCCTATTTTTATCTTTTTATTGTTTTATTCTTTATCTTTATTTTTCTTTTACTTTATTTCTTATCAATATCTATGGCCTATAAGTAAATTACAATCCAGCAGTTCAATCATAGATAACATCATCAAGGAAAACAACCTGAGATGATGTGGGGTAAGTACATTCCAGACCAATGGGAGGAAAATGTACCTAAAGGGAAGTAGAACAAGAAGAGTCTGGAAAGGTAGGGTTAAACCAGACTAAAGGGAGATTGAATGACAGAGGAGTTTGGACATTATCTATGATCTGATTTATCAATGACAACATGATTATTGATGACAACATTTGCATGATCTTTCCAAATTTTGTAAATCAGTTGCTGTTTCTTTATTTTTCCTGTAATTAGATTGTCAACAAAATGGTGTCTGTCCAAACACATTTTACTCTATGCTAAATTTCTTCTTCTCCTTCTTCTTCTTCTTTCCTTGTTCTTCTTCTTGTTTCCCTCTTCCTCTTCCTTCTTCTCCTCCTTCTCTTTCTTCTTCTTCTTTTTCTTCTTCTTCTTCTTCCTCCTCCTCCTCCTTCTCCTCCTCCTCCTCCTCCTCCTCCTCCTTCTTCTTCTTCTTCTTCTTCTTGTAGAAGACAAAGAGAGAATAAAGTTATTCCATCTGAATAACTCTTTCATGAGTATTCTTGCCATGTTTTATAACCCTTTTACCAAATGAGGACAACTAAAAAGTCTGACTTATAGAATGAGTCAGGGGGCCCTCTCCCCATGATGTACTTTCTCATCTTTTTGTTTGTCATTTGAAGTAGATTGCTCTGTTTGTATTTCATAGATAATATTGTTCACCTAAAAATTTATCTAAGTTTGATCTTTGATCTATTTGTTAACAGAGATACATCTAGGGATACTGCACATCTTCAAATATGTAGAATCCAAGCCAATAGCTGCCTAGAAAAAACTGAAAAAGAGAGGCCATGGCATGATGTCATTGTATCTAGGCCATGCTGGTCTTGGCCTATTTCTCGGAATTCATTTACCCCCTTGGACATCTGGCAGGACTTGACACAGCATTTGGGATCTCTTTTCAGATCACAGTTTAGCCCACATTCTTCACTCTCCTCCACATATACTACTCTGTTTAGAGCCTGCTATATGCCCTTAATCACCAGAATGAGTAGTCTTTTTCTTGTAGATCAGATGGGAAGCCAGCATTAAGGATTTGGGCTACACATTGCTGAGACATTTAAACCAAAAGAGCATGGGATTCCATTGTGGAATTTGAAGGACAATTTATATCTTTGGCGTTAATTGGTTGATTGCAAAGTATCAAAATAATACTCTGAGCAGACTAATAAATTTATTTAGAACTTATTCTCTCTAAGGGGCAGCTAGATGGTAAGGTGAATGGAGTAATGGGGCCTGAGTGAAGAAGAGTCATCTTCCTGAGTTTGAATCTGGCCTGAGACACTTAACTAGCTGTGTGACCCTGGGCAAGTCATTTAACCCTGTTTGCCTTTGTTTCCTCATCTGTCAAATGAGCTGAAGAAGGGAAGAGCAAACAACTCCAATATCTTTGCCTAGAAAACCCCAAATGGGGCCATAAATAGTTGTACACAACTGAAAAACAACTCAATAACATTATCTCTTAGCGCCATGACCATTTAAAGCCTCCTAGGAAAGCAAATCAAAAGAAGTAAACAGAGGAGTAGACAGTCTTATGAGACAAGAAGAAAGCATTATTTTTACTCTAAAGGCTATTTGGGATTTGAATAACATGTAGATACCCATCTCCTAGCCTTCTGCTGATAGATAAAACATTCACAATAAACAGATCTTTTTCAGTGCATTCATCTGCAGAATTGTTTATGTGCTGTTTGTTATAGTCACCTCAATTCAAAGAGTGGGAAGAAGGATTTTCCTTTAGGTGGGAAATGCGGCGTGCACGTGTGTGTGTATGTGTGTGTGTGTGTGTGTGTGTGTGTGTGTTAACAATGGAAAAATCTGTATTTTCCTGAAATACAAGGAAGAGGGGAAAATTTCAGGGCATGAGCTTTGTGCACCAATAGTCATAAACATCTATCACTTATCATTTCCATGTTGCATAAAACAGCGGTCTCCTCTTAGTCAAGAGCCACTTTATGTCAGGTTCATCAATACAAATGGTGCCCAAGTGATTGTGTGGGAGAATACAAGAACAGACTGTAATAAAATTAAAAATAACTTTTGAAGGAAATAGTATGTGGAAGGATTAATTACAGGAGTTCAAACAGGGGGCCATATGCTTCCCTCCTCTTTAGAGTGGAACATACAGTGTGTCTGTAATAAAATCAGGCCAGAAAAATCCTGCCTGTCGAGGAAAAGTATAAGACATGAGCAGTAGATAAATAACCAAGATATCATTCTTTATGATTTTATAGGGAATGGCATCCTAAACCAGTACAAGCTTCCCTGCCGATGTACCTTTGTAATGATGTTTTAATTAACTTTGGTTAGCTGCAATATAAAAGAAAGAATTCCTCTCTGCCTCTGTCTCTCTGTCTGTCTCTGTCTCTTTATTTCTATCTCTCTTTGTCTCTCTGTCACTGTGTCTGTCTCTATCTCTGCATCTGTCTCTCTCTGCTTTTCTCTATCATTGTTTTTCTCTCTCTGTCTCTACCTCTCTCTCTGTCTCTACCTCTCTCTCTTTATCTCTTTCTCTGTGTCTCTTTCTCTGTATTTCTTTCTCTCTCTATCTTTGTGTCTCTAGCTCTCAATCTCTGTATCTGTGTCTTTCTCTGTTTCTCTCTGTCTCTGTCTCTGTGTCTGGTTCTGTGTCTGTCTCTGTCTCTTCCTCTCTCTTTGTTTCTATTCCTCTGTCTGTGTCTCTGTTTCATTCTCTCTCTCTCTCTTTCTCTCTCTCTCTTTCTCTCTCTCTCTCTCTCTCTCTCTCTCTCTCTCTCTCTCTCTCTCTCTCTGTCCCCATCTCTGTCTCTTTTTCTCTGTGTCTCTGTCTCTGTCTTTGTCTCCATCTCTCTGTCTCTATCTCTCTCTCAGCAATCCAATGAATTAGCTTCTCTGGATACCTATCCTTCTAACTTTATTGTTTAGAATCAAAAAGTCCCTTGTGCTTTACAGGTTGTCTGAAGGTTATATGGCAAAAGTACAAGAACTTGCCCAGAAGTAATGGTTCTTTATAATTTAAAAGAATCACATTTGTTCTCCAAGAATGCTCTAGGCTATCTACGACATAAAATTTTATTTTATCTTTAAGATAATAAATTTTCATATAAACCCCAGAACATATCAGCTGTTTTACACAAGTTTTAGAGGAACTGGGGGTAGGAGGGGAAGCACCTTTTCTCATATAGATGGTGACCTTATTTAAGTTCTCTGGCAGCAGAGAAGCTATTGCCATTCCTCCATTTTATATACCCTTTGTCCTCCTAAGAAAATAGCTTAACTTTGGAGCATTTGGGGGTTCTCAGTGTGAGGTAACTTGAACAAACATTTTTAAAAATATTTTTATTCATTTCTTTTGCTTTTTTACTTCACCAAAATTTCTCTCAGTATCCTTTCCTCTACCCCTTCCAGAAGACTACCCCCACATAAAAAAACAATATTTTTAAAGACAAAAAATAAAAAGAAGAGAAAAGAATCAGTAAAACTTATTCATTCATTGACAGAGGCTGAAAAATATGTATGACATACCACATGTGCCTCCCAACTCCGCAAAGGAGAAGGGGGGTGTTATCTTCTCACATATCTTCTTGGGGTCATGCTTATTCTTTGTCATTTTGCAGTGTTAACATTTAATTGTTTTGTGGTTGGTTTTTCCACTTATATTGTTGTAGTCATTGTGCATATGGTTTTCTCTGCTCTATGTGATTCACTGTATACAAAATTTTGTAAATCTTTTTTACATAAAGCATCTCTTTATGCTTCTCTGAATTCATCATATTCATATTCACTATAAAACAGTAATGCTACATTATACTCATTTACCACAATTTATTTAGGTATTCCCCAAATCAATGGGCATCTAGTTGTTTACAATTCTTTGATATCTAAAAAATGTTGTCATAAATATTTTGGTGTAAATGCGGACTTTTTTCCTTTAACAATGACCTCCTTCAAGCATAAGTTTTATAACGGTATTTCTGGGTCAAAAAGCATGGTTTTTTAAAAATTAATTTAAATTCCATCATTCCTGATTGCTTTCCAAATTATTCTAATGGTTCACAGCTCCACCAAAAATGGACTAGTGTTCCTATTTTACCACAACCCTTCCAATATTGACTATTCCCAATTTTTTATCATCTGCCAATTCTCAGCATCTGAGGTAAAACCTCAGGGTTGTTTTGATTTTCATTTCTTATTGTTAGTGATTTGGATCATTATTCTACATGTTTATTAATAGCTTGAACTCCTTTTAAGAACTGTTTATTCATATCCTTTAAACCTTTATCAATTGAGGACTGACTATGGAGATACATATATGTTTGTCTTAAAAGGTTTTCTCTTCAATGAGAGCTCAGTATTATATACATATTTATGAACAAATATACATGTTACATGTGACTATTCCATTATATTCATATACTAACATGTAATGTTGTGTGTATATGTATTTCTATTTCTATACACATGTGTTTGTATACACACAAATATGTATGTTAGTTGTCTATACATTGGAAACCAAACCTTTATTGAAAAGAAAAAACATCTTTGAGAAATAGCATTATGAAAGATGACATTCTTTTATTTCTATGTCTGATTTCTGAAAAAAAATTCTACAACTTTTTTGTTTTTCTGGAAGAGTTCAAAATAGATCTTATGTGTCAGTTTGCAATAAATTGTAATTTTTATTACTAAAGAGGCAGCTATGTGATTCAATATCAGGCATGGAATCAGGAAGAACTGAGTTCAAATCACATACTTATTAGTTGTACAACACTGGGTACATCTCTTAACCTCTGTTTGCCTCAGTTTCCTCGACTGTAAGTTGGGGATAATAATAGCACCAATATTCCAGGGTTATTGTGAGAATTAAATGAGATAATATTTATAAAGCACTTTGCAGAGTGACTGGTAGATGCTTATAGTGGATGCTTAATAAATCATCTCTCCTTTCCTTCCTTCCTTCCTTCCTTCCCTCCTTTTTGTTTTCCTTCTTTCAAAAAAGAAAAGAAAACAAGGTAATGTTTCCCAATATAATCTCAGTCAGGGAGATACATGAATCTGTCAGGAAGCCCCGAGCTCTCTTCGATCACTTTTAAGGTTTTTCTTCCAACCTCTCCCTCCCTTTATTCCTCCCCCCACCCCATTGCTTTGTCTATTTCTGTCTCTGGTTCTGTCTTCATCTTAGTTTCTGGTATCTCACTTATAATCAGGAAGCCTTGGGTTCAAAATCTGTCTCGTTCATTCATTACAGGTTTGACTATGAGAAAGTGACTTAATATCTCCATTCCTGTTTCATCATTGGTAAAAAGACTGAACCTGATGACCTCTGAGGTTATTTCTAGCTGTAAATCCAAGACTCTATCACCTTTCTCCACCTTTTCTCTGTCTTTCTGTCTCTCTCTGTATCTCTCTGTCCCTTTGTCTCCATCCTTCTGTCTTTGTCCATCTCTCTGCCTCTCTCTCTCTCCCCCCCCACCCCTCCATTCCAACCCCCCCCTGTCTCTCTGGTTAGACTTAAGTTTAAGCCCTCATAAAAGCCAAATTTATGAGGATCAGTCTTGTCACCAGCCTTTCATTACTGTCAGGTTCTCTTCAATTTCATCTAACTCAGTTTGTGGAATTTTTAAATGTTTTATCGTGTTTGGCAGGGTTACTTTATGTAGTCACCATTGAACTCAATAATGAATATTTTCAAATAAGCAAAGGAGTACAATTGTAGTTCAAGGCTATGGATGGCCCTGAATAATGATTTGGCCAACTGCCCGGCCCCCAAACTTCTCATTGTCAGGGAAAGTGGGTGGGTGGGATGGGGGCACAAAGGCTAGAGGGTCTCTTCCTAATATACATCAGATCCCCTGGCCTCCTGACCAAAAGATCAGTATTTCATCCTGCAAATAAGCATTCCTGCTGAAAACCATAAATTAGTGACATTCATTCATTCTCTCAATAAACATTTACAGAGGACCTACTCCATGTAGAGTCCTGGGCTCTGAATTGGTAATAGTGACTCTGTTTGGATAAGAGAAAGATGAGAGATCTCTCATGAAGACTAAATATGTTAAGCGGATTTGGGATTTTTTTGAAAAAAAAAGTATCATTATAACTTTTACAATTAATGTACTGGCAAGAGACAGGCTGTTAGAAGTCATCCCCAAAGTGCCTTCACCTCTAGTGTGTTCTGCTAAGAATTTGTTTAAAGGAAAATTAAATGGCTCTTCCTTTTTATGTGCTTGTTTCAAAGTCCACTGAGTCACATGTTGAGGTACTGAAAGTTTCATGCAATGTAAATCCATCCAGACTCAATAGAAAACCCCATGAGCTGTAAAGCTGGTTTCTATATTGTTTGGACATAATGCAGCACTCCCCTGAAATCATAAGGGAATAAGGCACTTAAAATAGGGTGTCACATTTCAAGGTAATAAATAGCAGATTGATTCTACCTCCCAATTGATCCTGCAGTTTACTTATATACAAGACGGAAAATAAAGTACTGAAGCCACTGTGATTTACTTTGGAGAAATGAGACACTTGGTATTAGCTTAAGTGAATGCAAAAGTGCAGCCTGACAATTTATGGTAGTCTGAGCCCAAACCCTGTTCAGATCAGGTTGCAGTGTTTCCACACACGTTGGGAGGCTTTTAGGAGCTCATCATGTGAACACTTTTTTGGTCTCTTAATACTAAACATATACTTTGGAGACCATCCTTGAACCAGGCTCCTTACCAAGTACCAGATAAAGATGCTCTATTCTCCTTCGTTTTACATACAATACAATATTTGTGATAGGACAAGGATTTACCTGTTTATTGCCACTTGATTTTGCAATCCCCTTGCTCCCTACTCCTTAAGCCAACATGGCATGCCTTTAATTGTTTTATATTAGGGCAAATGAAAACTAATTTTGTTTCGAGAACTTTTTGGTAATAACATACTACTTCTTGAGGTTAAGGGGAGGTGGAGAGGAAAAGTAGGAAGTAATTGCAGAAACAGGCAAAAAAAAAATCCCAGCTGTAGATTTACAAAAGTTGTCCTTTAACAAAAAGTGCCCTCCTGTTGGTCCTAAAACAAGACAATTATATTACACTGTCAATGCTAATTTTTTAAAGCAAATATTGTGGCAAAATGAATGGGATGCTAAAACAAGATTTTTTTAAAAACTATGCCTATGATGAGGCAAATAGAGATTTGTTCCAGGGCACCAAGATTTAGAAGTTAATGACCACTGCTATGTTCTTTCCATAGCAAGTGGTTTTATCCTCAGCCTGAGCCATGTTCTCCCCTTTCCCTGAAGGCAGATTCCTTGGTGGCACCCTCTTGAGTCTTTGTTTCTTCTCTATAGAGTGATATCCCAGGGTCTCTTCCCACCATGGAGCAATATAGCCCTAGCCCTTCCTCATGCCAGAGAAATTTGTCTTTGAAAGTTGATTTGGAAACCTATTTTGAACTGCTTGTCTAGGATGAATTTAGTGAAGTTTTGCCTTCAGTACCAGAGTCACTATTTAAATGATTCTGTTACTGGACCTGGAGTCAGGGTGGTCTGGGTTCACATTCCATATTTGATTCTAGCTGTGCGATCATGGGAAGTTGCTTGCTTCCTCTGAACCTCTATTTTCTCATCTGTAAAAAAGTAGTACGAGTAGTATCTGCCTATTCATAGGGCTTTGTTGTAAGGCTCAAATGAGATCATTTCCATAAAACACTTTGTAAACATTAAAGAGCTACATAAATGCTGGCTATTACTTTTCAGGGTCTGTACTTTCCACAACTGATGGTGGGCCTTTTGCATTTGTGTGTGTGTGTGTGTGTTTTCTTTTTTGCTCTTGTTATTTTGTTTTGTTTCCCATTGTGTTAAACTAAGCACCTCCATGCTGGAGGCCAGCATAAAAGGCTTTCTATCACTGGTTTGAAATTTTTATTCCTATGCAGAATATCCACTCCATTAACTATCCTTATAGAAGGTTTACTGTGATCCATTCCTAGCTATTTTCATTTCTTCCACATCTCTACCCCGACCCTAACTACTGGTTGTAGAAAATGCTGGAATCACCACTCCAATGCCACTCTGAGACAGCAGCCTTTCTGAACCTTCCCTTGGAATTTGTTTCTCAACTGTTCTATTCCTTGGAAATTTCTGAGCTATTATTAAGCTTTTAATATTGGCTACATGCCTTAAAGTGTTGCAGGGCAGGTGTAGCAGGTGTATTTTTCTCCTAAGAGTTAAATGAAACAGACTCAGGAGATGAATCAGGGACAGCTTCATTTTCCAGCCCTGAAAACCTAAGCCTAAACACGGTGTCCAGTAGATCAACCTGTCAGAGTTTAATTTCTCTCTGAGGTGCATAAAAAAGGGAACACCTTTCATCTGAGTTTGGGTAGATATGAACCAAGGAAAGTAGGTATACCGAGTCCTGAAACTTGAGACAGAAAGAAATAAGAGGGATTCAAGGATGCAATCCAGTGCTGAGCAGCACTTTCAGGGGGTTCACCTCTTGTTGGAGTACCCTTGTGTTCTCACACCAATATAACTCACTGTCAAAACAAATAAACGTGTTAATTAATTTAAAAAGAGGCTGGTGTTTTGTCAGGATGTTGTAGAAAGGTTACCTGGTCATGTCCAGGTTGGACTACATGGGCCAATTGCTCTCCCAAATTGCAACAAACTTATTTATACTGGCTAATTCTGAACTTTTTCATTTTATTGCAAGAAATATAAGATCACTTATTTAGAGTGGGGAAAGAGGCATCTTTCATGTCAAAGAATCATAGATTTAGAAGGACCCTTTGAGACTATCTCACTTTATTCTTTTTACAGATAAGGAGATCTAGACTAAGAGAGATAAAGCGATTTACCTATGAAAACTAGCTAAAGTTAGCATAAAGATAAAAACTAGCATAATGCTGTCATCTTGGGCATGAGTTGAGCTAAGTTCTTTCTGACTTTGAGGCCAGGGTTCTATTAATTTCTCTGAACTAAAATGTGAGGGAGATTTCTTCTTAGAGAAAAAAAAAATTAACTAGAATCAAACACAATTATCAAGAATCATTTCTCTGTATCAAATATTTAGAAATACATCAGAGGTTGCTCAAGCCAAGGTGATAATCTCCCTCAGGTGACAGGTTCTTAGTCTGGGCAGGGTAGACAACATTCTATCCAGTACTGCCTATGTTTATGTCACTTGAGTCCTAGGGTTACTTGTCATTCATGGCTCTGTTGCCACCTAATGGATGTCCTGTTTGGATTCAGTCATTATAATTCACTTGGGCCTCTGATGATAGTCAAGTAGACAGTTTAATTAGATTAGAGGGAAAGCAAGGCAATATCACAAAACATTGCAATGATTAACATAAACTCTGTCATCAGCATTTTCATGAAAACCATAACTCCTAAATCACTGCAGTTCTCCCAATACACACCTTCCCAAGTGAAGTTCAATATCTCTCTCTCTCTCCCTCTTTCTCTCTCTCTTTCTTTCTTTCTTTCTTTTCCTTTCTCTCTTTCTTTCTTTTTTCCTTCCTTCCTTCCTTCCTTCCTTCCTTCCTTTCTTTCTTTCTTTCTTTCTTTCTTTCTTTCTTTCTTCCTTCCTTCCTTCTTTCCTTCCTTCCTTCCTTCCTTCCTTCCTTCCTTCCTTCCTTCCTTCCTTCTTTCTTTCTTTCTTTCTTTCTTTCTTTCTTTCTTTCTTTCTTTCTTTCTTTCTTTCCATCTTTCTTTCTTTTCCATCTTGCCCAATTATTTGGGCAAGAACATATTCTGTTGAAAACTATTTGGAACATTGAAAGCAGTCTGTCAGAAACTAGGCATAGACAACCATCTACACCATAGAAAGATAAGCTTGAAATGATTACATGACTTAGACATTAAGGGTGATATCATAAACATATTAGGGGAGCATGAAAAAAATACCTATCCACTCTATGGATGTGGGGGAAAGTTCATGACCAAATAAGAGCCAGATAATTCATGGGAAGTAAAATGGATAATCTAATCACATTAAAACAAAAAGGTTTTACACAAGCAAAATTTAAGCAGCCACAATTAGAAGGAAAGGAAACTTGGGGAAAAATTTTTGCAG
The DNA here is from genome assembly GCA_028646575.1 of Pseudocheirus occidentalis. Taxonomy (NCBI): domain Eukaryota; kingdom Metazoa; phylum Chordata; class Mammalia; order Diprotodontia; family Pseudocheiridae; genus Pseudocheirus; species Pseudocheirus occidentalis. The sequence continues at coordinate 94,501,860 of CM053595.1, forward strand.
TAAATTTCTCTGATAAAGGTCTCATGTCTCAAATATACAGGTAACTAAAACAAATTTATTTTAAAAAAAGAGTCTTTCCTCAAAATGAATAGAAGGTCAAAGGATAGAAAGGAGTTTTCAGAAGAAATCAAAGCTATCAATAGATATATAAAAATACTTTAAATTACTAATAATTTAGAGAAATGAAAGTTAAAACTACTCTGAGGTACCACTTTATATGCATCAGATTGACTAACAAGACAGAAAAGCAACATGACAAATGCTGGAGGGGATATGGGGGAATAGAGACCCTAATACACTGCTGATAGAGTTTTGAATTAGCCCAACCATTCTGGAGAACAATTTGGAATTATAGCCAAAGGACTGTAATCTAAAATGGTGCAAGAAAGTAATACTGCTACTAGGTCTATATCTCAAAGATATCAAAGAGAAAGGAAAAGGACTCAAATATACAAAATTGTTTGGAGCAACTCTTTTGGGGCTGACAAGGGATTGTAAACTGAGAGGAAGCTCCTCAGTTGCAGAATGGCTAAGAATTGTGGTATATTATTCTGTTGGGTTACGATTTTTCTATAAGAAATAATGAAGGGGATAGTTTCAGAAAAATCTGGGACTGATAAGACAGAACCAGGAGAACATGGTACACAATGACAGCAATAGTAAAATGATAATCAACTGTGAAAGACTTATTAACTCTGATCAATAAAATGAGCCACAACAATTGCAAAGGGTTGGTAGTGAAAAATTATATCCACCTCCAAATAAAGAACTGGTAGATTTTGAGTTCAGATTGAATAATTTTTCTCTCTTTATTTTTCTTGCCTTTTCTTGCAACATAACTTCTGTGAAAATATGTTTTGCATGACTTCATATGTATAATGGGCATTGTATTTCTTGCCTTCTCAATGGGTAGAGGAGGGCCTTGAGGGAGGGATAGATTTTGTAACATTTAAAAAAAAAACTTGGGTGCATAGCAGAGTTGTAAGTGATTCTTCCAGTGACAACTCCTGGGTAAGAATTCTCAGGATAGGCCATCTCTGATTCTTCTGTGATCTCAGTAACTCCAGCTCTCTAAAGTTTATTCTTTTCCCAAAACTTTCTGAAATGCAAGGGTAAAACCTCCTGACTAGAGTTTTCCTCCTTTTAAGGACAAGTGTCTGTAAGCCCTTCTAAGTCTGGGAGAGGGAAAGCAATAGTAACTCCAACATTTGCAAATCAAGTCCAGATAAGACATGGCCATCAGGATAGTCACTGACCTCCCACTCCAATCTCCTTTCTCAGACCTCCAAATGAACCTTGATGCCAAACTATTTATTGTCACTTCTCCCAGTGGACTCATCTGGACCATTCTGTTACTAAAGTCACACTAGAGATACCCCAGGAATGAAAAGCTCTAAGAATCATCACAGAGAGAATTTGGAGCCCAAACCCAATAAATAAAAAAAAAGAAGCCAATGACAAAAAGAAAGTGAGTTAATAATATTCTTTTTAAAAAAGCCAAAGCTCCCTAAGGCAGTAAGCTTTAAATTCAGTTTTCTACATCTTTATACCTCCTTTGTGTTGTTCATTTATTATCTTAACAAAGAATATTAGGTCATCATTAGAATTATGTCCATGTGGCCCTATGATTCTTTCAAGGAAAAGAAAATACCATTATTGTCAGTAGACTACCATAGGATTTGGAGCAAAAAGGGATCTTAATGGTCGTCCAAGCTAATTTCCTTATTTGACTTAAATGATTTGTAATCTCATTGCACATCTCTCTCCGTGACTGCCTATCCTGTACGACTCTGATTCGTATTCTCTCATAACTTTACTATGGGATGTTCACCCATTGTCCTAGATATCTTCACTTTAGTTTTATTGATAGGAAAACTGAGGTCAGAAGCAGTTAAGTGACACAGATGGAGTCAGATAATTAGCAAGTAGAAGAATGAGGATTTGAACCTTGGTCTTCTGGATTGGACATCCCATGCTCTCCACTCTATCACCCTCCTTTTCTTACTAAGGCAGGAAAGCCAACCCAGGTATCAAAACTGGTTAAGCCTCAGTTGGGCAGTTAGAGGTTAGAACACTAGGCCTGGAGAAGACTCATCTTCCTGAGTTCAAATCTGGCCTTTCAGACACTAGCTGAGTGACCCTGGGCAAGTCTTTTAACCCTGTTTGCCTCAGTTTCGTCATTTATAAAATGAGCCAGAGAAGGAAATGGCAAATCACTCTATTATCTTTGTCAAAAAATCCCTCAAAATCCTCAAATGGGGTCACAAAGAGTCACACGTGACTGAAATGTGAGAACAACAAAAGCCTCAGTTGCTCAGATAGCTAATTTAACTAAAACTAATTGAAAAAATTTTGTCATTCTATAAGCAGTCCTGTTAATAATGGATTTTCTATAAACTAAACTTACTCTAGAAACAAGCAAACAAACAAAAAATCCTTCATAATCTTGTGAGGAGAGTCTAACAATAGCATAGAAATAATGTAGGATATTTATTTCAAGACAAGGAAAGCTAGGCCACTGGTTATGTCTGCAATACAAGTTACAGGCTGTACATATCTGGAGTTTATCACTGCATTGGATCTGCTTCATTGGTGAATATAATAACCAGCATTTAGGTAGCACTTTAAAATTTACAAAGCATTTTACAAATATTATCTCATTTAATACTCACATCAACTCCAGGAGACAGATATGATTATAATGTTCATTTTACAGATGAGGAAACTGAAGCAGGCAGAGGTTAATCTCTGACTTGTCCAGTTTGCAAGAATCTAAGGCTAGATTTGAACTCAGGTCTCTCCTGACACCAGTTTCAGTCCTCTATTCACTATTCCACTTATTTACCTCTTAATTTGAATATGTAGGTGTGCTAAGGTAAGACTAGTTATTTGAACATTTTGGATATTGAATAGGAAAGAGAGCTGGAGAGAAAACAGATGGCAGCTTTAGCCAAAAGCCTTCTCACATGAAATATCTGCTTTGCTCCTGGTGAGAGACCTCCCTAGAATTCAGGAACTTTGATGAATGACCATCTGGTTTGATTTTAACTGTTGAACGACTGAGGATTGATATTAGGACGGGGAGGGTAGCTAGGTGGCAAAGTGAATAGAGTGTCTGACCATGAGTCAGACAGAAGATTCATCTCTTTGAGTTCAAATCTGGTCTCAGAAACTTACTGGCTGTGTGACCCTGGGCAAGTCATTTCATTTGCCTCAGTTTTCTCAACTGTCAAATGAGCTGGAGGAGGAAATTATAAACCACTCTAGTATCTTCTTCAAGAAAACCCCAAATGGAGTCACAAAGATTCAGGCATGACTGAAACAACTGAAAAAAAAATAGGGCCTACTTGGGTCAGCCAATCCTAAGCAACTGCTTCATTCCCAAAGATCTCTGGATAAGAACAATTACTTTTTCTTAAAAGATACTGAACAACAAACATAGCTAGCATCAGCTCACTGTAGCTACCTAACCATTTCCACACTAGAATGCCAATCTCCTCAAAGTGGAAAACCACCTTGCTCTAGAAAGCAACATCAATCTCTTTTGGGGTTCTCTGAACCCAGAGTACCTTGGAAGAAATAATGAACTTCTGTGTTCCAGGACTAAATGCTTCTCCTTTTAGATAATGGGCATCCCTCCCTCTCAATACCCCTACTTCCAATATGGTTGTTGTTGTTCAGTTATTTCAGCCCTGCGCAACTCTTTGTGACCTCATTTCTTGAGGTTTTCTTGACAAAATACTGGAATGGTTTGAGGCAGATAGGGTGAAGTGACTTGCCCAGGGTCACACAGCTAGTAGGTTTCTAAGGCCAGATTTGAACTCAGTAAGATGAATTTTCCTGATTCTGAGTCCAGTGCTTTATCCAACACAGCACCTAACTTCCCCAAGTATGTGCGTATATGTGTATGTATATGCATACACACATATGCATGCATACATACATTCATGCATACACACATACTCATACATTCATGCATACACACATACACACATACACACATTCATACATGCACATATACATACAGATGTACACACATGCACAGACACACACATATATACATGGATGGCTAGGTGGTATAGTGGATGTGAATGTATATCTATACATGTACACATACATACACACATGCATGTTTGTTTAACCTTTACTAGAACTCCCTTGTATTTGCGTGTATGCATATATGTGTATGTACTTTAAAGATTGCATTGTTCTTTTCAGATCTCTTATTTGATCCCTTAACAACCCTGTGACATAACTATTATATATATTATCATTCCCAATTTATAAAAGCGGAAATAGAGACTAAGAGAGGTTAAATAATTTATGCATGATTGATTAGAATTAATATGATCTTAGATTTCAAACTGGAAGAAAACTTATTTCTAAACTACCAGATGAGAAAGCAAGAAGTCAAGACAGGTTAAGTAACCTAGTCAAGGTCACACAGGAAATAAATAGTATAGATCAGTATTTGAAATCTAGGTCCTTGGACTTTAATTCAGGCTTTTTGTTTTGTTTTTCTCTCTTGATACCATAGAATGGAGCAGGTTCTTTTAAAGGGGCAGAAGTCTAGACCTGGGAGGGGCCATCTAGTACTTCCATTTACTTTTTAAAAGAGGAAACTTGCCCAAGATCTCACAGGTATCAGAAATATCAGAAGCAGAATTTGAATTCAGTCTCCCTGACTCTAAGGGCAGAACTCTTTCCACTGTGTGATTATTCATATATGAGTACGAACCTGTGAGATAAGTATCTTACTTGGAAGCTTTCTTTTTCAAATTCTGTTCAAAGAATGCAGGAATAACACAGCCCAAATGGGATTTGCTTGTTCAGAAAGGAGAATGAGCAATGGCTTCTCTCCCCTGAGACATCACCCCCTCACTGTAAACTGAAGAATCATGAGTTGCTTTTCAAAGTATTTTAGTATCTATCAAAGAAGGTTTGTGTCAGACCAGTTGGTAGGCAAACAGGAAATTACTTGGGAGCATTAATAGCCCTTGAAAACAACAGCTTCAAGGTCTTCAATCAGCAATTTGCGGATATTCACCACTAGGATAAAGAAAAAAGGAGGAAAAAAAAAACACAAACAGGAAATGCAGTGAAGGAAGATGAAAGCAGATCAATAAAGAAAGAAACCTTCAGTTTGAAGTCTTGCCTTTAAAATAATGGGACCCCCCTTGGCCTCACCCTCCGGAAAGTAATTTGGGGCATTATAGCAGATCTGGCCCTCAGGTGTAATTGCCCCAGATCCCAGCCACCCGGAGGTTTAGGATTCCCGAGCTTATGAGAGAAAGTACATTTCTACACAAGGATTTATTGTAACCTTTTAAAATATATATGTTTTAAAAATCCATGCAGTGTCATTAGAATTTATTACAGCCTTTTGTCTTCTTTTTCCCTCCCCCCTTCTAGCTCAGGTTAATTGGAAGCAAAAGAGGGTAACTTCAGTATGTTGCCAGCAAGGGACAATGAAATTCCATATTATGGAAATATTCTTTGGCTGAATTTCCGGATTTGTGTCTGCAGTGGAATTTTCCAGTGCAGTAAGTGACTCAGACCTTTGCATGTGAAAAAGCTGTATCTGTGACTCTGTAGGTTCTGCAGAGAAAGAAAGAAAGAAAGAAAGAAAGAAAGAAAGAAAGAAAGAAAGAAAGAAAGAAAGAAAGAAAGAAAGAAAGAAAGAAAGACAGTGTGCCTAAAGAAACAGTGGGTACTGTCCTCAGAGGTGCTGTAGCTCTTGAAAAATCAAGTCTGGTGGATGTCTGAAGGAAGAGGAGGTGAGGTCCACATTGGAGGGAAGAGCTGAGCAAGGAGCCGGCAAATGCTACCTTTAGAAAACTTTATTTTTTCCCTTGGAAATCACTTTGGTCTAAGGATCATTTCTTCATTTTCTTTTTTTTTTTTAATAGAAAAAGAGGGATAGAAAAAGGTTCTGGTTGGAAAGGCAAGGAATAAGCTATAAGTTTGATGGCCTCAGGAATAGGTAAAGGAGACTGATATATCTGTTTTTAGTGATATGGATGAGTGTGAAACAAAAATGCAGAGTTCAATGAACTTTCCCCTAAACTTTTATCCACAACCCCCATCACCAGAGAGGTGATATCTCTAACTCCCTTAGGTGGTGGAGGGGAAGCATTGGAGAATTTTCTGATTGTCATCAGTGATTTAAAAATTATTTAAAAAATACACATACACACAAACATACATGTGTGTGTATTCTATATATCAATATCTGTCTTATCTATATCTACATGAAATATATCTTTATCTCGATTTATCTCTATAGATAGATATAGGTAGATAGAAATATATAGATATCTCTATAGATATAGATAAATATGATAGATATCTATCTTAGATATCTTAGTGTATATATATATACACACACACTAATATCAAAGATAGGCAATGTGGTTTACTGGACAGAGTCATCCTTTGACTTGAGTAGGCCTGGTTCAAGTCCTACCTCTGATAAAGAATGGCTGTGTAACCTTCAGTAAGTCATTTATTCTCTAGTAAACCTCTAAGGTTATCTCCAATTTATCCTGAATAAAGCTTGCTAATACATAGTTGATTGCATAGTGTCCCCTCCATTAAATTTTCAAATGCTTGAGTACAGGGAATATTTTTGCCTTTCCCAGTACTTACCAAAATGTTTGGGCACATATTAGGTGATTAATAAATGCTTATTCACTCAATTTAATCTTCTAACTTTCCCTCAGCAATCCCACATAATTCTAAATTGAAGAGCAGGTACTGATCTGCAGTCAGGAGGAGTTTCTACAGCGAGAAATTCATGAAAAAACAGGTCCAGTCAAAATTCACTTTCCACTCATTTCTAAATCCAGGTGGATCATTCATTCATTCAGCAAACCAAAGACCATGCACAGTTGGGAGAAATATTGGGTAATATGAAGTCCCTGCCTTTATGAAATTTATTGTCTGGGGGGTGGATAATATACAAGCACAGAGAGCTGTGAAACAAATTAGTATGTGATCTCTGCATTCGAGAGTTGCAAAGATGTACCTAAAAGATTCCAACTAAGAGAGGATTGAAGAGAAATGGACTTCACTCCACTCCTGAGTCCTATCTGATTGTTTTTTTGTCCCAAGACAGTAAAACTCCCTTTCAGCACAGACTCCAGATTTCCTCTCAAAGAGTTGAGTTTTACCCATCAAGAGAAAACTCAGATCCATAAAACTCATTTCCCCATTCCTGGCAGTGTAAATTAGAACCATGCACGTACATTTCTGTGAAAAACCAACAGTAGAGAACAATGGTAAATACTACTACTACTACTAATAATAATAATAAAATAACAAACAACTCCCTCCCCCACACAGCATGCACACATGCAATTTGCCATCTTCCTTCCCATCAGCCCAAGTTTCCAAACTCTCTCCAACTTAGGATTTAATGGAATGTCTTTCCTTTCCACTTTGCTTTTCCTATGTAGAAATTCAAGCCTTTCAAGTAACTAGGCAGTGTAATGGAGAGAGTCTTGGATTCAGAATCACAAAGATCTAAGTTTGAATCTTGTTTCAGGTACTTTCTAGCTGGACAACCCTGAAAAATCATTTAAACTCGTTAAATCTCAATCTCCTTATCTGCAAAATGGGAACAATAATAGCATTTATGTGATAGAGTTCTTTGAACAGGACAGTGTAACTGATAAATCTGACTGCCATGTAAGTGTGCTGCTACTATGATTATGATTACTACTACTCCACTCATAGAGAATATCAGGTGCAGGCCAGAACACAGTGTGTCTCTTTCAAAGATAAGATCAGAAGTCATCATGCTTTCTCATTTTTTTCATGACTTGAGGAGATCGCAATCTTCCTTGTCTCTTGGACTGTTTGTGTCCCTCTTTGACTTCCTTTGTCTCACAGGGCTGACACAATTCCATCCGATTTAGCATTTTCTTGTATTGTTCTCTCTTTCTTTAATTTTGAATTGCTTCATGACCGTGTATTTTTTCCCAATGAGACAGTAAGGTGGTGCAGTAGATAGAGCATTAGATTTGGAGTCAGGAAGACCCGAGTTCAAATCCTACTTCAGATACTTACTTTGTGACCTTAGACAAGTCGCTTAACTTCTGTCTACATTTCCTTATCTGTGAAATGAAAATAATAACACCTATCTCCTAGGGTTGATGTGAAGATGAAAGGAGATATTTGTGAAGTACTTTATAAACCTTAAAGCATTGTATAAAATGGTCCCTGCTATCATGAACTATTATTTATTGTTTCTCTAAATTAGCTATGCAGCTACCCTTTGACCCAGTAATACCACTTCTGGGGTTATATCCCAAAGAGATCATAAAAGTGGGAGGAAGACCCATATGTACAAAAATATTAATTGCAGCTCTCTTTGTGATGGCAAAGAATTGTAAATTAAGGGGATGCCCATCAACTGGGGAATGGCTGAACAAGTTGTGGTATATGAATGTAATGAAATACTATTGTGCTATAAGAAATGGGGAGGAGATGGTCTTCATATTCACCTGGAGAGGCTTATACAAACTGATGCTAAATGAGAAGAGCAAAACCAGGAAAAATTTGTACACAATCACAGACACATCATATGTGTGATGACCAACTTTGATAAACTGGACTTTTCTCAGCAATGCACAAATATAAGACATATCTAAAAGTCTTAGGATGGAAGGAGATGTCTACATTCAGAGAAAGATCTGGAAAGAACAGAGTTTAAATAGAGACTGAAGCAAACTATGTGCTCTCGTTCCTTTCCATGTTTGGTTTTGTTTCTTCTTTCCCGTTGTTCACTCCATTGGTTACAACCCTTCTTTACAGCCAGACTAATATCCATTGGGAAAGTATTTGCAGATCCTTTACTTGATTGCAAGCTGCCATGGAGCGGGGAGGGAGGGGATAAAATTTGAAACTCAAGGGATTGTGGAACTGAATCTTGTAAACTAAAAATAAATAAACAAATCAATTTAAAAATAAATTAACCTTGCAGCTAAGTGATACAACGGATGGAGTGCCAGATCTGGAATTCAAATTACTAGCTATGTGCCCTGGGCAAATTTCTTAACCCTGTTTGCCTCAGTTTCCTCATCTCTGAAATGAGCCAGAGGAAAAAAATGACAAACCACATCAGCATCTTTGCCAAGAAAAGCATAACTGGGGTCATGACACATCAGACGTGACTAAAGTGACAATAAGACTGTAATCATCTGGAGGGCCTGAACTGTGCCATATTTTCCAAGCACTCTACAATACCTAGCCCAGCTCTGGGTGTGTATACACATAATTTATTACTTTGATAAGTGTAAACCTGCACTAAGTCTTTGAGGTAAAGAGGTGGAGTTTTTTAATGCTTATAAGAACAATCATAGGATCATAGGTTAAGAGCTGTAAAAGACGTTAGGAATTATTGCATCCAACCCCGTTTTGTAGATGAAGAATCTCAAGCCCAGGAAAATTAAGTGACTTTCCCAAATTCATACAGCTAGCAAGTGTCTGAGGAGGAACTTGAATTTAGATCTTACCGACTCTGAGAAGCATGTTGCTTCTTTATACATACTACTGTATTTGCTCCTCATAATATCCCTGTGAGTTGAGTACTACAGGCATTCTCATCCCTGTTTTCCAAAGGAGGGAGGCTCAGAGGAGCTAAGCAGTATATCTGTGATTACACAGCCTATAAGTATCTGAAGCTAAACTTGAACCTATGACTCTGTAGCCTCTGAGAGCAATATGCCTTCCTTTCATATAGCAGGCTTACAAAAAAAAAACCCAACAAAAACAAAACAAACAGACTTATTGAATTGATTTGGAAGGTAGTGAGAATCACAGTGGAACTATGGGCCTCCATGCCAGGAATTTCATCCTTGGTTTGGATTGGATGGCACCACAGAGATTCAAATCTTAGTACAATCCTAGACCTACAGCTGAGAGGGACCTCACAGGTCATCTAGTCTAACCCCTCCATTTATAGTTGAATCTAGAGCCCAAGGAGATTATTGACTTACTCAAAGTCACTAAGAGGCAAGATGTGATGCTGGATTCTCTGCCTCAAGAGCCAGTCTGAGACCCAGAGAGACTAAATCATTTACCCAAAGTTATTTAAGTTGTAAGTGGCAGAGAAAGAATTTGAACCAAGCTTTGACTCCAAATTTAGCATTCTTTGCACAGAAGGGCAAACTCCCTCCCGTTTTCTGCCTCTGACCCACAATGCAGAGCCTGTCATCTATGGAGATGCCTGTTGAGATGTGCCAATGAACTAGAGGTCCTTTCACTTTTATTCTCTTGGTGAATTTTGAAAACATTTTACAATAGATGTTTTATGATATCTAAATTACTTATTTACCTTACCCCAGCAGAGTTTAGTGATTTATGGGTCTAATTGGAGATATTCCCTGCAAGACCTAGTCTCCTCTGTGACTTCATCCTATTTCTACATTCCCCTACTTGATGCACAATTTCTGTGGCCACAGGGTCATAGAGCACTAACTGCGGTCATAAACCATTTCCTTTTTCTTTCTTTCTTTCTTTCTTTCTTTCTTTCTTTCTTTCTTTCTTTCTTTCTTTCTTTCTTTCTTTCTTTCTTTCTCTCTCTCTCTCTTTCTTTCTTTCTTTCTCTATCTTTCTTTCTCTCTTTCTTTCTTTCTTTCTCTCTCTCTCTTTCTTTCTTTCTTTCTTTCTTTCTTTCTTTCTTTCTTTCTTTCTTTCTTTCTTTCTTCCTTCCTTCCTTCCTAATCCCCCCCCCCTGGCTCTCTTTCTTCATCTCAAGTGAAGCCCACTTATATCACTGCTACATTTCACATCTCTCCATTAACATAAGTCAGACTGGGGAAGCATAGCCAAAGAAAATGCATTTCATTTTTTTCTAGTTTACAAATTTTCTTTTTCCACCTGCTACTTTGAAAACAATATTGTTGGATATTTTGTTATAAGTGGAGTATTTCTCCCCTCTTTTGGAGATAGGTATTAAGATATATAATCTTCATGGTGAACAAGTCTTTTCTTGCTTCCCCCACCCCCTCCACCCCCAAGCAACATCCCAAGCATGGGGCAATTTCTCATTGTTTTATGCATGGAGAAATGCTAATGAAGGACCTGCCTTCCCTACCCCCCCCCCCCAGGCCCATGGAGAGTTTTTTCTTAAAGCACCGCATGTTTTGGTCTCTTAGAAACGGGGTATTGAAATTCCAGTTTTTCAAATATTATGATGAGGTTTAGAATCAACATAAGAATCTGCTCCTAGCACAGCTCAGTGATGCTCTTCTTTCTGTGGTGTCTGTGGTACCTTTGTAGGGAAGACCGCTCTTTGTCAGCCTGCAATTAAATAAGTACAGAACAGTGGTTAGCATTCAGAACCCAAACTAGGTGATTTCTTTAAAATGATATTCAAAGCTTAGTGGGAGTTGGGAAATTCAGCGACCTCAGTCTTTAGACACTTCACTGGAAAGGCATTCTGCTAAATCCTGGGGCCTTAGTAACTATCTACTTTTATGCCAGGTGCAAAGCAGCATTAGCACTCCATGGGAAAGTATCTCTTTCACCATAAAACACCATTCAGTGTAAACATGAAGAGGTTTACAGGAGAGAGTGTAAACTTCTAAGAAAGATTAAATGATGGCCCCTGAGCAGGTGGAAGGCAACTTAATGGAAACAGTAGTAAGATCCATTTGTGGTGTGTGACTGTTGACAGAAAGTTTTATCAATACTTGCTTTAACAGTTACTCTACAACAATCTTAGAAGGATAAACTTATCTGATACAATCTGAGTCAAAGAATTACAAGCTCAAGTGCCTAGAGCTAGAACCTCAGAGGCCCTTGGTCCACCTCCTTTATTTTCCAGATAAAGGGATCTTAGAAGTCTGACTGTAAGTGACTTGCCTAGGGTCTCAGAGGTAGTGTCAGTATTTGAACCTACAGTACCAGGTAGTATTAGAACCTCAGAGATAGAGCTCCTTTCTCTGGGCCATGATCCTGATCCATGTGGAAGACCCAGAAACTACTGTTACATCCAGGTCCTTCAGTGCCTAGATAGAGACACTTCTTGTGTCCATGTATATTGTGGTTGTTTGAGACCTTTCTGAAGCTTATAGTTTTAGAGAGTTGCCTGAAGTTTAGTGACTGCCCAGGGTTCTCTAGCTAGTAAGTAGCAGAGACAGGACCAGAATACAAGTTATGCTGGTTCCAACTGTAGCCCTCTGCCCAGTATGCCAGGATGCCTCTCTACATAGAAACAGTGATCAACTAACAATACGATCTCAAAAATAATTCACAAGTAAGATGTGTTCAATGAGGATAAAATAATAAAACCAACTATAGCAAATTCCAAAGATTTGCAGGTTCTCCCATTCTTACAGAGTGAAAAAATCAGGACTGATGCAACTCATTTGTAAATGACTTGGCCCAGAGTTGTAGGTTTTGCTTTGCCTGAATTTTCATGACTTTAAATTTACTTCTGAGCCAGATCATGTCAACCCATACAATTTTCCCACTTCCTCCTCATGCAAAAAAATATTTTAAAGTGGAGTTTTCTCTTTGGTTGGAAACTCCATCCTTATACAACCATGAGGATTTAATTGGATAAAATGGTTTTTCAAAAAATCATTCCACTCAGTCTTGATTAGTTCCTTCCAGTTTCCTTTGAAATATTAAGTGGAACTAGTAGAAAAAGTGAGCTACTTCATGTGAGACTGGTGAGAGTTAATAGGACCAGCCTGAAAAAGGAATAAGGGAGGGATCCCAAGCTGGTTTACAGGAGTTTCTCATTCTCATTCAGATCTTTCTTCCTCCCCTGCTATGAGCAATTGGTAGAGTCCAATTCCTAGTATTTGAAGTATGGGCAGTTATTTAAATTTTAGCTAATGGCATTTAAATTTAGAAGATCTTCAGAGTTTTTTATATCCCTTAAGATAGCTGAAATTGTCAAGAGACATCACCTAAGGCCTTATGAGGGCTCCCACCTGTGCAGAATAGTTATACATATACACCTACGTGTACACACACGTATGTACACACATATATGTATGCACATATATACACAGATACACATGTATATTGTGAATATATACTGAATATATATCAAATACTGTATATATATATATACATACACACATACATACGTACTCAAGCTCAATAACCCCACTCCTTTCAAACTCATGATTTAATAACTCGGTTTGTTTATTGCATCACTACAGAAGAACAGAACTAGAATAGATAATGTGATGTCATTAAAAACACAACTGGGGCAGCTAAATGACAGTCTTTCTGGGTCTCAGACTGGCTCTTGAGGCAGAGAATCTAGCATCAAGTCTTGCCTCTTAGTGACTTTGAGTAAGTCAATAATCTCCCTGGGCTCTATCAAGCTCTATCTAAGCTCATATCAAACAAAACTCAAACATGAATAGAGTGCCAGCCCTGGAGTCAGGAGGACCTGAGTTCAAAGCCAGCCTCAGATACTTGACACTTGATACTTACTAGCTGTATGACCACTTAACCCAAATTGCCAGACCTTCCCCACTCAAAAAAACTGGCTTCATTCCAACTTTGGATAATGGTTTTCTGTATGATCTGGAGCAAAGTGCTTTAACATTTCTCAGCCTCACTTTCTTTATTTGAAAAATGGAGATAACTGTAGTGCCTACCTCCCGGGGTTGTTATGCGGATTCAACAAGATAATGCATATAAAGTCCTTGGTAAGCCTTAATCTGTTCTGTCAATGTCAGCTATAATTTTTAGAATAATTATGAAATAAAGGAAGATGATATCCTACCTTCAGGGGCAACGCAAGTCTGTGGCAGAGAGAAACAAATAAACTAGGTAGTCTTTCTGTATGTACTACAGGGAACAGTTCAGATCACAAGGTCATTGGTTTAAGTTTAAAAGGAACCTTAGAGGTCCTCTAGCCTAACCCCCTCATTTTATTGATGGGAAAAGTCAAGCTCAAAGAGGTTAGATGATTTTTGGGGTCACACAGGTGATGAGGGGTAGAGTTGGGCCTGGGGGGGGGTCTGGCTCTACATCCATTTCCTCCATTTTCCCATACTGTATCTTGTGTGTATGGAAACATGAATTTGGAAGAGAGATTAGACTCCCCAAATATTATACATACTGGGCATGGGCGGTTGATGCTGACACTCATAAATAATTATTATAAGATTGACCTCCTCACTCCATTTGCCTTTCATCATGGAGAGCCACCTCAAATAGTGAGGTGCCAGGCATTTCTGCTTTCACTATTAAAAAACAGGAAAGTTGAATCTCCTTTTGTCTGTGAAGTCCCTATGCTCCCAAAGCATCAAACAAAGCCCAGCTGCTTTTTGTTTGGGATATGAATAGGTCAATGCATGATATGGGGATGCAAAGGGCTCCTTAAGCAACCAGTGAGCAGAATTCCTTTAAGGTTCACTATTACTACCACTCTTTCTTCTCCTCAAGACATAAATACATGCATAGCTCAGATTTGTTCATCTTGCTTAAGTAGGTACAATTGGCTCAACATAAGTCATTTTAAGAAGATTATTAGCTTAGATCAGTTCTACAAAGTATTTACTCAGAATATACTTTGGGCTTCAGTGTTATGAGACCTTCAAAAGAAGTAGAAGAAATAATTCATCCCCAGAAAGAACTTAAGATTTCATTACAAAATTAGAGGTAGGTAAGCTTAGGGGTGATCTAGACCAACCCCATCATTTTACAGATCAGGTAAGTAAGGTGCAGAGATGTTGTGTGATTTTCCCCAGTTAGAATATACTGGTGGTTAGGAAGCAAAGTCAGAATCTAGAGACAAAAAAAACCTTCTGATACAGCAAGAGAAACAATTGGCGTATAATGGAAGACAGTATACAAACAAGTGCTAAATTGTGCTGTACAGGCAATAAATGCTGCTGAAGTTGAGAGAACAGAGAGATCGATGTATCATTCTAATGGGCATTGATGGCTCCTCTTTTCCCTGACATGAATGAAGCTGAAGGTTTGTGTTGGGAAGAACCAAAAGATAAAAAGTGATAAGTAAAGTGGGGCCAGATCATGGAAATCAGGGACTGTGTCATATATCATTGATAGCATCCACAGAAAATACATTTTGAATGAATGAATGATGATATATGGGTGGTCTTTAATGTAAGGTTGAAAAGTTTGGGTTTGATCCAATAGGCAAAAAGGTGAACCTTGACATACATTAGATCAATAAAAAAGCATGAATTAAGTGGCTATGATATACCAGGCTCTGTGTAAGAATTTGGGGATACAGGGCAGTGGATAGAGCACTGGCCTGGAGTCAGGAGGACCTGATTTCAAATCTGGACCTCATACTCTTCACACTTAGTAGCTGTGTGACCTTGGGCAAGTCACTTAACCCCATCTGCCCTGCCTTCCCTCCTACAAAAAAGACAAAAACCAAACAAACAAAAAAATAATTTGGGGATGCAAAGACAAAAAATAGTTTCTGCCCTCAAGAAGATTATATTCTAGTTGGGGATAAAAATGATTATTTTGATGTGGAAACATCATCATTAGAATGACAGAAACACATAGTTCAGTGACATAGGTACACTAAATCATATTCAGTTTATCTCAAATTGCCATATTGTTTATCCAAAATAGCCTGAGATATTGCTCATGCCAGAAAGGTAAGCAATTAATCTCTAATATCTGTATAGCATAGATACAAACAAGCTTGGATGGGAAATATATGTGATGATGATCGGGTCTATTATGATAACTCATAGCAAATTAGAATTTTCATCTTGGGGTATGCGATGCAATTCAGAAAGTGAAATTCCATAGATGAATCAGGTTTATTTATAATAAGGAGATCCAGTCAAAATATGAGAACTACTTAATATTATAATTAAAATCGATACATATCTAGTTGAAAAACTATCCAGTCCCCAAAATATTTCCAAAGGAGATGGCTACATATTTTGGCACCAAATCCACCAACCCCATCCAAGCCATTTCAAATTTCATTCTGAAGGAGACATCACAGCTTTTTTCCCACAATATCATATCAAATAAGACAGCAACATTATGCATGCAATACACCCCTAACTCAGGGAAGCCTAGTCGTCTATCATACTTGTAAGCTGAGAATCAAGGAAACATTTATTTATTTTAAATTTTATTTTTTTTGCCCAACAGTCAGACATACTGTAATAATTCATTTTGCTACATTTTTAGGCAGGCTTGTAGACAGAAATCATAAGGCAAAGGCTCTGATCATGCTTACAGTTGTAGACAGATTCAATTATTTTTCCCTTTGAAGTTAGGTTTCCAGTGTAATTTTTACGTATGAATCAGGTTCCCTTAGAATTGAGCTATCAATATCAACGATGGAAAAACACAGAACACTCTCTTCATTACATTCACCAGGACCTTTAAAGGCTTCCTCCTACAGTGCCCCAAACCCCAGCCTTCTGCCCCAGAATCTGATTGCCCAAATACTATTCAAAGATCTGTAAGCCTCTAAAGGCCAAGATAGAAGTGTAATACGGTTACATTTCAAGGCCCTTAGAGAGTCATGTACCTTGTTAAGAAAATATGGGCAAAATATTCATAAGGCACTCTACGTCTTCCAAGAGTCCTGTGTGATTAACGTAAGATAATACCCAAGAGGTAGTTACAAAGTCATGTCATATAGTCCTCTGTCTGTATAAAGGCTGTTTCCCAACCTAGTTAGATACCCAAACAATGACTGAGGAGGTGCTGAACTAGCAATTTGCCTCCCTAGTCTTCTTCCGAGGTAATCAATGGTACAGCTTTGCTGTCAGAAAAGTCCTTCCTTATCATTAATCGTAGTTACTCAGCATACTTACTACCTGTGAGACCTCAGGCAAGACTCTTAACTTCTTTGCATCTCACTTTCCTCATCTTAAAAATATGGAGACTGGCTCTTGGAGCAGAGAAGCACACTCATCCTTTTGTAGGCATTAAGTATGAAGATCTGAGGAAGTGTAACTCTGGAACAGGATGGATATTCTCAAGGAAAACCTTCCTGCAGTAGTGAACGAAGATTCTGCCCCCAAAGGTGAGGTCCTTGGTCTTGAAACTTTTTTTTCTTAATCTAACCTCTAATTTCTTTATGCTGAGAATTCCAGGTAAAGATTTTTTTCTATCAGTGTACTTTATGACCTTTTCTTCTACCTATAGCCTTAGAAAGTTATCTGTAGAACTGAGAGCGTAAGAGACTTCCCTAGGTGGCATTGTATCTACCACTAAATTGTGAAATATTAAAAGAACAAATCAAAATGATAATGCTTATGAAGTGAAAATGCATGGTCCTCTATGCATTTGTCTTTTTTCTCTTCCTTTATATAGAGAAATGCTCGTTTCTTAATTTCATCATAATAAATTTTAATCTCATCATAACAAAAAAGAAAGCCAAAAAAGAGAGACTTTCCTCAGTGTCACCTAGTTAACATGTGCCAGAGGCCACACTTAAACCCAGCTATTCCTAACCATGGGGACAACTTTCCGGCCATTATGTTTTGCTGCCACTCAAAGATAGTACCAAAGGAGAGAATTCCTACTCAAGTCATAAGCTAAGTAGATTTTATTTGTGGCTTCCTAAAAAGTGTGTTTTTGTTTAATCAAGCTCATATATGCCATGAAAGTCGTGTATGATATTAGCAACCACTGCGACCATCACTCACATATATTGCACTTGACGCTTTGCAAACCATTTTTCTTACTATAACAATGTGGTAGGTAGTATAAATATTGTTACTATATGTCTCCTATTTATTTTTCAATTGTGAAAACTGAAATCCTGAGAAGTTAAATTACTTGGCTATGGTCACACACATACTAAGTAGAAGAAAGAGCTACTATGGGGAGAGAGAATTTGAAGCTACTTAACAGGAATGAGTCTGTAAATGTTTAAGAACTGGCCTATCCAGGCAAAATGCATGCTTAGCGCACTTTTTGACCTTACTCTGCGTTAATAACACATTCACAATCACTTTTAAAGTCTAGTCAATTGACAAAACAATAGATCACCCTTGATTTGTAGTGTCTGCCGACTTCCAAGGAATAAATGATGTTACTGAAAATTTAACTATCAGCTCTCATGAGCCAGGAGGAGCTAGCTTGAACTCTCCTCTGTCAAGAGGCTTCTCATGGAAGCTACAGCTTTATCTGCATGAACGAGGCATTAATTATGTAGACAGGACAATATGTTTTAAAATACATTCTATGAATAGGCCATTTATACACATATGTACTATGTATTGCTACATATATTTATGTATATATATCTTTATATTTATATGTATATACATATATATTTATTATCTACATATATCTTTATGAGTGAAATCAATGTAAACACTGCAGAACTATCTTAATATTACATAGTCAGTCATATTAATTGCTTTCTCAGTTGGTGAGGCTGGAGAGAGGGAGAGAATTTGTAACTCAAAATTTTAAAAAATGAATTTTAAAAGTAAGTATATTAAATAGTTAACAATATTAATCATGTTCTAGTAATGATGTTCCATTAGATTTTGAGTTCTTGAGAGCAGGGACTTTCTTTTAATTTTCATCGTGTCCTTAGTGCCTAGCACAGTGCCTGGTACATAACAGGTTCTTAGCAAATGTTTATTGACTGACCAACTGACTGAACTTATACAGTACTTCAGCAATTTATGATTTCATCCATGTGGGTATTTTCTCTACTTTTGTAAATCCTACCTAACCCTCTCTAATTCTTAGCTACTGATGCTAAAACTGAGAAATCCTAAAACTTAACTATGATCATCATTTCTTGCAGAAACTTAACCTGTAATGTAAAATAGTTATCATGATGAGGAAGCTAATATAGTCCAGAAAAAACCTCAGCCAGAAAAAACTTAATCTTGCCTAATGGGGAGACGTGGCAGCCAAGGGTAATACTGGTTGTTGATGGTATATGATTACAAACATTATTGACTCACAAATCAGCAAAAAGCAGTGGAGGGAAAAATGAGTTTATAGAAAATTTGGCCCGAAACCTCATGAAGCCACGTCATCATGGAAACATTGATCAATGAAACTACAAGGACTATGAATAAACTGAAAATGCATCCTATTGATATTTCTCTAGTAATCTCTTCTCATCATCGGTGCCAGTGGCATCCCCTCATTTGAACTCTCTAACAAGTTAGTGTCTGATATGTTGCATGAAAGAAGCAAAAAAAAAATACTTCCGAAGATGCCGTGAGAGCAGTGGTTAGACCAGACCAAGTAAATACAGAGGAAATCTGCAAAAATGACATAATTTTCAAAGCACTGAAGGGTGGGCTTTCAAACACCTCAAAAAGAAAGATATCACACCATAAGGAGGGGAATGTCACAGACAAAAGCGTAGTAAAAAGGTAATTGAGAGCAGATCAGTCACTACTGACCAGTATGCCTTACCAATTATTCATTTCTATGAAATATTTTTGAGAACGATCTACATATTTGTCAAAGTTTTCTTGATGAAAGATAAAAAGGGAGACATTCTTTGAATACAATTTTCTTTAGCAGATATTTGTTCTAATACTTTGATGAACCCCATCCACGTAGGTTCTCTCTTTAATTAATAGACCATAACAGATTCATGCCTTCTCATTCTGGGACTCTTGTCCATGGTGGCCCATACATCCTCACCAGAACCCACCCTACAGCTTAGGGCCTTTTATGAAGGTTTGTGTGGGTACCAATGGAAAACATGGGCTATCCTTCTCTTATCCCTCACTCTCACTATACCACATCCTCTGACTTTTGGTCATATATTTCTCTGATAATATTTATTAGTCCATTTTGGGGGTCATTCTTTGTAGAAAACATGCTACCTCATACTTTCCTGGAGAATGTGTTGTAACATACTTTGTGAGTGGCAAACTACTACATACTTTGTGAGTGATGTCCTACAGGATACTCCTACCCACTATGTACTTCTCCATTGTCCTTCAGTGATCGCCTGCTTTTTTTTCACAAATATAACTGCCCAGAATAATATTGTTGGTATCAATGCTCTCCAAAATGAACTTTTGGTTCAAGAAAAAAGCTTGGAATCACTGTTTCCAAATACAATATACCACATTCTCCTCCTTATATTCAATTCTTGGTCACTTAATTTTGCTTCTGCAGTACCTATAAAGTTATGAGCACTGATAGATAATTACTATGGACAGTTCATTCAATAGCATATCCTCATTTATACCATCAACATTTTTCATCCATTCTTTTTCTAGGTGTTAAATTAGGATGAACTCTTTTCAGTGATTATGGAGATCATTTCTGAGGCTTGGCAATGTTTTAGGGCTTGATGCAATCATGACAATGCCATTGGCAAAGAAGAATATCACAGTGACCTCACAATCCGTTGGTCCCCATTGTCCATTTAAATGCCGTGTTGGGCATTCTCTATTACAGTAACGAATACCTTTGACAATCATACATCCCCCATACGCCGCCTCATTTGATATTTATAGACTGAGCCACTAGATAGAATCCTTTCTGTTGCTCCGTCTTTCAAATAACGAGTATGATTTTAACATAAGCCTGAGGAAAATTTAATAGAAAAAAGACTTCAGGGGCTGGAGCCAAGATGGCAGAGTGCCGGCAGAGACTTGCTTGAACTGATCACCCCCGACCTCCCCCAAATATGCGCAAAGATGACTCTGAACAAATTGTAGAGCTTCAGAACCTACAAAAGGACAGAGTGAAACACATCTCTGACCCAAAACAAGAGGGGCATATTGCACCAGGCTGGGAGCAGAGCACAGTTTAGTGTGGGCTGCCCCAGGCACAGCCAGGGCCAGAGCAGTCTTGTATGCATGTATGTACGTATGTACGTATGTATGTATTCATTCATTCATTCATTTGCTTTTTGGAGGGCAATTAGGGTTAAATGACTTGCCCAAGGTCACACATCTAATAAGTGTGTCGATTGTCTGAGGCTGGATTTGAACTCAGGTCCTCCTGACTCCAGGGCCGGTGCTCTACTCGCTGTGTCATCTACCTGCCCCCCAAACAGTCTTAAATTGGACTGAACTGCTGGCAGCTGTGGTGATGTCCAGAATTCTCAACCCACAAAAGCCAACAACAGCTTGGAAGGTCAGTGGGGGAATTCTGTGAGACCTGGATGAAAGAGGAAGTAGAGGTCTGGGGCCAGCCGCAGCCCTAGTCCCAGGGTGGGGGAGGATTGCAAGCAGCAGCAACAGCAGCAAAATCAGCAGGAGCAATGTCTGCTTCTAGGCTCTAGGATCCAGCAGCTGATACAGTAAACCCATACCCACACACAGAATACTGGGACAATACACCTACACCCCCCCTCCACTCCCACTGGAATCAGAATCCTGTCTTGACAGGGAGTTAGAAAGTCAAGTATTTGGCTGGGAAGGTGAGTAAACAGAGTAAAAAGAGTCATACTATAGAATCTTCCTTTCATGACAAAGATGATCAAAACATGCAACCGAAGAAGACAACAAAGTCAAAGATCCTACATCAAAAGCCTCCAAGAAAAATATGAATTGTCACAGGTCAGAGAAGAGATTTTCAAATTGGATTTTGAAAATCAAGTAAGAGAAGTAGAGAAAAATTGGGAAGAAAAAAGAGAGTGTTGCAAGAAAATCACAAAAAAACAACTCAACAGCTTGCTAAAGGAGACGCAAAAAATGCTGAAGAAAATAACAAATTAAAAAAGCCACCTAACCCAAATGGCAAAAGAAGTCCAAAAACCCAATGAGGAGAAGAATGCCTTAAAAAGAAGAATTGGCCAAATGGAAAAGGAGATCCAAAAGCTCAAGGAAGAAAATAATTATTTCAAAATTAGAATGGAACACATGGAAGCTAAGGACTTTATGAAAAATCAAGAAATTATAAAAGAGAACCAAAAGAATGAAACAATAGAAGAAAATGTGAAATATCTCACTGGAAAAACCACTCACCTGGAAAATAGATCCAGGAGATAGAATGTAAAAAATATTGGGCTACCTGCAAACTAGGATCAGAAAAAGAGCCCAGATATCATCTTTCAAGAAATTATCAAGGAAAACTGCCCTGATAGTCTAGAAACAGAGGGTAAAATAGAAATTGTAATCCACCGATCATCTCTTGAAAGAGATTACGAAAGAAAAATTCCTAGGGATGTTGTAGCCAAATTCCAGAGTTCCCAGGTCAAGGAGAAAATATTGTAAGGAGCCAAAAATAAACAATTCAAGTATTGTGGAAATACAATCAGCATAACACAAGACCTAGCAACCTTTACATTAAAGGTTCTAAGGGCTTGGGATATCATTTTCTGAAGGTCAGAGGACCTAGGATTAAAACTGAGAATCAAAATGGAGTATAATACTTCAGGGGAAAAATAGATTTGCAATGAAATAGAAGACTTTTAAACATTCTTGATGAAAAGACCGGAGCTGAATAGAAAATTTGATTTTCAAGAGAAGCACAAAAAGGTAAACAGGAAAGAGAAATCATAAAGGACTTATTAAACTTGAACTGTTTACATTTCTACATGGAAAGATATATTTGTAACTCATGAGACTTTTCTCAGTATTAGGATAGTTGGAGGAAATGGATAGGAAGAGACAGAGATAGGGAGAGAGACAGAGACATCGATAGGGAGAGAGACAGAGAGAGATAAAGAGAGAAGGGGGAAAAAGAGAGAGAGAGAGAGCACAGGGTGAATTGCATATGAAGGGATGATATCTAAAAATAAAATTAAAAGGTAAGAGAGGAATATATTTAGAGAAGTAGAAAGGGAGAGAAAGAATGGGGCAAATTATCTCACATAAAAGAAGCAAGAAAAAGGATTCAAAATGGAGGGGAAGAAGGGGGAGGGGAGAGGGAATGAGTGAACCTTACTCTCATCAGATTAGGCTTAAGGAGGATATAACATACACACTCAGTATGGTATCTTACCCTACAGAAACGTAAGGAGGGAAAGAAATAAGTGGAGAATGATAGAATGGAGAACACATTGGGGGAGGGGGTAGCCAGAAGCAAACATTTTTGAAAAAGGACAGGGTCAAAGTGGAAAATAGAGTAAGTAGGGTGAGACAGGAAGGAAGGAAATATAGTTAGTCTTTTACAACACGACTATTATAGAAGTATTTTGCATAACTACACATGTACAACCTATATTGAATTGCTTACCTTCTTAATGAGGGTGAGTGGGGAGGGAAGAGGGGACAGAATTTGTAACTCAAAGTCTTAAAAATAAATATTAAGGTATACAATATTACTTGCAAAAATCTGCCTCTTTTCTTGTATCTTCATTAAAGCTGTCCTTGATAAAAATACAGATTCTTCTTCTTTAAAAATTATTGAAATTGTTTCTGATACAAGAGCCCCTTCTCAACAAAAATACAAACAACCTTATACATGTAATTCTCCAAAGCAGTAGTTTTTCTTTTAATTTTGAGAGTATGATATTATTAACATTTTTTCCAGTGTAATTATGTCTCTACGTGTGGTAGCTTTGCTTGCTTAATTTTGTATAAGCCCCAAAACAATCTCTTAATTTTTTCAAATTCTTCATATGTGTCATTATTTACAGTATAATAGCATTTAATTATGTTTGTATGCATAATTTATTTAACTATCTCCTAATTATTATACATTTCATTTCTAGCTTTTTATATTCACAAATAATTTTGATTTATGCATTTCTCTACTAATGGATCTCATTTTCTACCAATAACTTCCTTGGGGAATACCTAAATACCACCACCATACACACACACACACACACACACACACACACACACACACACACACACGCACATGCACACACACACATGTCACTGGAATCTCCAAGACAAAGAATATGAACAACTCAGCAACTCTTCTTGCACAATTCCAACTTGTTTTCCAGAACATTTTAAATCAATTCATGGTTTTTCCAGTAGCAAATTAGGAAATCTATATTCCATAGAAGATGCCTATTTCTATCCAATAGGAATTTTTCCATTTTTCCATCTTTGCTAACAATGCAAAACGATACAACAATTTTATTTTTAAACTTGCATATCTTTAGTATTGATTTTAAATACTTTCAGATTATTTATTATTTGTAATTTTTATTTTGAAAATAATTTCCTTTACTTTCACTACTTGTTTTTTGGGGGGAATGGCTTAGAGATATGCCAGTATTCTATAGATTGCAGATATCAAAATTTCGTCAAAGAAATCTAATGCAAAGTTTTTTTTCCTAATACATACATTTTCTTCTGTTTCTTGCTGCATTAATTTAATTTGTACAAGATTTAAATTTTTTTATATTTGAGATGGTTATTCTACAGATTTAAGTGTGTTGCCTCATTGTTGCCTTTTATGACTTCCATCCTGCTTCTGTGTAACTGATACTTTAAAGGGTTTTCTGTGAGTAGTAGATCAGAGTGAAAAAGAGGAGTCTTCCCAGACAAGAGAGATATATTATTCTAATGTGGTTCCAGTTTCTAGTACTTCATAACCTAGAACCTGGGCAAGCATGTTTTCATGAAATTGAGGTAAAAAGCTGATGAATTTCTCCAGGTAACCATATTTTGACATAATTTTTCATAAGCCCTCATGACTGACAGTATCAAAGGCCTTGGTCAAATCTTCAAATGTTGCATGCTCCTGACACTTCTCCTGGAGTTGTCAGGCAGCAAATACCATATTGACAATTCCTCAGCCTTTTATGAAGCCATGCTAGCTCTCAGGTAGACAGCCATCTTCCAGGTGAGAGATCAGCCTATTAAGGAGGACTCTGGCAAGGATTTTTTCATCAATGACTAAGAGTGAGCCCTCCCTGTAACTGTCAAAGGACAATCTATTTCCTTTACCTTTATAGACAATGGAGGCGTCCTTGACCTCCTGGGGGATAACCTCCTCTTGCCATATAACCTGAAAAATTTTAGGCAGCTTTTGTAGAAGCAATGGATCCCCTACCATGTAAATCTCAGCTGGAAAAGAATCAACACCAGGTGCTTCGCCACACAAAAGGAGCCTAATGGCATTCAAAATTTCTTCTTTAGCTGGAGTTTCAGCTAGGGAGGGGTTGATTTGTACCTGAGGTAAATGGTCAGTGGCCTCAACACTGATTAATGATGGTCTGTTGAGAACACTGCAGAAGTGTACAACTCATCTCTCTGGGATCGTATCTTTATCACTAATCATTGTGGCTTCGTTGGCACTGAATAATTGAGATGCACCACAGGTCTTTGGACCATAAACAGCCTTCAGGACATCATAAAAGTGCTTGGGATTGTTACTATCAGCATAAAACTGACTTTCATCTGCCTTCTTATTGAGCCAAGAATTCTGTGTCTCTCTAAACTCTGCTTATATTTTACTTTTGATGGAATTAAATGCTGCCCTCTTCGAGATGGATGACCTGTACTGCTGGTAAGTCCTGTGGAGTTTTAATTTTTCATTTAGCAGCTTCTGAATTTCTCTATAATTTTCATCCAACCAATCTTGGTGTTGGCGAGTGTTCTGACCCAGATGAGTAAATACAACGCTATACGCTAAATCTCTGAAAATTTCCCATACCTCTTCTACTCCATTCTTGCCAGCTGTGTGTTGGCTCAACTTTCCTTCCTAGTTAGCAACAAACTGTTCCCATTCTGAGAAGAGCTCCAATTTGTTGACATTAATTAATGAAAATAATCTCGTGCTTTCCCAGTCACCAATGGAGCAAAACAAGGCTTTGTGCTTGATCTCATAATTTTTGCATGGTGTATTCAGTCATGTTGTGAAATGTTTTCAATGAGGAGGAATACAGCACCAAGATCAGATACCAAACTGATGGTAAATTCTTCAACTTGTAAAGGCTACAAGCCAAGACTGAAGAAGAGGGAGTGTTGGTGCATGATTTTCAGTTTGCAGATGATTGTGCACTCAGTGCAGCTGTTGAAACTGAGATGCAAGAAAGTATGAATCAGTTTTCTTCTGCTTGTACTAATTTTGGCTTAACAATTAACACCAAGAACACACAGATGCTCTATCAGCTGTCACTACACCATTCATACATGGAACCATCAGTTACAGTCAATGGAGAAGTTTTGAATACTGTTGATAAGTTTATTTATCTTGGTAGTGTACTTTCTAGGTATGTACACATTGATAATGAGGTTGGCACACATTGCCAGAACTAGCTTAGTGTTTGGAAGGCTCCAAAGAAAAATATGGGAAAGAAGAATTATTAGACTGATTACCAAACTGAAGGTCTATAGAGCCATTGTGCTGACTTCATTGCTGTATGTGTGTGAAACCCGGACATTATACCAGCCCAAAGCCAGGAAACTTTGAATTGTCTTAGAAAGATGCAGACTATCACCTGGTAGGATAAGATACAGACACCGAGGTCCTTTCTTAAGCTAAACTATGAAACATACAAACTCTGCTTCAGAAAGCAAAAGTCCAATAGGCAGGTCATGTTGTTTGAATGCAAAACATATGCTTGCCAAAAGGACTGTTTTATGGAGAATTCACATGGGGAAAGCATTAACATGATGGTTCAGAAGCAGCAATACAAGGACACTCTCAAGGTCTCTCTTAAGAACTTTGAAATTGATTTGTGTGACATGGGAGACACTGGCACAGGACCACTTAGCATGGCATGCCCAAATAAGAGAAGGTGCTGTACTCTATGAACAAAGCAGAGTTGAAACAACTTCATAAACCCACCTCTGTGCAGTCTAAAACCAAGTTATCAATCCCATCTTTCCCTAGTCTGGGAAGACTTTTCTTCTAGACACTAAACAATAAATCCCATTAGGCCATCTAAATTATCTGTTACATTCAGTTAAAAATTCTCTGTACAGAGAGAGAATTTTTTCTTTGAGGAATTATTTGTTTCATCCCACAGAATTTGGCATGCTGTCCCTTTGCTATAATGTTCTCCAACATAATGTTTTACTGTTTTGTGATTTATTCATTTTCTTATTCATTATTTAGTATAACAGTTTTCATTTAACTTTTTGTCTTTTGTTCATATTTCTTTTATCAATTACAATTTTTCTTAAGTTGAGGTTCATTGCATATGAATTTAATAAAAATATCTTCCTCTTTTGCTTTTATTTGCAAGTGTAATGGCAACAGGAATTTGAAGATCTTACCTGCCCCTTAATAGGCCAAATGTAATGACATGGAGCCCATGGGGGGAAGAGCTTGCTGAGAGGGTGGAACAGGAATGAGCAAGAGAGGGAGCCAGAACTTCTGGGAGCAAGCAGCATGGAAGCTGAGCAACTAGCTTAAGTGAAAGAGGGGCATTGTTGCTTAAGGGATCCTATTTTGTTTTGAAAGCCTTATGGAGGGAAGGCTTGGGAATACTGGTGTTCAATCCATTGGTTATGTGTACCAACTTCTTGGTTGCTATGATGAATTCGGCTTCCTGGTTTGGGGATTTGGCTTTCTGGTATTTGAATAAATTCTTTGGTTTTGTTCTCTATGTGGAGAGTCTATTACATTTTGTTATTCACAACTACACCAGCATATTTATAGCCACAGTGTGTGATACTAATGTCACATTGGTGGTATAGTAAGTTCTAAATGATTATTCTATATGAAGATGTCTGGAGATTTAACAAATATATCATACAAACATTTATTATATTTCAGGCTAAAACTTACATTTTACTTAAGATTCTTAGTTAAATATCAACAGTTCTATAGTGACCAAGTTATCTATAGGCATATGAAGAAGTGCTCTAAGTGATGTCTCATTAGAGAAATGCAAATTGAAACAACTCTAAGGGACCACCTCATACCTATCAGATTGGCTAATATTACAAAAAGAAAAATGATAAATGTTGGAGAGGATATGGGAAAATTGGGATGCTAATGCACTGTTGGTGGAATTGTGAACTGGTCAAACCATTATGGAGAGCAATATGGAACTATGCCCAAAGGGCAACGAAGTTGTGGCATACCCTTTGATCCAGCAATACCATTACTAGGTCTGCATCCAAAAGAGATTAAAAAAAGGGAGAAAAGGACCCATATATGCAAACATATTTATATCAGTCCCATTCATACTAGCAAAGTGTTGGAAACTGAGGGGATGCCCATCAGTTGGAGAATGACTGAACGATCTGTGGCATATGAATATAATGGAATACTATTGTACAATAACAAATGGTAAACAGGCAAATTTCAGAAAAAACCTGGAAAAACTTGCATAAACTGATGCAAAATTAAATGAGATGAACTGGGAAATCATTGTACACAGCATTGGCAACATTGTGCAATGATCAACTATGAATGACTTGGCTTTTCTTAGGAACACAATGATTCAAGACAAGTACAAAAGAGTCACGAAGGAAAAATGCTGTCCATATCCAGATAAAGAAGTGAGGGGCCTGAATGCAGACTGAAGCATTTTTTTCACTTTATTCCTTCTTGGGTTTTTTTTTTTCTTTCTGATTTTCTTCTATCCCAACTGTAACTAATACGGAAATATTTTTGCATTATAGCACATATATAAACTATATCAAACTGACTACCATTTTCAGAAGAGGGGAGAGGAAGGAGGGAAGGAGCAAGAAAATTTGAAACTCACAATGTCATGCAAAAGTATTTATTTTTGCTCTGGACTCACCCTCCCTCCACCCTAGGAAACATGCACTGGAACCTTGAGCCCCTGCCCAGCAGCGGGGGTGGGGGAGGGGAAAGGAGTGAGGGGAGAAGCATCCTGGACCAAAGGGCAAACCTGAGAGGTGGGGGCCTGGGGACAGAGCCTGAGCGGGGCCTGGGGGTGGGGCCAAAGGGCAGCAGAGACGTTCCCTGCCCCCGCGGGGAGAGGGCTGGCCCAAGTCCTGGTTCTGTGCAGCTGACTCTCGCTGCGGGGTTTGGGCCTGGGGGGAGTGGGTGGTCCTGCATACCTCCCTCTTCCCCACCCATCCTACAATGTGTTCAGCCCTGAAGAGGGTAGGTGGGGAGCCCGAAGCCATTGGCCAGGCCGAGGATAGTACAAGTCCTCCTAGCCGCCCTGGATGCTCTTTTTAATGAGCATGGTGGTGAGCCACTAGTTCAGCCTCGAGATGGAATCGTATTCCTTTACCAGCTCGGTGTAGCCGTCCACATTCTGTTCTTCATGGTCATCCAGGAGTTTTTTGACAAGCTTGCAATCTCGGGAATCAGAAAAAGTTGAAAACATCTCCTATTTCTGTACCACCAACTTGGCATTCAGTATGTCAATGCAGAGGTGATACAGAGCGGCCTTCAAGAAACAGTCCTGTGCACTGTATTTCAGCAGGGGACTGTCCATGGCATTTGTCCCCACCTGCTCATAGATCTCAATGGCCTTCTGGTACTGCTCCAGCTGTGCAGTGTAGCCAGCCACCTTCAGCAGGCACTTGTTGGCAGAGCTATTGGACTCTTCCCCCTTGTAATAGTCCTCAGACTGCTCTTAACGAGCTATGTATGGCCTTCTCGATATCCACCAGCTTCGTCTTGTAGATCTCAGCAATGGAGATGTGGTGTTTGGCTGCCGTCGTGAAGCGGCCCGTGTCTGTGTGGATCTCAATTGCTCACATCAAACATCTAATCGCCTCTTGGGGTCCGCTTTCTTAAAGGCAATCCCCGCATCCACAAAACTGGCGGCCGCGTCGTGCTTGCTCTGCAGCTAGAGGTGCAGCTGGGCCGCCTGGCAGAACGCATTCCCAGCAGCGCTTCAGCTCTTGGCCATCTTCAACACAGTGGCGGCGGTGGAGTAGATTTCGCACGCCTCCTCTATTTAGGCTGAGCCTCGGAAGGGGCGGGAGAAGAAGTACTGTGAGTTCTTGACTTTGCGTTCTGCCTCGGCCAGCAGCGCCAGCGCCTCTGCCTCCTTGCCAGAGTTGTCCATGTTGGGGAAGCGGCTCGGGTCTCCAGGGCAGCCCGGGCTCGTCGGGACAGGGCAGGGCAGGGCAGGGCAGATCCGGGAAGCCACAACAGAGGAGCGTATCTCACAATTTTCTAAAGATGAATTCTAATTTTTTTTTATATTAACTGGGGAAAATACTATTTAAAAAAAAGAAGTTAAAAAGTTTTCAATCCTATAAAAAGTCAATTTTTGTGCTGAAGAATTTAGCTCAAATGCAAGCTGTTTTCTTTTTCTTTTCATTGTCACCTTGTATTGTTTGTTTATTAATCTTGTTTCAGTTTTTCCTTTTTCTTTTCACGTCTGATAAGAATCCTCCATGATTCTGCCTAATTTTTTTTTTGGGGGGGGCGTCTGGTTGTGTGTTCTGGTATGTGATCTTCTCTTCTTCCCTACATGTAATATTTTCTTTTTGTCTTGGGAAGCCTGGAACTTGTCAACTACATTTATGCATAAGTTTATTTCTGCATACAGGTTCCTCCCAGTACCATTCTATGGATCTTTAGCAATCTGGTCTTTACCCTCTGGTTCTAATGCTTCAGGAAACTTGTCTTTTGTCATCTCCTGAAATATGGCATTCAGGATTTCTGTTTCATCACGTATTTTTTTTTCCTGATAGATGCCATTCTTATATTATTCTAATTCATCTTTCAGAGATGTTGATTTTGATTGGAGGGATTTTATATGTTCTAATTTTGCTGTCTTTTGATATTGCTCTTATAATCCAAACTATATCATTAAATTTTCAAATAGTATTCATTTCATTTTAAGGCATACATCACTGCATTAAGAAATTTTGTCTTTGGTTCTAAGCCATAAAATTTCCTTTTTAGTCCACTAAGAATGCTAATCTAATTTATTCCTTTGGTTTCTTATTAGGATTTCTAAACATTCTGAGGGTTCTAATAGCCATTCTATTTCATTTTCCATGTTGTTGAAACTATTGCAAAAATATATCCTCTTCTTGAAATTTTTCCTATCATAAACCTATATGATAGTATGTAGGCATTATATTAGGAATTGTTCTTTGCTGATCATTTCCTCAGTCTTTTTAATAGGCTTTCTAGAAGTATTTTCTTTCAATTTCCTGTACTGTTGTTCTTTTAATGTACTTGGCACCTTTCTAGGTTCTTTAAAATGATGGAGGAGATTTACTTACTCATGCAACTTGCCAGAATTTCTGTATAGATTATTCTTTTAATGATTCTATAGATATGGCAATAAGTAGAATATGCTAATTTTGCAGATACGTGAAAGTCAATACATGGGTCAATGATTACTATATTAATATTTTTTCACTCTTTTTTATCAATATAGCTATAATTCACATCCCCAAGGATTCAGTACCCTCTTTAAAAAAATATTTTAAGAATTCATTACTTATAGCCTTTAAAATGGTTTAGCCCCAGCCAAACTTTTGCCTAGCCTCGGTCTAGTTACACTACTCTCCTGTACTTTTTTTTTCTTCAGTGCCATTTCTACTTCCTCATGCAGCACATCTGGCATTGTGATGTTAGATTTTCAATGCAGTGGCTCAATTATCAGTGATGTGGATAATAGTTTTTTCTAGTAATCTTGACAGATCTTTTCCATATGTTGGGTCTGTTTGTTATCTTACTTCCAGTTACATACTTAAATGCACTTAGGATGAGCTGAATTAATTGGGTCTGTTGCTAAGCTTTCTGTAAACATGTTTATATTCTTTCCCTGATTTTCATTGTTTAAAGAGATCTTACTCCTTATAATCTTCTATCATCCTCCTCCCTAAGATTCTTTATGTAAGTTTATATTCTATATTGGTGATGCCTTTGACTTTCATAGCTCTTACAACAAAAAAATTCACATATTCATAGTATCATACAGTTATGAAGCATTTAATATACATTTTAAAACTGATCCAAACAGAACTTCATTGGATGAAATATTGAATATATTTTCATGTTACATTGATGAACCTAAAGCTTACATTGATGGAGTGCTTAAATCACATGTCAAAAGTCACACAGTAAGTAGTGGCATGGTTAGGAGTAGCAGAATTTGTGTTCTGTCAAAGTCAAGAAGTCTTTCCACTGTACCACATTGTCTCTTATAATTCATTATTGCATGACATTGGTTCTAGTATATGTAAAATTATGTCCTCCAAAATAAGGTCGAACATAATTAAAAACCTGAGAAAATATAGCTCACAAATTCACTTATTCACTCATTCACACATTTAATTTATTGAAACATTTAAGAATCTACTTTATAAATAAGTCAGTGAATGAATGACCAAATTGCAATTCATTAGGAATTTTTAAAATTTATTATTTATTTTTGGTTTTCAACATTCATTTCCACAAGATTCTGGGTGATAATTTTTCTCCCCATCTTTCTCCTACCCTCACTCCAATATAGTGAGCCTACTGAATATCCCTTCCCGTAATCTGTTCTCTCTTATATCCTCCCCCTATACCCCCAAACTTTCTAGTAGGACAAGATGAAATTCTATACCCAAGTGCTTCTATATCTTATTTCCAAATTACATGTAAAAAAAACCACATTTTTTTAACATTTGTTTTTAAAACTTTGATTTCCAGATTCTTTCCCTTCTTCCCTTGTAATGTTAATGAAATCAGAAGATCTTCCATGCCCCTTTCTATTGGCACCTACTAAAGGCACTTAGCACCTCAAAGGCTTAGCTCCTTACTTCCAGTTAACTCCTTGGGAGTAATTCACACCTTAACAGGA
>CM053595.1:94534898-94570725 GCA_028646575.1 Pseudocheirus occidentalis
AGAGAGAGAGAGATGAGAGAAAGAGAGAGAGAGAGAGAAAAAGAGAGAGAGAGAGAAAGAGAGAGAGAGAAAGAGAGAGAGAGAGAAAGAGAGAGAGAGAGAGAGAGAGAGAGAGATGAGAGAAAGAGAGAGAGATGAGGAGACTGAGACCAAGGGACATTAAGTGTTTTGCTCAAGATTGGTGGGATTTGAACCCAGGTCTTCTTAACTTTGAGTGTTCTACTTACTTATGGCATACTACTCCTTGAAGATACAAGTTGTAAGATGAAATTGATGTTGACCAAGGTCTTAGCTTATGTCAAACTAGACTTTTAGAGTTTAAGAGATTATAAATGCTAGTTAAGCCTACTTAATATACCTGCATAATGTCTGAAGTTAAACATTGGAAGCTTATAGAACAAACTAAAATGACAACTGTAAAACAGTTAATTACTGAACACTATTAAATCTTTTTATTTTTCTGCTATGGGGAGAAACTAAGGGTATGGAATATGGCATAGAATATCAGACTTTTTAAATGTTTTGGTTAGTTTTGCTAATTTGCTCTTTTCTTTGTTATAAGGGAGGGGCAAGGAGAAGTTTATACAAGTTGATATAAAAACAAGCTATAGAAACACAAAACATTTTTTTTATTCTAAAAAATGAAAGAAAAAATAAGATAAGGTTAAACAAAAGGAAGCCAAACAATTTTTGGCAAAAAAAAACAAAAACCTTTGAGATGTGATTTAAATATAGAGAGCTGAACAGAAGTGAAAAAAGCAATGTCAACCCCACATATGAAGCTGATGTACATTTTTCAAATATTCCTCATTTTCTTATTTATATACAGAATGTTGACTACCCATTTTAATCCCATTTAGTCCTTTCACTTTATTTTAAAAATTTATTTATTTTTAATTTCAGCATTCATTTCCGGAAGATTTTGAGTTACATTTTTTCCTTTCCCCATCTTTCCCCTACCCCCAACTCCAAATAGCAAGCCTACTGAATATCCCTTCCCCCAATCTGTTTTCTTTTCTCTCTTATATCCTCCCCTTTTACCCCTGTAACTTTCCAGTAGGGCAACAGGGGTTTCTATACCTTAGTACCTGCACATCTTATTTCCCTGTTGCATGTAAACAACAACAACAATAATATTTTAAACTTTTGTTTTTAAAATTTTGAATTCCAGGTTTTTCCCCCTTCTCTCTTTCCCCACTCTCACTGGGAAGATAAACAATTCAATACAGATTACGCATGTGTAGTTACCTGCATCATTTCCATGGTAGTTATATTGTGAAAGACTAACTATATTTCCCTCCGTCCTATCCCGCCCCCTCCCACTTATTCTATTTTCTCCTTTGACCCTATCCAACCCTTTTCAAAAATGTTTGCTTCTAACTACCCTCTCCCCAATCTGCCCTCCCTTGTATCCTCTCCCCTCTTATTCTCTAACTCCCTTTTTTCCTGTAGGGTAAGATACCCTATTGAATGTGTATGTTATTCCCTCCTTACACCCAATTCAATGAGAATCAGGTTGTCTCATTCCCTTTCACCTTCTTGTGCTTCTCCTCCATTGTAACAGAACATTCTCCAGCCTCTATTATATGAGATAATTTACCGTAATCTATTCCCTTTCTTCTTCTCCCAATAAATTCCTCTCTCTGAATTTTATTTTTAGATATCATCCCTTCATATTAAATTCATCCTGTGCCCTCTGTCTACGTATACATGAATATTTACATGCCCACACTCACATATATATTTATATGCACATACATCTCCTATAGATACATATATATATTATGTATACATAGATACATATATATATATATTTCCTTCAGCTATCCTCTGAGAAAAGTCTTATAAGTTACAATTATCATTTTTCCATGTGGGAATGTAAATAGTTCAACTTTAGTAAGTTCCTTGTGATTTCTTTTTTCCTGTTTACCTTCTCATGCTTCTCTTGCTTCTTGTATTTGGAAGTCAAATTTGCTATTGAGCTCAGGTTTTTTCATCAAGAATGCTTGAAAGTCCTCTCTTTCATTGAATGACCATATTTTTCCCTGCAGCATTATACTCAGTTTTGCTGGGTAGGTGATTCTTGGTTTTAGTCCTAGCTCCTTTGACCTCCTCATATTCCAAGCCCTTCTATCCCTTAACTGCTAGATCTTGTGTAATCTTTATTTTGTTTCCGCAGTACTCAAATTGTTTCTTCCTGACTGCTTGCAGGATTTTCTCCTTGATCTGGGAACTCAGGAATGTGGTTGTAATATTTCTAGGAGTTTTCTATTGGGGATCTTTTTCAAGAGATGATTGGTGAATTCTTTCAATTTTTATTTTGCCCTCTGGTTCTAAAATATCAGGGAAATTTTGCTTGATAATTTCTTGAAGGATGTTTTCTAGGTTCTTTTTTGGTTCATGGCTTTAAGGTAATCCAATAATTTTTAAATGATCTCTCCTGGATCTATTTTCCAGGTCAGTGGTTTTTCCAATGAGATATGTCACATTGCCTTCTATTTTGTCAATTGTTTGGATCTGTTTTATGATATCTTGATTTCTCATAAAGTCATTAGCTTCCAATTGCTCCAATCTAATTTTGAAGGAGTTATTCTCTTCAGTGAGTTTTTTACATTTCTATCTGGCAAATTCAGCTTTTTTAAAGCATTCTACTCCTCATTGACTTTTTGGGCCTCATTTGCCATTTGAGTTAGTCTATTTTTTTAGCTGTTATTTTCTTCAATGTTTTTTGGGTCTCCTTTAGCAGGCTGTTGATTCAGTCTTCATGATTTTCTTGCATTATTCTCATTTCTCTTCCGAGTTGTTCCTCCACTTCTCTTACTAGATTTTCAAAATCCTTCTTGAATTCCTCCATGGCCTGTAACTAGTTCATATTTTTCTTGGAGGCTTTTTAATGGAAGGGTTCTGACTTCCATATCTTCTGGCTGCTCCATGCCTTGATCCTTTTGGTCCCCCAAAAAAGATACTATTGTCTGTTTGTACTTCTGTTGCTTGCTCATGTTGGCAGCCAATTACTGGACTTTTGAGCTCTTTGCCACAGTAGAACTCTTCCTCCAGAATGGAGATAGCTATGTCCCAAATTGCTGGGATTTTTGCAGCTGCTGGAGCTATTAGATGGGCACCCTCTCTACAGCCCCCCACACACTCTGGCACACTGGTCACATGCCCCAGAACTGCCAGCCAAGACTGTGGTCTAGATTCAAGCAGATCAAAGTAAGAATGCTTGGCCTCTGAATGATTGCTTGGTTGCCCTACAATCTGTAGGCCAGGAGCTCAGGCAGCAGATGCAGACACTGTACCTCCTCCATTTCTCACTCAGGGGTAGCAGCTGGACAGGACTCTTCTATCCCTCCCCCGACCAACCAAGTTCCACACAGACCTTTTACTTTGTCTTTGACATTTATGGATTGAGAAGTCTGGAAACCAATATAGCTGCTGGCACTTTACTCTAGTGAAGTCCTCTCAAGCTGCTGCTGGTGCAGGCTACCTTGGGGGTAAAACCATCGCTCAGGTGAGACTGCCCTTGTCTCCCAGCACGCTGAGATGAACCTTTCCTGCTGGCCTGGCAGGCTTCCTTCAGTGGGAGTTTTATTTCTATCAGTCACTTTGTAGGTTATGTAGCTCTAGAGTTTATTTAGAGTCAATTTTTACTTGTATTGGCTGAGGTGGAAGCCATAGCTACATGGAAGTCCTGTTTCTACTCCACCATCTTGGCTCCACCAGTCCTTTCACTTTAGAAGCATAAAATGCAATCTCTCTCTCTCTCTCTCTCTCTCTCTCTCACTCTCTATGTCCCTCTCTCCCTCTCTGTCTCTCACTCTCCCTCTCGCTCTCCTTCTTCCTCTCTTTTTTCTTCAGGTGAACTCTTAGCTAAGTTTTGCTTGTTGCTGTTTGTCCTTTGTTCTTGAAGAGGACTATGACATCAGGGAGATGACCCCATGACATGCAAGTGAATTGTATTTAAGTGAGGACAGACTGTGCAAAGTTACCAGTCTCACTTTCTCCTCCAGAGCCATCTCTGTCCAGTGACCAGATATGGATCAGGTAAACTAGAGATGACCCAGGATACAGTTTGGGACCCTGGCTTTTTTGAGCTAAGGTCTTTAACAGGTCTCAGTTTGATTGAGACAGCGCCCATTCAGTGATCAAGGCTTTCTTAGCAAAGCATGTGGCTATTGAAACTTAGATACATAAAGGGACATTTGTGGGTATTCTTTCCCCTGGCCATATCCTATCCATTCCTTCTCATCCTGTACAATTCCTATTTCTGTCTTTCTGTAACTTCTTCAAAAAGAATACACTTGATCTGCTAGAAATAAATCTTGATGTTCATCAGTTTTGCAGAAAAAAATATATAGTAGTGTTTAAAAGAATTTTTCCCAATCAATTTTTGTTAATCAGCCTATTTTCTATATGGAGGAGCCCTTCCTACCCTCATCCACCCACAGTCTCTCTTTCATCTTCTTCTTTAATCTCGAACTTGGCTTTACTTATAGCATTCCTTTAGACTGCACCTCTCCTCCATGAACTTGGGGTCATGTCATGGCTGGATTAGTGACCTAGAAGTCAAAAAGACCTGAGTTCAAAGCATACTCACACTATTTGTGTGACTCTGGTCAAGTACTGGGTTTCAATGTTCTCATCTGAAAAAAAGTCAAATTGTTGAATCCGTGGCCTTCTAGGTCCCTTTCACATCTAGGTCTGTGTCTCTGTGGTCTTTGACTCCCCCTTATACTCTTTAGTTCTTATATCCAATCAGGTCATGTAGAGTCAATCTTCACAATATCTCTCCAATCTATCCCTTTCTTCTCCGTTCCCAGGGCCACCTGAGTACTAGCTTTTATTATGACCCCACCCCCCACCCTGGACTATTGTAATGGCCTTCTAATAAGTCTTCCTGTCTCATCTGTCCATTCCCATCTTTCCCTGATATTGCTACCAGAGTAATCTTAGGCTTATATTTCCTACCTCAGCCACCCACAAAAGTCAATCACATCTTAAACTTTATTGTTCTTTACCCTTGGATCCTTTCCCCTCCTCCTATTGTATTACCGTTCATAACCTGCTAACAAAAAAAACCTTGGTCACTCCAACAAACGTCCTTCACAACTTTACTACAAAGTACCTTTCCAATCTTATACATTCTTTCCCTCCCCAAACTCAATTGTCTAGCCAAACCATATTCTTGGGCAGTCCTCGGACTTGACACTACTTTTCTTGTCTCAATGCCTTCCAAATCCTAGAACTCACTCCCTCCATACTTTTGTCTCTTATAATCCCGTATTTTTTTTTAAGATTCAGCTGTAGCTCCAACTTTTATATGAAGACTTTTTTGGTCTTTCCTAGGTACTTTCACACTCATGTCCCCTAAATTACCACATTTATTTTGTATATATTTTTTGTGTGTGTGTGTTGATTTCACAGGAACTATGTTCATTGGCTCTGATACAAATAAATCTCATCTAATTTTGTCTGGATCATCAGTATTACATAGAAATCATTTTATTCTTCCCTAATTGATTGACTACTAACTCAATAAAGTAGCTATTCCAAACCTTCTCTCTTCATATGTGCCACCTCCACTTCCATAGCCAAGTTTCCTAGCAGACGATCTCATGTTCTACTTTACTGAGAAAATTTTGGCCATACATCACTTGATCCCTCTTCTCTCCTTCATAAATAAAAACCTCTGTACATCTTCACTGTTTTCCTTTTTTCCTTTTCTCCGGTTTCAGAAGTTGAAGTAGTCTTTTGCTTTGCAAAGGTAAGTCCATCTACTTGTATCATGAACAAAGTATTTAATAAATGCTTTGTTCATTCATTCATTCATTCATTCATTCATCTATTCATTCTTGTGTTCATTCGTGGATACTATATAGATTTCTACCTACTTTGAAAACTTTCCCTATTGTTCAGTCCTTGGGTGTGTCTTCCTCTGTCTCTTTGTCTGTCTTTCTCTCTGTTTCTAGTGCTGATTATTCTAACACTTAAATATATGTTTCATATATGTTCTTATATTCTTTTTCCTTAAAAACAAGCAAAACTTCATTTGACCTTGTCATCCCTTCAACTTGTGAATCTCCGTCTCTCATTAGTTTTATAGCCAGATTCCTAGAAAGAGCCCTCTATATTTGCTGCCTCAGCTTCCTTACCTCACAGGCATTTTTCAGCCATCTTTAATGTGTCTTTCACCTCTATCACTCAACTGAAATTTCTCTTCCCAAAGCTACCAAAGATCTTTTAGTGTTAAATCAGAAGACCTTTTCTCCACTCTGATCAGCCATTAACTTTCTGCAGCTTTCAACACCGGTGATCATACCCTTTTCTTTGATAATTGTTTCTTACTTGGTTTCACTGACACCTCTCTTACAGTTCTAATGTTATCTTTCCTTCCAATCATGCCTCTTTCCTTAACCCTGTTATTTTCTATAAAAGTCACCACTATCCTTCTAGTATCAAAGATTATTTCAGCCTTTGAGTTCTCCTTGACTCTTTCCTCTCCATCATCATCCAACATCCAGTATGCCAATTCTACCTCCACAATATCTCACTTCTATGTTCTTCCTGTTCACAGTGTTGCCATGATAGCTCAATTCCTTAGCATTTCAGGGGAGAGATTGCTGGACCTCTCAGGAAGACTGAATTCAAGTCTGACCTCAGACAACTACTAGTTGTATAATTTTGGGCAAGTGATTCAAGCTCTGTTTGCCTCAGTTACCTCAACTGTAAAATGGGAATAATAATAGCACCTACTTCCCAGCATTATTTTGAGGATCAATTGAGTTAATATTTGTAGACTCTTAGCATATTACCTGGCACATAGTGGATGCTCTATAAATGCTATTTGTTTTTATAGAGACCAGTGCTTTATGCTACCAAATTGATTACCTACCTCAATCTATTCTTCATACAGGAGCCAAAATAATATTTCTAAGGTACAGATCTGACCACATGATTCACCTTCTCAAAAACCCTCAGTGACTCCATAATTGACTCTTCTAACTTAACATAATTTTCTTTGTCTCTCATTTAAAAACTTCCATAGTTTAGTTTCGGCTTATCTTCTTTACCATATATCAAGCCAACTTGGACAATTATTTCTTCCCCAAACTCAACATTCCATCATTTGCTTCAGCTTTTGCATTAGCCCTCCCATATGCCTGGAATTCACTCTTTCTACTCCATTTGCACTTTTTTTTACTGTTACCTTCCTTCAAGACTCAGCTCAGATATCACCTACTCTGTAGTGCCTCTCCACCCACACCATTCCCCCAGTACTCCCCCTAGCATTTGTTAACACCTTCTCTCCTTTCAAATTTCCTAGATTTTTATCTTATCTATCCCTCCTATTCTTGCTTCCTTCCCATTTCCTATATTTACCTGTGCACATGTTATATTGCCTAATATGAAATATAAACTCCTCCAAGGCAGTTTTTGTCTTGGTATCCTCAGCACCTAGCACAGGATTTTGCACTTGCTAAGTGATTAATAAATGCATGTCTAATTGAACTGAAGTGAATCAAATGCATAGAACTCAATGTGACTCCCTACGGTCTATCAAATCAAGTCAAGTTCATTTTCCTTTGGCTTGTCGAACATTCAAGGTTCATAATCCAGTGCTGTCTCACCCTTCCAGCCTTGCCACGTTACTCATTTCTATGTGCTCAATGTCCAAGCCAAACTAGACTAACCCTTCATATGCCCATTCCTACTTTTCTCCCCTTCTTATACCTTACTACCCTCCATATACTTTGCAATCCGGAGATACTATTCTCCTTTGCTGTTCTTTGCACATGACGTTCTATCTCCTGACTGTGTGCTTTCCTTGACTGTCTCTCATGCCTGGAATGTTCTCCCTCCTCATCTCTGCCTCTTGGCTTCCCTGACTTCCTTTAGGTATCAGCTAAAGTCTTACCTTCTGCAAGAAGCCTTTCCCAGTCCTTCCTAATCTTAGTGCTTTCCATCTAAGACTATCTTCAATTTATCCCCAATGTATCATTGTTGTACAAGTTTGTTTGCATGTTGTCTCCTGCATTTGAGTGTGAGCTCCTTGAGAGCAGAAACTGCTTTGGTTTTGTTCATTTCTTTGCTCCATCTTTATGTATGTGGCACTCAGAACAGTCCCTGACACATATTAGGTACTTAATAAATGCTAATTGATGGCTTGATCTCTCCCAAATCAAGCATAGTAGGCATTTATTAACTATCTGTTGAATGATTGATTGAGTAAACTAAATTTTACAACCTCTGAGAAAAAATTCAGCCATGGAAAAATCTAACACAGAGGGGGAATATCTCATTAGATGTGCTTCATGAAAATTAGAGTTCTTTAGTTTAATGAACAATTTATGGGAAAAAAGAGTCAGGATAAAAAATATGACCGAATTTTGAATGAAGCTTGGAAGTGGGTTACCACAGATACTCATTGGCCTTTAGTGATGTCATTGGCCACAGCCAAGGTACCCATATGATCCAGTTAATTCATTTCATCTAACTGTTCTCTTAATTTTTATGTATACATTTCATTTTGTAACTGTAATTAAACACTCCAAGCAGTTCATTTCTGGGTGATTAATCCACTTCTTAAGCCTCTTAAAGTCTGACGTATACTACATATGCACTTGAAATCATGTTTGTTTGGTTTTTTTGTTTTTTAATACATCTCTACTATGTTTTCAATATAAAATTTGGGCTCTAGGAGATGTAGGTGGGGGCCAAGAATTCTTTGTGATGTTAGAATCATCATTTAGTCCAGCAAGTTAGAAATGGCTCCTGTTTCTTTTAGCAGTATATGATTCATCCATGCAGGATCTCTCTCTCTCTGTCTCTGTCTCTGTCTCTGTCTCTCTCTCCTTCTCTCTCTCTCTCTTTCTCTCAATGTGAATTAATCAATAGGCAACAGATTCCTGTTCTAAAGTGGTTAGAGTAAGATCCCTTGGGGACTCTGAAATCAATGGATTAATCTTTCTCACCCAATAGAAATTGGCTAAATTTGAGCTTTCTGATCTGAACAAGTTAGGTAGATTTTCTTAGGTGGCCAGTCTTGACATTATCATTTTTTCCAGGAAGAAATGCCTCTTTTATGTTGGTTCTTAGTACTGCCCTAGTGACAATGATCTACTCTAAATATATGATCATAAATTTAGAGGTGAAAGGGATCTTAGAAGCTATCTCATTCAATGATGTTTTCTAGTAGAGGTAAGTGAAATCACAAGGTAAAATGACTTGCTCAGGTTCATAAAGGCACTAAGCACCAGAGATGGAAAGAGAGCTGTCTAGGGTTCATCTCCTCTTAGGAATTTCAAAGGAGAAACTATACCACATGTTTTTTCTTTCATTGATTCTTTGTTTGAGTCATATAAATGTTCATGTAGATCAGTAAGAGATGCTTAAAACTTAAAGTTGCTGTTAGTCCCCTTTTTTGTAAACTTTTAAAGATCTTTTCCCCTT
This sequence comes from Pseudocheirus occidentalis, assembly GCA_028646575.1. Classification (NCBI taxonomy): domain Eukaryota; kingdom Metazoa; phylum Chordata; class Mammalia; order Diprotodontia; family Pseudocheiridae; genus Pseudocheirus; species Pseudocheirus occidentalis. The sequence goes on from CM053595.1 coordinate 94,544,349, forward strand.
CGTTATAAATAGGAAGCTAGACTTTGCCAAAAGTAAAAAGACTTGAACTCCAATAGGTTTGATTTCTGTGCTCAGCACTCAGAAACCATGAAGTTTGATTAGGTTCTAAACTTGGCAAGGAGACTCTTCATTCTTTCCCTTCTGCCAAGTCACGTAACACCACTAACCCCAACTCTAGGAAGTCTAATTACCTATATGGTGCTGGTAGAACATACAGACAGAACACCTCCCAATTTGTTTTATTGGAATCAAAAATATACTTTACCTTCCATTGCAATAATGAGAAATGCTGTTTCAGACCTTGTCTAATGCCATTTTAGAACCTCACTTATGTTGACTCATCATTTGAAGAAAAGGGAGTTGTAAATACCCACTGAGGTGATGTCTCAGGAAGGGAAAGGGAAGATTAGATGCTTTTTCTCAGACTGGCAACAATCATTTCAGTCTTAAGTCACCAAACCATTTGACATGAGTCTTCTTGAGGCTAGAGTAACACACATACACACAGAAACACATGCACACACATACACATACACACACATGTACTAGGCCTTTTTAAAGAAACAAACAAAAATATTAAAAAAATATATATGTGTATGTGTGTGTGTGTGTGTGTGTGTGTTTCATGTCTAGGTGAGATTTTTCAGCAAAGAGATCATCATACCACAGAGTTTCAAGACTAGAAGAACTCCCCAAATTCCAAACACTCAAATAGTAAATGTCCTAGAAATTACAGAATGTCTACTTTTCTGCTCCTGAAACCCATGTTGCCTCTCTATACTAACCTTTTTAACAAATCAAAACCAAGCTGTCTTGAGGTGATAGTGCCCCTTCATGGAAGTGTTGGCAACTGACTCCATTAGTTTTTTAAAATTCTTTTTATTAATATCACCTCAGTGTCCAAATATATCCCTCCTTCCTTTATGTACCCTATAATCCATTTCTTGCAGCCTGCTTCCCTCCCCCCCCAAAGGAAAGGAAATAAAAAGAAGGAAAAAAGCCTAACAAAACTAATCAATGAATCAGCTGAGTCTTACATGTTATAGACAAGTGTTAGACACCCACAGTTCCCACCCTATCCCCACCCAAGAAAAGGGGGATGGGAGGAATATTTTCTTGTCTGTTCTTTGCAAATAATTTTCGGTTCTATTATTTATATAGCTGGCATTTCTTTAGAGCTTTAGGCTCTCAGAGTACTTCACAGAGATTATCCAATTGGACTCTCACAACATTTTGTGAATTACTTATGAGTGTGTTATTTCCATTTTGCAGATGATTAAGGTGAGTCTAAGAAAGGTTAAGAGGAAGAGAATCACCCAAGTTATGAAAGGCATGACTTGCACCTAGGTTTTCTTGAATTCAGATCCTATGCCATCACATTTTGTTGCCTCTTAGAATAATCAAATACTGCATTATTATTTTTTCTTTCTCTTTCATAGTTCAGTTGATTCTGCTTCAGGAAACCTGTCCTTCCTTCTTTCTCTGACTCTCTGTCTCTGTCTATGTGTCTCTGTCTTTCTCTCTGTCTCTGTTTCTCTATGTGTGTCTCTGCTTCTGTTAGTCTCTCTCTCTCTCTGTCTCTTTCTCTGTCTCTGTCTCTCTCTGTCTCTCTGTCTCTGTCTCTCTGTCTCTGTCTCCCTCTCTCTCTCTCTCTCCTTCTCTCTCTCTCTCTCTCTCTCTCTCTCTCTCTCTCTCTCTCTCTCTCTCTCTCTCTGTCTCTCTCTTTCCCTTTCTCTCTCTTTTTCTCTCAGCTTACAAATGAAGAGTTTTCCAGAAAGGAAAATGACTTTTCCAAGGCCATATGGCATTCACCCTGATAGAATATAAGCTCCTTGAGGACAAGTATTTTCATTTGTCTTTGTATTTGTTTAGCACAGTGCACTGCACATAGTGAGCTTATTGAAGGGAAAGAGGAAGTGCATTTATCAAATAACTATTATGTACTAGGAACTGTGCTAAAGCACTATACCAATATGATCCCATTTGACCCTCAAGACAGCCCTGAGGAGTAAATCCTATTATTATCCTCATTTTACAGTTGACAGCACTGAGCAAAGAGAGGTTAAATGACTTGCCCAAGGTAACACAGAACTACTAAGTATCTGAAGCTGGATTTGAACTCAAATCGTCCTGACTCTAGGCCCAATGCTCTATGCACTATAAGACCTAGCTGCTTCAAAAATGTAGCACGTTATTGACTTGTTCTTGGTTTATTTGTGAATAACTTTGGTGGGAGCAAGGCTTTAGAGTGGATAGACAACGAACCTGAGATCAGGAAGACCTGAGATCAAATCTGACCCAGATCTACCTCAAAGATCCTGGATAAGTCACTTAACTTTTGCCTGCCTCAGTTTCCTCATTTCCCCCCAGAATTTATCAATTTGCTTTTAGTTTTCAATATTCATTTCCACATTTTGGGTTTCAAATTTTCTCCCCATCTCTCCCCTACCCCCATCCCAAGACAAGAAGCATCCTGATTACCTCTTCCCCCAGTCTGCCCTCTCGTATATTCCCCTCTATCCCTCTTCTTCCCCTCTTCCCCCTCACTTTCTTGTAGGGCAAGATGGATTGCTATGCCTCCTTGCTTGTACATCTTCTTTCCCATTTGCATGTAACAATAATTTTTTAACATTTGTTTTAAGACTTTGAGTTCAGTTTCCTCGTTTTTAAAGTAGAGATTATAATATACCCTATCTCACAGGGCTGTTGTGAGCATCTAATGAGTGAATATTTATTTGTAGAGCACTTTGTAATCCTTAAAGGGCTATGTAAATGCTAGCTGCTATTATGAGCTATTGTGGGTTATTGTCTGTAATGAACCTTTAGTTACACCTGACTAGTACCTTAGTAGAGTTATGAGATAAGTCTGGAAAGGGGCAGTGAGCAGCAAGATGTTCAGCAATTATGAAAGCAGGAAGCAGAAACAAGAAAAGACACTTTGGAATGACTTGGAATAGAGTTGCTAAGCCACAAGTTAGAATGAAATGGTATTAAATTGAAACATTAACACTAGTGTGTCCGTAGGGACAATCATGGAACCATTATGTACATCAGGCAACCCTTTAGGAGTTATCCACATTCCTATCTACAACAGTGGAGGAAATTCCCCACACTGGAAGTTCTCTGCACAATCAAAATATAATCTTCCTTCATAAGATCTATACTAATTTATTTACAAAATGTGGTCTATTTCAACCTAGTGGAAAGACCTATTGAGTGAGAGACAAAGCTGGGGTCCTAGTCCCAGGTTTGACACCATTTCATAGTTGTATGATTTGGTCAAGTCCTTTTCCCTCTCTGGGTCTCCATTTCCTGGGTGGGTTAGAGGAGGTACTCACTAATGTCCCTTCCACGGTTCTACCACACTGAGCCTTTCATTCCTATGGACTTTACATAATTTCATTTTCTAATTACTGGCAAGCAACTTGTTGCTAATTTTGACTAATCTAGCAATAATAGTAATTAATACAAATTTAAAGTCCTGGAGAGGCAAATTCTCTGTGAAATGTCTTTCTGGCCGTAATTTCCATATGTATATTTGCCATCAGCTAGAGCTGATCTTGGTGATTCTGAATTTAACAACCTTATTTAGTAGATACTAGTTTTTAAATGTCAGGAGAGAACTAAACAAAGTCAAGGGTCAAAAACATGACATGCTTCTGTATGATATTCAAAGTTAATTACTAGCTGCATCTGAGAGTCAGGGTGCTTTCTAATTTCACAGTAATTAGTCTGACTATTTGGAATCTATTTTTTAACTATAGCATTAGAGAAGGTGCTACCTACATTTGCTGCAATGGGAGAAAAATTCATTATCAAAAAGAAATTCTATACCCTATGGCTTAGGTGACCTTTATACTCAACTGCTTTCTGCCCATTTATGAAACAGCATTCACTAACATGTTTGCTAAAGTCATCATAAAGTTTAATGTATTTTTAAAATGCCATATAATGAAATGCTGTTAGTAGGAAGGACATGGGATCAGGATCCTCAGAGTCAGACTTAAAGAGGATGACATTTTAATGTTGATAGAGATATCTGGCAGCATCTAGGGATGACTATGAAAAATATCATGGGGTAACTGAAGAGAGTAGCATCCAGGATTGAGAACTGGAAGAGTCCAGGGTCCAGGTTCTAGCTAACAGACTTATTTTACAATGGGATAAACAAGGTCCAGAGTAGATAAAAAAAACTTGCCCAATACCACACAGGTGGCAAGTGGCAGACCTGGGATGCAAACCTAGTTTGGAAGTGTTTTGTGGTAATGGGAGTAAGCATTTATTTAGCACTACTATTGCCAAGCACTGTGCTAAGTACTTTTCTACAAATATTATCTCATTTGTTCTTTACGACAACCCTATGAGGTAGATGCAGTTATTATCCCCATTTTACAGTTGAGAAAACCGAGGCAAATAGAAATTAAATGACTTGCCTGGAATCATAATAGTAAGGGAATAAGTAAGTAATCAGAGTAATAATACGCGTCTGAGGTCAGATTTGAACTTCCTGGTTCTAGGTCTAGTGCTCCATCCACTGGGCTACCACTGTGTAGTCAGAGAACCTGGGTGCAATTCATGTGTCTAACCCAGTGGTTCTCAACTTTCCTAATGCCACAACCCTTTAATACTCATATGTGGATGTATCTACATGTGGGCAGACCCACCTGGAGATGGATAGAGGAGGTTCCTAAGACCATCGGAAATATGTGTTTTCTGATAGTCTTAGGCGTCCCCTGTGAAAGGGGTTGCACTCCACAGGTTGAGAACTGCTGTTCTAACCTATGGGTCCACAACACATAACCTCCCTGAACTTCAATTTCCTCATGTAAAAAATGAGTTATTTGGTCTGCATGAACTTTGCTCTAGGTTTGTGATTCTAGGGTTCTGCTAGTCATTTGCTTCTGAATCCAGGGCTTTTGTTGTGCCATTACTTCAGTCTATTCTAGCATGGAGAGGAAGAGAGAGAACGCAAGAAGACACTTTCATTCACTTTGACTTGATTTAATGGCAATAGCAATGCTATCCACCATTTTTAGAGGGTAAAACCTCTGAGGTTTTTGGAGAAAGAATATGTATACATTTCCCTTAAAGTATACATTTTTGAAGGGTGACATTTGGGTAGAGCATGGATTCAGGATTGAGAACATGGATTTAAATCCCACTTCTTATACATACTTTCACAGATAGCATCACACTGGGTAGGTCACTCCTTTAGTACTTACCTTTAAGTCATAAAGGGTTCAGATCAGCAAAGCCTTCAGCTGAAGAAATCACAGATATCTTTGGATAATTACATATGAATGTTGTTATTGTCTCATGGTAGTAGAAAGTCTATGGGCATCAAAAATGCCATTTCAATGAACTGAGATTGGGTGAGGAGAGACTAGTTTGTTTGTTTGTTTGTTTTCTGATGTGGTATCTTATCCTAGTGAGTTATATTGGCTGAGAATGTGAGACCAGATACTATGAGAAAGGATGGGCTGATAGTGTCTAAGACATAATTTCCTGCTTTTCTTGCCCATCTTCTGCAAGAAGCCTTTCTTCATTCTCCTTAATGGTAGCATCTTCCCTTTTGAGATTATCTTCAATTTCATCTCTACCTATCTCATTTGTCTGTAGTTGGCCTGTTAACTCCCTCCTCTCCCTCTTCCCCATGTAGATTGCTAGCTCCTTGAAAAAAGGGATACTTTTGTTCTCCCTTTCTTTGTAGCCCAAGAGTTTAGCATAGTGCCAGACACATTAAATGCCAGTTGACTTGACTTGGGTTCATTTTTCTTGGGATATCTGTTATTGTGCCATTGTTGGGGGGAGGTAGAAGTAGGAAATGAGGGAATCCCTAAATCCAGGACTTTTCCAATTATGTTAATAAATCTTTTCTGTAACTCTTTTACTATTTACTATACTCCTTTACTGTCAGAACTTTACTGTTTTATATAACACTAGATGTCCTATCTACTTGAATGCTAGATATTTAAATGTGTTCCTTTTGATTGGTGAATGGCTAAGCATAATATGGTAATGCAGTATAATTGTTCAGTTAGAAGAAAAATAATCAATTTGCAAATAATTCACTGAAAATGGGAAGAGATTTGTACTTAATGATGCAAGGCAAACTAAGCAGAGGCAGGTCCACAACGACCGCAATAATGTAAAGGAAAAGAACATTAAATGGAAGTCAAACTCTGAGTAAGAAGCAGTCTTGGTCTTGGTTTTGTAGAACAGATTTAATAAAACATACCTCTTGCTTTTCCTTCCATGAGGAAGAGGATTATGGGGACAGAATATTACATCTCTTATCAAATATGGTCACTTTATTGGTTATTTTGGCTTTTTCCTTTTTAAATTTAATTTCTTTCAATCACACACACACACACACACACACACATTCTCCATCCTACCTCTTCCCATCCCACTGGGGGGAAAACGTCCTTGTAATAAATATATGTAGTCAAGCATAACGAATTTACACATTGGCCATGTCTAAAAAATATAAGGGAGGGGTTCACTTGGAGGGAGAAAGGGAACTAGAAAGGGAGCTGAGAAGAGGCCATATCTAGAAATGACTATGGTATAAAAACAAAAACAATCTATAAAACTTAAAAAATATAGATTTAATTTTTATTTTAAAGCACAATGATTTCATATTCTAAAATCACAGAGCATAAAAAAAGAATAATTCTGCTTTGACTACTTTTACCCCAACCGCTGCATTTAAAGATCTGCCTAACAACATTCGCACATCTCCTGGGCATAATTAAAGCCCAGTCACATAACATTGGCAGGGTTCTAGCTTATCAGATGAAAACTCCCAGCCTTGAAGGTTTCTGGTTGTGAAAAGCTCTCCATGATGGCAGTACCCTCTATGAGTATGCAATTAAAATCTGGCTAACACCCAAACCTCCACAAAGAAGTCCATTTTTCAGTCATGTCCATATTTAGATGCTTGGAGGGCCTTGCTGTGCCATTGGCCTGATTGAGTTAGCTGATTGATATGAAATGATATTCGTGTCATCCCCATCACCTTGGATATCAGAAACCCAGAAATAGGAATTACTTATGAAGTATGCCGAGGATCTGTGTAATCAAAAATCAATGATCCAAACGGAGGTCTGCTGTTCTACAGACTGGCCTGTGTAATATTACAATGCCAATCCTAATAGAGTTAAATATAATCCATCAAAATATCAGGATGCAAGGGTCAATGGGGAATGCAATGCCTCACTTCCCAGCAATTACCACTTATTACTGGGGCACTGCTCACACTTTGCTGTTCAGCTCGCTTCAATAAACAATATTAGGTGACCCTGCAGCTGTAGTCAATAGAGTACTGTTTTCTTGTCACTGCTTCATCGGCAGATCAATACCTGGTCTTCTGAGACTCAGGAGAGAGCCCCTGAACAGTGCACTAATGAAATCAAGTGTTTTTATGGTTCTGAAATTATACATTTTATTCATTGCTCATGTTTAATGTCAGCCCTGCTTTTAGCAAGGCCCCCTGTTCGCTAAGCTTTTATGACATTTATGCTCGTAGTGAGAGGGTATCTGTACTGAGTGGTGGGACTGGGTTATAGTGGGGGACCTGGATTGACAGTGCTCTTTATCGTTCCTGGTTTGTGCCCATCCTCCGTTTGAAAGAAAAAAAAAAAGTAAAACAAAAGCCTAGAAACAGACGATTTTCCAGAGCATTAATTTCTTATCCCAAATGAATATATATATATAAATATATGTATGTATGTATGTATGTATGTATGTATGTATGTATGTATAAACACATTGACTCGCTTGCTTTTTCTTCCTGGGACCTTGTCTACAACACTCCCCTCCTCCAACTTTAGATATTATATACTAAGGTGTGGAGGGGTGTGCTGGTAACTGTTTAATGACTGACTCTCAAAAAAAAAAGTACCACGTTTTTAAAATTTAATCTGCATTGTTAACTTTTTCTTCATCACTTTCTGAAGTCTAGACAATCAACAAAACAATAAATCAAGCCCTGTTTTCTAGCTTTTGCTGATTTCTGAGGTATACAATGTTCACATGAAACACTGAACAATTAAACAAGCCACTTCAAGCTGTTAGCAGGATCCCACTGAAGGTATTCTGACTCCAAGCCCAATATAGATTTCAGTCGATCCTGCTGCTAGGTCTGTTGAAGGTCTCAGCCCCTGTCAGAATCTCAATCTTAGATTTTGTTCTGGCATGGGCCCCAGGCCGTCCGCCCTGAGTTAGCACTGCATTGTATTTCTTTAGAGCTATTGCATTCTGCCATGATTTCTGGTCCTTGGAATGAGGAAGGTCCTTATTTATCTCTGCTGTGTTTCCAAAGATTACTTTCTTGTGTTTGGGGATGTTCAACTTTGATTTAGAAGCCAGCTCCTTCTTCTGCTATGATTATGGCTCCTGGATGTCCCACTTATAACCTGTTTCTCAAGAATAATAGCACACCATTTAACCTATTTCTTAAGTAAAATTACTTCTCAGAGGACCTAGTGCAATGCCGTTCATATAATAGATGTTAATTAAATTTTGGAAACCAGCAAATTAGAGCAAAAAGAACACTGAATTTTGAATTGATGATCTGAGTTCAAATACTGGCTACGTCACTATCTTTGTAAATCTGTACAAGATATTTAACCATCTCTTGGATTTAGTGTCTTTACCTTTAAAAGAAAATAATGGAACATTTTTCAATTTCCCTCTCAACTCTAAAATCCAGTCTAACAATATTTGAGTTAACTCTGACCTTTGCAGGTAAATCTACCAGAGCCATAATAACTACAGAGCAAAAGGAACTTTGTCTGAAAGTGTTAAAATCCTGGAGTGGATGGGGTGGGGGGTGGTGAATATTTTTTCCCTCTGGTAAAATATACTTCCATCCCTAAGGAACTGCCAACCTGATGCTGCACCTCATCATCTTCTTGCTATGAACTGAGCAACCAACCCTACCTACTGTCCCCTGAAATATCAGTAAAGAGTACTCCAAGGACCAGGGGCTCTATTTTCATAAACCTTGGAGAACCAGGGTCTATATCCTCTACAGAAAAAAGCTTCTATTAGTGTGACTACACCACCAGTCACATTGTTTTCTGTGCTGCTGTACCACAACTTACCCCCTCAATTGAAATTGCCTTGGGTATAGTTATGGCTGAAACCATCCCTTTCTTTGGGAAATGGAATTAGAGAGACAGCATTTGGTTTAGTAGAGGGAAAATTTCACTGTGTTACCATTGATACTCTTACAGTTTATACAGCTTTTATATGTGACATCAAACATGTTGACCACATTTCCTAAAGATAATTTTATTCAGATTGTCAAATGCCTAGGGTTTATTCTTGAACCCCTGATTTCCTTCATAATTCAGTTCAAGTGCCACCTTCTTCTTCAAACTTTTTCTTATCTGTCTCCCATCTTATCTTCCTCCTCAATTCAAGCTACTAATGTTCTCTATCTCATAACTGCCATTTGTTCATTTTGTAAATTATAAATATAGTTGTATATATAAAAACACACAAATATGTGTATGTGTATACATATAAATATATGTAAATATATTTAATACATATATGATATATATATAAATTACATAATATATTATAAATACATATATTTATAAAAATAAATATATGTAACATGTCACAATTAGAACATAAGCTCCTTGAGGACAGGAAATGATTATCTCTTGCCTTTTATCTCTAGAGTTTAGCAGAATGCCTGAAAAAGAGTAAGGAGTCAATATATGGTTGGTAACTGATTGGTCCTATGAATGCCACAAAATATGGAATCCAAATGCTTTTTTATGAAAATTAATTCCTATCACATCCTGATCTCAAACAATAACTGGAAATGTACTAAGGAGAGGAAAGGGAGAAGTACTCAGATATATTTCTAGACACTGATTAATGAATGAACAGAAGACAAATTTATGAATTTGTTACTTCGTGTCAAGCACTGTGCTTAGCTGTGGGGATACAAATACAAAAGAAAAGATGGTCAAACATATGAGTCTGGTGGCTAAGGGGAATAATTTTGTTTGGAAATTTACAGCTACTATGAATAGATCCCTAGGGGAGTATTTTTCTATGTCCTTTCCAGGCACAATGAAAATATTCATTTTATTATGGTTACAGAATTAAAAGGGGGAAAAGTGGGGCTATGCAAGTAGATGAAAGTCAACAATCCAGAAGATGGATGGGAAGAAAGTGAAGTCTGAAGGCTTAGATACAGTGAACTAAGCAGTTCACTCCCAGAGAGAGTAGGGGTCTAAGGGCAGGAATTTTGGAACTGAAAGTGTCAGGTTTTCCAAGGTACTATCTGTGCTGTAGTTGCCCAGGTTGCTGTTCAGAGTGCTATGCTAATAGGCGGCTCTTCTGAAGATCATAGATTTACACATTGAATCAATCAGTGAGATCACCTGTTTCTACTCTACATTTTATCAAGACAATAATACGTCCAAAGGGAGAAAACACCTGGTCCAAGATCATTGAGATAATGGGTGACACTGCTGAGATTTGAAAAATAATAGATAGTCTTTATATATTTCTTAAGGTTTGCAAAGCTCTTTTTGTATATGAGATCATTTGATTAGAAACTTCAGCAATAGAGAAGATAGCCACCAATGAGACTTGAAGCCCAAATCCCTTGCCTGGCTTGCCAGAGGACATGGACTTTAAGAGATAAGGTGAAGTACAAAAATGTCCACTCAGCATTAGTAACTGCTTCATATTTAGATGTGCTTTAAATACCAGTCTCATAGCAGATTGTAACAGCAGGTATAAGTTAAGTTACTGAATCCTGTTTTAACTTTTGTTTCCTCAGATGAGCATATTGAGAGTTTAGTGTTTAGCATTCATTTTGTATATAGGAAATAAATATATCTCATTTCTGAAAAGAGAGCATCTAGGTGGCACAGTGCATAGAACACTGAGCTTAAATTGGGAAGACTAATCTTTTTTTTCTTTTTTTTCATTTTCAATAAACCTTTATTTAAAAAAAAACTAGAAAATGAATCTGAAGTTATTTTTAGGGTTTGAAATTGAAGGGCACTGTGAGTTTGAGCTGCTGGGATTTCCCAGGGACCTCCCACCACCTTACCAAACTACCCAAGCATAGTGATATGACTCATAGAAGGCACTGACACTAACTAGAAGGGCATATAAAGAATAGTATACCCCTCAGAGTTAAAGGAAAGGAAGAGGAAGACCAGTGTAACAAATGTCAAGGGAACAGAAGATTCTTCCCTTATACACGTCCACTTTACAGTAGGTAACAGGTGAAGGTCTGCTCCATCTCACTGTGATGATATTCTTATGAGTATATCCAGGATCATAGTACTACTCCAAAATATTTACGGTCACCTGGTGAGGACAGGCCCTTGTGGTATCAAGCAGGATTAAAGACCTCCATGCATATTTTGTTCTGCAGCAGATGGGGTGCAAAGTCCAGTCCAGGAGACTCTGCACAAAGAGACCTTGGGAATTGCTAGCTACCAAGACACCATGGTCAAAGTGTCTCAGGAGGTTCTCTGTGGATACCTGGAGACTTGGCTCAGATAATACAATGGCAGAAGGGAGGACTTTCTGCTCTATCCTTTTCTCAGATCCTGAAGATCTGGCTAGGAGTTGGCAGTCAATCTTTTCCCACTATAGAGGAAGGTGAGAAAAAGGGATAAATTTGCATCTGAAAGGGTAGGCAACTGTCAGATTTCTTGATCATCTGGTAAAGTGACATCAGTAGAGTCAGCAACTTCATGGGGTTGATGCTGTTGCTCCCAATACCAGAATCATCCATGTGCTGAAACCTGCTGTTGGATCCCTTACTTGAAACCATGATTCCAGGGCAGTTCTGCAGTGAGGGCATGTGAAGTATACAACTCCATTTATTCTCTACATTATCTTCTTCCTCCAAGCATAATAAATCATGGTTTCTCTTTGGCTGAAGTTTCTAAATGGCTTGTCGGAATGTGGAAGCACCAGAGGAGTCAGGGCCTGGAGTGGGGGTTAAGGAGGGATCAGGAAGGGTACAAGAAGGTAGGAGCTGGTGCACCTTGTGGGATTCAGGCCCCTCCATATGGCCTTGTTCTGGGACCTCCTAAAATTTGGGGCTCTTGTTGAAGGCGCATCAAAGGCATTATCTTCTAGGTTCCAGGGTCTGTTTGGTCTCCTCCTTGTTATTTCCTTTTGAATATTGCCCAGACCTTGAAGAAGGCAGCATCTTGTTCTTTGAAATCCTGCTTGCCTGCATGCTTCCAGGGAATATGGAACATGATCTTGTCTGCGTTATTCCAGCACACTCCTGGGAGCTTCTTACTCTCCACATACTCCAGAACTCAGTTGCGAAGATTTTGAGTACATCTAGCCTGGCCAGATGCCATCCTGTGCTGGCAGTCAGATGCTTTAGTTCAGATGACTGTGAAAGATTGGTGCAGCTCAGCTCCCCATCTGTCTCTCTCTGTCTCTCTGTCTCTCTCATTGTGGCTCTCTCTGTCTCTCTGTCTCTGTCTCTCTCTCTGTCTCTGTCTCTCTCTCTGTCTGTCTCTCTCTCTCTGTCTCTCTCTCTGTGTCTCTTTAAAGGAAGACTTATCTTCAGGAGTTCAAATCCAACTTCAGACATCTAATAGCTATGTGACCCTGAGCTTTACTGTTTTGCCTTATTTCTTCATCTATAAGATGAGCCAGAGAAGTAAATGGCAGACTACTCCAGGATCTCGGCAAATAGAACCCAAACATGAGACCACAACGAATCAGATATGACTGACCACCAACAACAATACTTGAAAAAGTAAAAACTAGACCTATTGCACTTTTCCACAATACCATGTTTCATCCCTCATTAAGGAGCACTCTCACAGGGGACCTTCCATCCCAAAGACTACATTTAAACCAGTTAAAATACTTTTCCCCATTTCTGATTGTTTCCTGCTTCCAAAAGGTTTCAGGGAGGTAAATAAGAACCTGCTGTAAGATTAAAGCTCAGCTCCATGACTCAGTACATTGAGATAAATGGCACCTCTTACCTTCTCTGAAGGTGTTGAGAGGCAAATAGATCGGCCCCTTCTGGTTCTCATTTTAAATGGGTCAAAACATTGCTGGAGCCAGATCATTCACTCCAGTCCACTACACTTAGGCACCTCATAAAGCTCGTATTCAAGACTGATGTTTTCCTTCTCCATAAGCACTGTGTGCAGGCATCAATGTGCTTTGAGTTGGAAGTATTCTGCATTGAATGAAAGAATGCTTTGCCCAATATTGGAAGAGAAGGAGAAGAGGACAATTCAGGTAGAGGGTAGCAGCAGTAAGTGAATAAATGAGAGAGTGATTCCTGGAGAAGGATACTAAAGAAGGATACCCTACCTTGGACATTTAAGGGTGAAAGAAGAAAGACTGACTAGTTGAATCTCATAGACATTGAATCATTTCTGTCATGGGGACCAAGATATTTGATCATCGGCCAACACAATGAATGAGTAATTTCTCAATGTGACTTTAAAGTTTAGCTAATACATCGATTCCATCAACAATCACTTTAAAATCAGAAATGTCTTAAATTCAAAAGATTTTCCTTTTTAAGTTAAAATGAGCTTTGGTTGCATGTGTTTTCAGTGCCTATGTATACTTAGGGTGAGGCAAAAGTCAGTAGGCAAGTGAACATATAATAGTGTCTTCAGTTTATATCTGAAGTTGAAATAAATTGGATACCTTATGTTTTGCTTATGTGTTTATCTTTATATTTATACATCTGTATACATCTGTAAGTTTTTCTTCAGTCTGCAACTATATTAAAGACAGTGACTGGATCTGTGACTTCATTAGTATAGGTAGCTAACAGGTAAGGAAATCCCCTCTAAGAAAACAACTCAGCACCTTTTCTGCAAGTTATAGTCTTATAGATTAGACTACACAGAGAGAATAAGTGGTTTGCCTAGGGTAACAACCTGGACATATCAGAGGCAGGATCGGATGGGGAACCTTCAGCCTTGAGGCCACATGTGGCTTTCTAGGTCCTCAAGTGTGGCTCTTTGACTGAACCCCATTTTCACAAAACAAATCCCCTTAATAAAAAGATTTGTTCTCACTCCTGCAGGACTGGGTCTGGGATTTCATTGGTATATGAAACACATGGGTGAGGAAATTCCCTCCATCAGTGCAACTGGGCATCTTTCCTGCACCTGATAATATTAGAGAGATGCAAGGAGAACTAAGAGGTCAAATCATTTGCCCATAGACACAATCAATATTTATTGGTCATTGAACTTGAACCCAAGTCGTTCTTTCCTTCAAGTCTGGTCACCTATTTACCTCACTGCTACAATCTACATTTTATAGATCTGGAAATAGTGTCCCAGAGAGCTGGAGTGAATTTATGAAAAGTTATAGAATTCATTAGTGGCAAATCAGGGCTAGAAATCAAGTTTCCTGAACTTCTTCTTTCCATAGATTAAGTGACAGCCAAAATGCGAGGAGATTGTTGTTTCTGGAGGAGTATTTAGGGGATCATGAGTATCTTGGAGAAGTGGGCAGAAATCCCCCTCCAGTGGTGGAATACTTTGCCTTAAGGATGTTTGAGCTTTTATTGTTATTGTTTTTGTTGTTACTGTGGGTCTTTTCTTTTTTTTTTACCTGCAACTTATAGTCTTAGAAAGTTTCCTGACAAGGTGAGAGGTAGAATTGGTAAGTTAATTAAATTTGAAATATATAAAATAATAATAATAACAAAAGCTTAAACTGTATATAATAGCAATTTCATTTACTTTGCAATCTTTTTTTGTTCTTTGAATAGGAAATGTTTGATAAAAAGGAAAATGTAAAGAGAATATAAAGAGGGAGAAGAAGGGAGGGGGAAAGGAGGAGAAGGAAGGACATAGAAGGAAAGAGGGAGGAAAAAGAAGAAAGGGGAAAAGAGGAAAAGGGAGAGAGGCAGAGTGAGGGAAGGGGGAGAAAAAAAGGAGAAAAAGAGAAAAGAGAGAAAGAAAAGAGGAGAGGGGAGGGAGTGAAGCACTTCTGTCTTTGAAATTCAATAAATAAACAATCTGTACAAACCTAGTTTTCTAAGTAACCAACTGAACACCCCCAAGAATAAGTAAGTGGCTCTTAACCTGAATGACAGGCATGGCTATAGCCATCAATGGTGTTTTCTTCCTCATGGTCCCTAACTGGAAACTTCAGAGGGATACATTAGCATCCTTCAAAAAGCACATCTCTTCAGACCAGGACCTCAGTTAGACTGCCGATAGGAGTGGAATTGTTTGACCAAAGTCTGCACTGATAAATTACCTGGCATGCATTTTTCCCATCCCTTTATATTTTTCTTACTACTCCCCAGTAGTATGTTTTCCATCACTAAGGAAAGTAGTTATTCCTAAGCCAAGTATGTTCCTTATTTCTATGGTTATCCCACGTTCTCACTCACACCTGGTCAAATAATACTTCATAAACTGTAACTTCATTGTAAATATCAGAAAGAGCAATTCTAGTAACTTCTTCTTCTATTCCAAGAAGTTAGTTCCTATTAATGTACATTTGTATGTGCATGCAATATGATGTGTAGGTGTGCATATATATCTGTATTAGACCCCCTGTGCCCATTTATTGCTTTAATAAATAGAAGGTGGATTTGCTTTTCTGGACTCCTGAGGACCAGAGAGAGAAACAGATGATTACTATAGTTCCCACAGACTTGTGGCCCCAAAGCCATCACTTAATTTTGATCCTGGCTGTAGTTACCCTCAGTCTGGGGCGAATTCACACATTGCTTATTTTATGTTGACTGATCCTGCTCAGTGTCACAAACTATATGGAAAATGTTTAACACCTTTTAAAACTCTATTCAGCCTCGATGCAGTGAGAGAGGTTAGTGCAATAAATAATTCGTAGAATCCATTCGTGGTCCATTTTGCTTAAAGTATATTAAAAATCTCCTGTTATTTGAGCTTACCTTATAAAATGTTTACATGCCATTAAATGGTACTAACATCTCCTGTGTAAATTAAACAGGCTGGGATGGTCCCTATTCCAAAAAGTAGCCATACTTAAGGCTGTAAAATACTTTCATGCAATAAATCCAATGCCTTGCTCCTAAAAACTGGATTATAAATAGAAAAGAGAACAATACTTAACTGGATATCTGGGCCTGGACTACTTTGCAGGTACAAAAACATATTCTAGCCTGAATATTTAATGCCCTTGATAAACTTCTATGGAGTGGTAAGTTTTTGAGAAAATTAGTGTCTGTAGATTCTACTTATTTAATTTTTAAAGAAGGAGCAGATTCATATGCATATACAAACACACATACAGACACAGACACACACACACACACACACACACACATACACAAATCCCTTTTCAATTCAGGGACAAGTCTCTGAAAGCAGCAAGTTGGACCACACAAAACCCAGTCTCCTCTGCTGGGAAGATTTCACTAAATAGCTTCGTGGCTGAAAAGCCCTTAGAAATCTGACTTGAGACCCACACAGCATACACACTGTTTCTTTTTGGACTGACTCTTCCCTAACACTCAGCTGTAACCTCAATGGACTGGTTTCTTGCAGGCACTGAAAGTTTAATAGAGCTTAAGTGAGACACAGACCATTAGGACAGTATCAATATTTATTTTCAGTTTCCATGGAAATAAATATCAACCAATGGGATACAGACTGTCCCAATGTGCCCCAAAGAATCTTTCATATGGCTAGTATCATCTGTTTATTGTTTTGGAGTTGTATCAGGTTCCTAAACCATACTTTATTTAATAAAAGAAACCACACAGAGGAGTTGACACACGTTGAGTGCTAGGCCCATGTGAGGAGAGACAGTGGCCAAAGGTCCTTGCTCTAAGGAGAGGATTTTCAAAGAGACTTGATGGCAGCTATTGAATCTTCCCTGATCATCTTTTCTCTAGGGACAATCATTTCAAAGTTGTTCATCTTTTCCCCATAGTCCTGTTTATACACCTATAAATCAGTTCTGTTGCCTTGTGGAAGAACGTGTCCTCTCACACTAATCTAATTTACTTCTGTGACAAACTGACAGAGGTAGTAGTGGCAGAGTAAGAGACATAAGATTTAAGTTCCTGGGCTTTCATAGGTTGGGTTTGCTTCCATAGGACATAGTCATCATCAGGCACATCACTGAAGATTTTTACTTAGGTGTCAGCCTGTGTGTAAGCATACAGTGAAGAGGCTTAGATGTCAAATCAAGAGACATGGATTTTGGTCTCAGCTCTGCCATACAGTTGACTCAGTAGGGTTGGTCAAAGTCCTTATACTATCTGAGATTCAGCTTCCTCATCTGCCAAGTTAAAGGACTGAACTAGGTGATCTCCAAAACCCCTTACCTAGAAGTCTATGTTCTATGTTCCCACATCTGTGTTCAAAGTTCAGTGAACTAATATTTATGAATTGTTTACTATGTGCCAGGTACTCTGCTAAGTTTTGGGGCTACAAAGATATTGTCCCCCCAAAAAATGTTCCTGCTCTCCTGAAGGTCACATTCTAATGAGGGAGACAACATGCACACAAAAAGATACACATTGGATACATTGAAAGTCATCTCAGAAGGAAAACATTGAGATTACGAAGGATTGGGGGAAAAGGTTCTTACTGAGGGTAGGATTTTAGCTGTAATGTGAAGGAAGTCAGATAAGCTAGGAGCCAGAAATCAGCCAGGAGTGAATTCTATGTCTGAAAATGCCTAGAGTCAGAAGATAGGTTGTTACGTGCAAAAAGCTACAAAGAGGCTCAGAGGTCACAGGATTACAGAGTATATGGAAGAGAGTATGGTGAAAGAAAAGGAGCAGGTTAAAAAGGGCTTTTAAAGCCAGACGAAGGATTTTATATTTGGTCTGAGAGATAATGGGGAATCAATTGAGTTAATTGAATAGAGGAGTGATATGGTCAGACCTGTGATTTAGGAAGGTCTTTGACCACTGAGTGGAGGATGGATTGGAGTGTGAAGAGACTTGAGTCAGTGAGACCAAGTAACAAGATATCAAGGCATGAAGTGACAAGGGTCTACATGAGAGAGGTTGAAGCATCAGAGAATAGAGCATTCATGGTAGATGTTGAGAAAGTAAATGTAACAGGACTAGACTACTGCTTTAATATGGTGAATGAGAGAATGAGTAGTCAAGGATGACCCCTGGGTTGCCAAACTGGAAGGATGATGGTAGCCTTGATAATCACAGAGAAGCTGACTTTGGGGGGGAAAGATAATGAATTCAGTTTTAAACATAATGAGTTTAGGATGTTTCTAGGACATTCGGATAGAAATGCCAAAAAGGGAGGTGGAAATATGAGACTGGATTTAGGAAGACAGGTTATGGTTGTTCAAGAGATGACAGTTGGAAGCATGAGAGCTGACAAAATCAGCAAGTGTGTCCATATCCCATTCTACCTTGGACCTTACTTGTGTATATTTTAGTGTAAATAAGATTATCAAAGAGATGTATGGAGCAAAATGAAAAAAAAATAGATGTTTTCTGTTAATCTCTACAGTCTAAAATCCTCCAGAAAGGAAAATGCACTCAGTATAAGCTAACTAAAACTAATTTCCCAAGATAAGATATAACAAATGAACTATTGCTTCCATCTAGCATGCCCAATGACAGATGCAACCATCATCAGTAGTCTCATGGACTTGTGTTTGATCTTTTATATATAGGATTTCTTCTCATTTTCCCATGGCATTGACTCACTCTTGAGCCATCCTCACATTCTCAAAAGGTAGAGGTCACTGATTCTGACTAGTCAGTAAAGAAAATAGAATGTAAGAGAGTGTTTGGGAGGGGGTGGGATTGTGTGAAAAACAATGTATTCAGTAGGGAAGCCCAAAGGGCTTACTTGCCAAAGGGAAAGAGAATTTGAAGCCCAAATACTTATCTGATATATATATATATATATATATATAGTTTATTGTGGTTAGCAATATATATATATATATACTTTATATGTATATATATATATATATATATAGTTTATTGTGGTTAGCAATATAATCATACTTTCCCCAGAAAATGAGGAGGCTGAGAAACTGAGCATCAGAAGATTGTAAAGCAATAGAAAGAGAAAGGAGGCAAAGAATAAGGAGGAAAGCTGGGGAGAGGGGCAGTAAATAGGAATATAAGGCAAAAAGTAATCAAAGCCCAAGAGAGAAAGACTAGGTGTAAACCTAGTTTCAAAGCAGATAGACCAACAAGACTTATGAAGAAGAAAAAGGGGGAAAGTATTAAAAATTAAAAGCAAGGCCACACATTACACATTAAGCAACTATCATAATATAAAGTTTAAAAAAATAATTTAAAATTCCTAGTAAAAAAAAGAGAATTCTGTAAATTCTCTGGGGATTAGGAAGCAATAACAAGAAACTATTATAGGAAGAAGTAGGGAAGGGAAGGGGTCATAAATCAAAGCTGTGAATGCAGAATTAAGGAAAACAAATGAGAGGGTTTTAAAAATTAAAGTACACAATGCAGAATTTCTTAAGAAGCAGAGACTTAAAATAGAGAATAAGATCTAAAAATAAGAAATTTGTACATGGAAGAAAATATGGCAAAATAGAAGAAAAAGATAATAACTTTAATAAAACACATAACTTCTACACAAACCAAGGAAAGTAAACTTAGAAGCAGACTATATGGAGGAAACTTAATATTCTAGTTCATAGTTGTCCCAAAGTAATCTCATAAACTTAAAAAAAATCTAAACATCAGAGTGAAGAAAATAAAGTAATAGAATTCTTGAATTCAGAAGAAAGTACTTATTCATCAAATTCATAGATTTCCTGGAGAGAAAAACCATATGGTTAAAATTCCAAAGAAGGTAAAAGTTAAATTTCACAATTATAAAATCAAACAATGAATTTTGCAAGCGTACAAAAGGGAAGGACTTTAATTAGTATAGAATGTCAGTTTGAGTAACTGAGAACTTCTCAATAGATAAGAAATTGAAAAAAGAAAAAGGAATATGATAACCTCAAAGACAAAGAAGCTTGAGACTAAAAATAACATATTCTATAACTGAGCATAATCAAGAAAAAATATTATTCTACAACAAGTGAGGAATTTGAGGATTCCAGGAAAAACAAATGAGAAGGAAAAATACAAGCAAAATATAACATCATCTTCAAACACTGGAATTGAGGGAAACAAAATAAATTAAATAACTGCATTCTTCCAGAAAAGGCTTTGCAATGAGATCAATTTTCTCATGTTCATAGACTAGTGCTTTAAAAAAAGCAATTTGGTTGAGAGATAAAAGAAGAAAGAGGGATCATCAAGGAGCAAAATAGATCTAAGAGGATAAAGATTTAAAGGAATTATATAGAGAAGGTTAATCTGAAAAACTAATTAATATTCTGCAGACTAAATCCTGTGCTCCACCATATACCAAAATAGCCTCTAAATACATATGTGATAGATACAAAGTATCAAATTATAAACACATTTGATGAATAAGAAAGTAGCTTTTGCAACTATGGATAGGGGAAGAAAGAGCTCATGACCAAACAACATAGGATCACAGAACATTAAACAAATTGATTATATAAAATTAAAATTGTTTGCACAAGTAAGACCATTGTAATTGAAATGAGAGGGGAAATAGTTAACTGGAAACAAAAAAATCTTTGTAGCAAGCTTCTTTGATAAAAATTTTTATAAGCAAGATATATATAAGGAGCTGATCTAGATAGATGTATATAAGCAATATCCATTCTCTGTTAAATAAATGGTCAATCAGTTTTCATTCACAACAATTATATAAAATATGCCCAAATTGAGAATTAATTAGAGAAATGAAAAGGGAAGATTCCATGAGAAGTCTGAGGGAAAGATTGTGGCCTGGAGAGAAATGAAGAGATGGTTGAACTAGGTTCTCTTCTTAAATGTAGGTTCTGAGAGGAGCCATCCAAACAAAATGAGAAGCTGTTGTGGTAGTTCCAAGGTGTATATTCTAGAGCTGAAATGATCTCCAAGGCTAAAGAGACTGCTGGGTGGAGAAGATATCTGTATAGAGAATTCATGGTAGAGAAATCTGAAGCATGCCTGGTGAGAAATGAATGAAAGATGGATAAATGTTGATAGACAAATATAAATGCATAGAGAGATAGATATGTAAATGAGAGAAAGGATAGATATGTAAATGAGAGAAAGGATAGAGAATAGCTCCTGGGAATATGTCAGCTTTAAAGTAGCATAAACAAAACTAATTACAGGGACAAAGTTTTCAGAAAAATGAGGAAAAAATCCAGACAAAATAAATGGATAGAGGAAAACACAAATCTAACATGCATAGTCCAAATGTAAAGGAATTAAATAACCGCATGAAATGAAAGAAAAGAGTAGAATAGATAAGAAAAAAAACCCTAAAATGTTCTACACACATGAAACAAACTTTTAAAAAGGCACATACAAAATTAAAATGATACTAAAACAAACTTTAGTAATACATAAAGGCAAAAAAAAAAGTCATGCTATCAGAGATAGCAAAAAAAATTCACAATATCAAGATGGACTAATATGGAAATTATATTATTCTAAAAAGCATCATAGTTATGAACTAATATACTTGCTAAACATATATGTGCAGAATGGCACATCATCAAACTTCACAACAGAAAATTAAGTTGAATAGTTTATAGCTGTACAACATAGTGATACAACAACTGTAGGACACTGGAGAATTAAATTTTCCTTTCTTAATGCTTGATAATCTAAGAGAAATACAAACAGAAAGGAAAATATGTAATTAAACAACATGCTGAAAATATTTGGGCTGATAAACTTGTGGTGTTTCCTGAATGGTAATATTCCATATACTGATTTCTCAGCATCACAAGATACTTTTATAGGAACATATTGTGTATAGGAGCACAAGTAAATTATAAATAAATGTAAAAAGGCAAAAATACCAAAGATCCTTTATAGACCACAATATAATAAAGATGGCAATTAACACAGGGAATATAAACAAACAATATCAATTTAATAATAACATTATTCAGTGCAAGAATCAATGATCAAATCATAGAAATTAGGACTATGTGAAAGAGAATGATAATGAGTCAGTATCATTTTAGATAATCGGAAACGTACTACCTATTAATATAACATATTAATTATATTAGAATATAGGGAATAGAGATAAAACAATCCTCAGGGAAAAGGTGTGTATATTCAGATAGACATAGATGCATATACATATTCATACAGACACATATGTATATAAGCATGAGAACACATCAACAAAATATAATAATAAATTGTACACAAAAACTATTGACGGAAGCATTAACAAATTTTGCTCTACCCTCTCATTTTCATTCTATATTCATTCTGTAATCAATAAATTTATAAACCCAAAATAAGCATAAAAGAAGAAATCTTTAAAATTAGAGGAGAAAGATAAAATAGAAAAAAGAAAACTCTAGAAATTATAAAGCTGCTAGCTGTCTCTTTGAAAAAAAATTACAAACTGATAGAGCTTTAGCAAACCTAATAAAGTGTAGAAGACAATCAAGGAAACGAGATAGAAATGAAAAAGATGAACTCACATAAAAAGAAATGAAAAGACTTATCAGAGCTTATTATATGCAATTATATGTTAGCAAAACTGAGAACTTAAAGCAAATGGCACCCTTTTCTAACAGTTTCATTTACTGTTCTTTCCTCCTTATTTCTATTACTTTTATTCTAAACTGAACTTTGAAACTAATGTTACTAAGATGGTTGCTTAGGATAACTATAATTTATCCTATTTAAAAAACACAAAACATGCATAACAGAAAATGAAGTTATAACAATCAAGTAGCAAGGGAGAGGGATTACAGATGTATGTCTCTGTGTTTGTGGCTCTCTGAGTCCTACAGAAAAGCCCAAAGGATACTTACAAAAAATATAAGGATCTAGATTCCAAATTTAAAGTGACCTTGGAAATCATCTAGTCCATCTTTCTTAATTGTGAATGAGACTGAAGTCCTTGGGACATGCCCAAGGACACATGGATAATGAATGTCAGAAAAATGTTCAGGTCTTGAACACAAGTCCTCTGGCTTTAAATCCAACAACCCTCTTTATACTGTAGCAATAGCATTTAAATTCTTTTGCCTGCCTGTCATTTTCAAGTGCACACTTTAGATGGAGCTCAAATTGAGAGATGATGAATATGTTCCATAGCAAATGTCTAAAATAAACGTACTGAAACTCCTAAGAAGCCAAAGCCATCTTGGCTGCCCTCCATGTAGCAATTATCGGGGAGTCAAGGGAAACTCCACAAGTAAATACTTGTTGACTGACTGATGGACAAGCTAGCCTCTGAGGTTTGCTCTCCCCGGGTTGCTGCCAACACAGCATATCCCATATTTATGTTTGTGAGTGTTGGCTGGCTCTCTCTGAAATGATAAAATGATTAGTTATTTTTATGACCATAAAGCCACAAAAGGTGCTGAGCAGTCTCTACTTCAAAAGGAAGCTTCAGACCCTGTGAATGCACAAATGGCTTTCCTTGACAGTCTCCCTCAAATATCTATAGATGAACCATGAGCAATTAGGTGCTGAGCAAATATCATTTTTTTTCTTAATGGAATCCATACCCAGAATGACATGCACAAGAAAAATCCAAGCAATAAAGTTGATATGACCATTGTGCCAATTTTCAATGCCCCAGATATCTGGATCACTTTTAGAAACAAGGAAAAGATATAAATTGGGAAGGAAGAAGACTGGGAGTGAAGTTTTTAAAGTACTAGCCTTCACTTGTCTTTATGCTTCAGAAAAAAAATAAAACTGCTTAATTAAAAAAAATGAATGCCTTATTTCATTTCCATTCAACAAGTATTTCTTAAATGGTTACAATAATAAATTCTTGTGTTGGGTGTTTAGGCATAGTTGTGGCTTAGATATGACCACAAAGCCCCAAAATATCCAGCTAATTCAACAAGATAATATATCAGATGGACCAACTTTGGTACCAGTCAGGTAGCATTTATTAAGTGCCTACTATGTACTGGCACTGTGCTGCAGGCTGTGGATGCAAACATAGAAATGAAACAGTAGTAATGGTTGAGATACTTATACTCCATTGGAGCAGATGAATTGCACATATTTTATGTGAATAATACATACAAAGGAACAAAAATACATTATTTTTGTTGAGGGAATCGTTGGCAACTAGAAGGTGAGTGGATAAGTAAAATTTTCCATGTAAAATGTGATTCTTGAGCTGAATCTTGGCCAAAATTAAGAATTCTAAAAAGTGGTCATGAAGAGGGAATGAATTCAGCACACTGGCAGACAGTTCATATAAAGTCACAGAGTC
The DNA here is from genome assembly GCA_028646575.1 of Pseudocheirus occidentalis. Lineage (NCBI taxonomy): Eukaryota > Metazoa > Chordata > Mammalia > Diprotodontia > Pseudocheiridae > Pseudocheirus > Pseudocheirus occidentalis. The sequence continues at coordinate 94,568,657 of CM053595.1, forward strand.
AGGAGAGGGAGTGTCCTATGTAATGAACAATAAGACCAGTTTGCCTGGGTCTCAAATGATGTGATGAAGAGTGATATCTAATAATGCTGGAAAGGTAGGTTAACAGGTTCTGAAAAGCTTTGAAAATCAAACAGAGGATGTTATATATCATCCTGGAAGAAATAGAGCCACTGGCAAAAGTCAGCACTGAGATGACTGACTTAATTTTTTTACTGATTCTTTGGACAGAGTACAGACATAACAATATTGTGGTATCAATAAAGATCACATTAGAAGTATAACTATATTGTATATATACACATACATATATATGCATGCACACACATACATGCACACCCAGGTGTTATAGTCTATAGTACATTAGACTGAGTTAGAAAGTTCTAAATTCAAATTCTGCCTTGGACACTTCCAGCTGTGTGACTAGACAAGTACTTACCCTTACTTTGTGTCTGTTTCCTTCTGTCAAACGAGGAAAAAAAATTACCAACTTCATAGGGTTGCTGTGAGGAGAAAAATAAGTTAACATATGTAAAGTGTTTCGCAAATCTTAAAGTACTCCATAAACACTAGCCATTATTTTGCTTTGTTGTTGTTATTATTTACTTCAAAAAAGCAAATAGAGAAGGAAAGAAGACATTATGGGGGCAGAACCAAAATAGTGGTGGAGAGGCAGGAAAATTCCACAGCTCCCCCACAACCACCTCAAATAACCATAAATATGACTCTAAACAAATTTTAGGGTTCCAGAATTCACAAAATCACAGAAAAACACATGTCCTGCTGAAGGCAGCTCAGCAGACGGACAGGAAGGGCTCATCCCAGTGTGCTGGGAGCCAAAATCAGCCCAGCCTGAAACTGCGGCTTGGTCCTGGGCCACCAGGACAAGCCATGGCTAGAGCCTTCAGGAGAGCAGATTAGCAGCAGCTGTGATGATTTCCAGAGACAAAATGAAGAAAAGGCCTCCCCTTGGACTAAACTGAGGTTTGTTGGAAATCAAGGGGTGGAAGGTTTGTGTGGTTGTCTAAGAATTTTGTTTGGAGACTAAAGTTAATGGTTGCCCCATGAGTAGAAGATCAGTATATTGTGAATTGTTGATTGAATCACTCCCTCTTAGGGAAACTAGGTCATTCCTTTTGTTAATTGATTGATTGCCTGGGTGATCCTTGAGTTCCAGGCAAGAGAAGTCCTGAAGAGTTTGAGGTGTGCTGAACCCGGTGAACTTCAGTATGTGCCGGGGATTGCCCTGAAGACTGGACAAGGACCCAGGGACTGTTCATCTCTGAGGACTGGACGAGAGCCTGGCAGCTTTCAGCTCCTGAATCTAGGTGATTGTCTGGCAGATTCAGAAAGGAGCTGGGACCAGGGAAGAGGATCCAGGGAATCAGAGAGACCACCCAGAGTCAAAATGAAGAAAAGGCTTCCCCTTCGATGAAACTGGTGTTTGCTGAGGACAAGGATGTGGGAGCTGTTTATCCCTGAGGACTGGATGAGAACCTGTAAGCTTTCTGCTCCTGACTCTAGGTGATTGTTTGACAGACTCAGGAGGGAGCTGGGGCCAGGGAAGAGGATCCAGGGAATCAGAGAGACTACCCTTAGTCAAAATGAAGAAAAGGCCTCTCCTTGGACTAAACTGAAGTTTGCTGGAACTCAAGGGGTGGAAGATTTGTGTGGTTCTCTAAGAACTTTGGAAACTAAAGTTAATGGTTGCCCCATGAGTGGAAGATCAGTATATTGTGAATTGTCAATTGAATCAACTCCTTCTTAGGGAAACTAGGTTATTCCTTTTGTTAATTGATTGACTGAACCTTTAAATGTGAAGTTAAGCTGGTTCCCCTCTTAGGGAGAGCAGGTGAATTGATTGATTGAATCTTTAAATGTGAAGCTGGTTTCTCCCTTAGGGAAACCAGGTGATTCTTCTCTTGTTCCTTGTTCCTTTCTGTAATAAGATATAACATTGAGACTTTCTTGTTCTAAATATTATATGTAATATTGTGAATTGTTGATACTGTGAATATTGTACTGAATCTTGATTTTGTAATGGAATAAACAAAGTGTTCACTAATACTGTG
>CM053595.1:94571225-94593410 GCA_028646575.1 Pseudocheirus occidentalis
TGTATCAACTTTGTGACCATTATAATGACTTTGGCTTTCTGGTTTGGGGACTTGTCCTTCTGGTTTTGGGACTCAGTGTTATGGTTTCTGAATAAAGACCTTGGTTCTGCCTTCCATGTGGAGAGTTTGCTACATTTTGTGATCCAAAACTATACCAGCATATTCATAACCATCATGGGTGTTGTGAATATCTCATTATGGATACATTCCTCCTCACCCCCCCCCCCCACTGGGAAGACAAGCAATTCAATATAGGTTGCACATGTTTAGTTACACAAAATGTTTCCATAGTACTTACATTGTGAAAGACTAACTATATTTCCCTCCATCCTATACCGCCCCCCACTTATTCTATTTTCTACTTTGACCCTGCCTCTTTTCAAAAGTGTTTACTACTAACTACCCTCTCCTCCAAAATGCCCTCCCTTCTATTATACCTCCCTCTTATCCTTTCCCCCCTACTTTCCTGTAGGGTAAAATACCCAGTTGAGTGTGTATGTTATTCCCTCCCTAAGTCAAATCCAATGTGAGTAAAGTTGACCCATTCCCTTTCACTTTCCTGCTCTTCCCCTCCATTGTAACAGTTTCCTCTTGCCTCTTTTATGAGATAATTTACCCTATTCTATATCTCCCTTTCTCTTCCCAATATATTCCTGTCTCACCTCTTAATTTTATTTTTTAGATATAATCCCTACATATTCAACTCATCTTGTGCCCTCTGTCTAAGTATACATATACACACACTCACATATATATATATATATATATATATATATATATATACACACACATACATCCTCCTATGCATATATATATATATACACACATACATCCTCCTATGCATATATATATATATATATGTATACATATACATATATATTCCCTTCAACTATTCTTATACTGAGAAAAAGTCTCATGATTCAATGATCATCTTCCATGTAGGAATATAAATAGTTCAACTTTAATAAGTTCCTTATGATTTCTTTTTCCTGTTTACCTTCTCATGCTTCTCTTGCTTCTTGTATTTGAAAGTCACTTTTTCTGTTCAGCTCAGATTTTTTTTTATCAAGAATGCTTGAAAGCCCTCTGTTTCATTGAATGACCATATTTTCCCCTGAAGCATTATACTCAGTTTTGCTAGGTAGGTGATTCTTAGTTTTAATCCTAGCTCCTTCAACTTCTGAAATATCATATTCCAGGCCCTTTGATCCCTTAATGGAGAAGCTGCTAGATCTTGTATTATCCTGGTTTTGTTTCCACAATACTCAAATTGTTTCTTCCTGACTTCTTGTAATATTTTCTCCTTGACTTGGGACTCTGGAATTTGTCAGTAACATTCCTAGAAGTTTTCTTTTTGGGATATTTTTCAAGAGGTGTTAGGCGAATTATTTCAATTTCTATTTTGCCTTCTGGTTCTAGAATATCAGGGCATTTTTCCTTGAGAATCTCTTGAAGGATGATTTCTAGCCTCTTTTTTGATCATGACTTTCAGGTAGTCCAATAATTTTGAATAATCTCTCCTGGACCTATTTTCCAGGGCAGTGTTTTTTCCAATGAGATAATTTACATTGCCTTCTATTTTTTCCATTTTTTGGATCTGTTTCATAGTATCTTGATTTCTCATAATGTCATTAGCTTACATTTGCTCCAGTCTAATTTTGAAGGAATTATTCTCTTCAATCAACTTTTAAAATTCCTTTTCCATGTGGCTTTTTTAAGGAATTCTTGTCCTCATTGGCTCCTCTTTTGCTGTTTGAATTAGTCTGTTTTTTTTAAAGATGTTATTTTCTTCAGCACTTTTGGGGTATCCTTTAGTAGGCTGTTGACTTGATTTTCATGATTTTCTTGCATCATTCTCATTTCTCTCCCCAATTTTTCTTCCATTTCTCTTACTTGATTTTCAAAATCCTTCTTTAGTTCCTCCATGGCCTGTAACCAATTTATATTTTTCTTGGAAGTTTTTGATGAAGGAGTTTTGACTTTGTTTTCTTCTTCTGGTTCCATATTTTGATCCTTTTTGTCCCCAAGAAAGGATTGAATGGTCTGATTGTGCTTTCTCTGCTTGTTCATCTTGAAGGCCAATTACTTGACTTTTTAGCTCTTTGCCACATTAGAACTCAGCTTCCAGAATGCAGAGAGCTGTGTCCCAAATTGCTAGGGTTTTCACCATTACCAGAACTATGAGGAGGAGGCCTCTCTACAGCCTCCATAAGATTTGGCACACTGGCAACACCCCCCAGGCCCACCACCCAAGACAGCAACCCAGTTCTAAGCAGGTACAAGGAAGAGCATTTACCCTCTGAATGGTTGCTTGGTCCCTCTACAGTTTGCAGACCAGGAGCTCCAGAGAAGGCCACTTGCCAGCAGCAGCCACCTTACCTCTGCCACCTCTTGCCCTGGGAGCAGGGCCCAGATCAAGCTCTTATGTCACCCAGTTCCAGCAGAGTTTCCCACTGATCTTTTACTTGTTCTTTGGCGTTTATGAGTTGAGAAGTCTGGAAATCCCACAGTTGCTGGTGATTCACTTTCCTGAAGTCTGCTCCAGCCAGTCTGTGGGGCTGGTCAGGGCCGCCCCAGGGCTGGAACCTCATGGCTCACGTGGGACTGTGGCCAGCTCCCAGTCTGGTGTGATAGACCCTTCCTTTCAGTCTGCCAGGCTGCCTTCAGCTTGAGATTTGTTTCTCTCTGACACTTTGTGGGTTCTGTAGCTCTAAAATTTGTTTAGAGTCATTTTTTTAACCAGTATTTGAGGTGGTTGGAGCCAGAGCTAAAACAAGTTCCTCCTTTTACTCTTCCATCTTGGCTCCCCAGTCATTAGGTGTTTTTAATGTGCCAGGAACTGTGCTAACAAAAAAGAGGAGAGTACTTTATCTCAAGGAGCTTACATTGCAATAGGGAAAGATCAGATCTGCAGAGGAGTGATTTTCAGCATAGAAAGATTTGTTCTGGTCAGTCACTGAGTTGCTGAGTTGCTGCACAGGGCAGTCAATATACATTCCCATTCCAGAGGCAATGACATTGTTGATTTGATTGCCATACCTAGAAGAAAAAATTTGCCAATTAATATATGTATGACAGAGGGGTAGTAATATATATACAGAATTAGGTGCATGACAACATGTCCTAGCTTGATGACTGGATCAGATATAACAGAAAAGAAAAGGGACAAGGAGTAGATCTGTGATTTTATTGGCATAGGGAATCCATCTATAACTTATAGTTTTTCCTAGAATACTGCAAGCTTGCTGGTCAGTTAACTAGCATTTAAAAAATTTTAATTAATTAATTAATTTTTACATTTTAAGTTCCAAACTGTCTCTCTCCCTCCATACTTTGCACTAGAAAAGGCCACCATCTGTCAGGGATATGTAGATAGATAGATAGATAGAAAGATAGATAGATACATGGATAGATGGATAGATAGAATAGATAGGTGTGTGTGTGTGTGTGTGTGTGTGTGTGTGTGTGTGTGTGTGTGTGTAAAACTATACTATTCATACTTCTATTTGTCAGTTCTTTCTCTGGAGGTAGACAGCATCTTCCTTCATAGTTCCTTTGTAGTTGATTTGAGTATTTACAAGATACAAAATGATGTAATTGTTCGCAGTTGTTCTTCAAACACTATTTATGTTACTGTATATAACATTATCTTGTTGACTAGCATTTATTAAGTGCCTACTATGTACCAGATACTGTACTAAGTGCTGGGGCTATAAAGAAAGACAATAGGCAGTCTTGTTCTCTAGAAGCTCAAAGTCCATTGGGGAAACACAAATAAATATGTACACATTACATAAAGAACAAATTGGAGATAATCAACAGGGAAAGGTTACTAACATCAAGGGAGATAAAAATCGGCTTTTTGTGGAAGGTGAGACTTTAGCTGAGACTTAAAGGAAGCTAGAGAAATTAATAGGCAAAGATGATGAGGGAGTGAGCTCCAGGAAGGGGAGCCAGCTATCAAAAATGCCTTGAGTCAGAAGATGGAGTGTCTTGTGTTAGGAACAGCAAGAAGGCCAATGAAACTGGATCATAGAGGATGTGGGCAGAAGATAAGGTGTATGAAGACCGAGAAGGAAGGCACTAGGTTAAGAAGGGCTTTAAAAGCCAAACATATTATTCTATATTTGATCTCAGAGGCAATCATGAGTCACTGGAGTTATCTAAATAAAGGGGTAGGTAGTCAGACTTATGCTTTAGAAAAATCATTATGACAACTAAGAGGAGGATGGACTAGAATGGGAAGAGACTTATGGTAGGGAGACCAAATAGTTGGCTCTTGCAATAATTCAGGCATGAAATGCTGAGTGTCTGCACCAGAGTTTCAAAGGAGCTAAGTGGACCCGTTGATGTTGAGGAAACAAAACTGATAGTACTTAATCACTGATTAGATGGGATGGGAGATGAGACAGTGAAGGTATCATCCCAACAGTTATATCTAGGTTAGGAGCTTGAATGGCTGAGAAGGTGATGGAACCCTCTAAATTAAGAGAAGTTAGGGACAAGAGGAAGTTTAGGGGAGAAAAATGATTTTCAGTTTGAGGTATTTTTTATATTAGCATGCTTATAAAACATTCAGTTCAAAATATCTAATAGGCAATTAGGAATAAGAGATGGAGTGAGGGAGAGAGATTAGGGTTGGACAAATAAATCTGAAAATTGTCTTTATAGAAATGATAGGTGATTCCATGGGAGTTAGCGGGACTACCAAGCAAATTAGAATTAAGGTTATTAGATTTAGACATTAAGAGAAACTTTGGAGAGAACAGTTTCAGTTGAATAATGAGGATGAAAGGTAGACTGCAGAATGTTGAGAAGGAAGTAAGAGGAAAGAAAGTAGAAGTATTGATTATAAACAGCCTGCTTGAGGAGTTTAACCACAAAAAGGAGGAGAGATATGAGATAATAGCTAACAGAGATGGATGGATCAAGTGAGGGCTTTTTGAGGATAAAGGAAACATGGGAGTGTTTGTAGACAGAAGGGATGCAGTAGACAGACACAGAGAAATCAAATAGAAGTGAAATTGAAGATGATAGAGATGGTCAATATGCTGAAGATGACAGGTTAGAATATGATCCTATGTGGACGCAGAGGGATTTTACTTGGCAAGAAGTGCCAACCTCTTCATGTGAGGCAGAGGTACAAAAGGAAATAGTGAGGAAATGCATTTGAATGATGGGAGAAGAGGAGGAGGGGAGAAGAGGAAGCTCTCAGTGAATAGCCTTAATTTTTTTCACAAAATATGGAGGCAAAGTTATCAGCTGTGGGAAGAAGCCAGGAAACCATGGCAAGTTTGAGGAGGATGAAAAGGTTTGGAAAAGTCTCTGTGGTGAGTGGCATAGTGAGTTCATTAGAGACATGTCTTGCTGTAATGAGGACCCCATTCATATGATGTAATATAAATTTCCATTAGAACCAATAAGCACAATTTTGTGATTTTCTTCAGCTTTGTGCATCAATTTGAGTAGGAGCAAAGGCAACAGAAGGTTGTGATAGTAGTGTAGAGCTTCAGACTCACAGGGTATAATCTTTGATAGGATCAAGTGGCAAAGCACTTGATAGAAGAGGACAATGGAGAATTAAACTGGTTGACTAAGGGGTCAAGATGGGGCATAGATTAAAATTATCCAATGCAGGGATGATAGCTTGGGAACAAAATGAAGAACCAATGGATTAGAAGTTCTACTGAGGATGTAAAACAGGTTGTTGTGTTGCAAAACAGGAAAAGTTCAAATGAAAACAGGTTGTGATAAGATTTCAGAATCCACTTATGGTTAATGGAAAGATTAAGGGTATTATTATCTATGGGTATAGCTGAGATAGGGTAGAAGAGTAGACCATGGGAAATGAACAAGTTGAGGAATTGGAAGGTGAAGATGTTTTAGAGAGTACCCAATGTATATGGTAAACTTCTTTAATACAAGAGCAAGGGTTGGGGAAGAAAGACTATGGATCCGACACCAAATTCACTAAGTAAGAAGAGTATTTCTTAGAGATTGGTATTTGACAACCCCTAGAATTTTGATTGGGTGATATATCTATATCTATATCTATATCTCTATCTCTATCTCTATCTCTATCTCTATCTCTATATCTATATCTATATAACCATATCTATATCTATATAACCATATCTATATCTATATAACCATATCTATATCTATATAACCATATCTCTATCTCTGTATCTGTATCTATATCTATCATCTATCTTTCTGTCTGTCTGTCTGTCTGTCTATCTGTCTATATCTATCTGTCTGTCTATATCTATCTATCTATCTATCTGTCTATCTATCTATCTATCTATCTATCTTTCTATCTATCTAGACTCTATTTTGATTCTCAAAAGAAGAAAGGTAAGTAAGTGATGGCTGTAAAGAAAGAGCATGGAAATGGCAATAATAAACAAGTATTATTCAAACTCCCTCATCATGACTAATGAGTTGGAGTAAAGGTGCAAATAGTGCTGGGAAGGTGGCCAAGGAAACTCTGTTATTAGAAGTGATTCAAGTCTATGGATGCAAAAAAATGATGGAAAGAATGAGAAAGTTTAAGCTCAAAGTTAGCTTGATATCTACACAGCAAGCAAACCAGAGATCCCAGTGAAGTGGACTGGTAGCTTTAGAGTAGAAGAGTAGTGGGGTTGGGTTGATGGAGATAGAAATAAGGTAGTAGTTAGTGGATAGTCAAAAACAAGGTTTGAAAAATGGAAAGTGGGGATTCAGAATCACTAGCACAGGGAAGTTATTATAGAGTGGGAGTACATGAATCTTTGAAGAATAAATTCAGGTGGGTTATTGATGATGGATATTCAGATGAGGAGTATAGGTGGGGTAATAAAAGTCCCAAAATTCAGATAACAACATACAGCCAGAGGGAGTGTAGAAGAGGGAATGATCATGGGTGGGAGCAAGTCAAATGCCATTGAGTTTAGTAGGTTGCAGAGTACCTGAAATGTGATCAAATGCATGCCCTAGCAGCCCAGGGTAACAAGTCTTTATAGATTAGGGGAAATACTTGAACACGGTTCTTCCTGGCTTTAAGATGGAGTAGAGTATCTGTCCACTGTACCATGCAACATATTCTTAGCTATATGCAATATAGTGTGCTAGGTATTTAGAGTAAATGCAAAGTAAAACAAAACATTATGCCTTAAATCAAGGAGATTACAGATTAAAATGGGGGAAGGAATGGGAAAAATATGACCTCATAGATATCCCTGAGACCAGGTAAAATTGGACTCATGTGACTGGAATTTGACCTTTAAAATTTAAATGTTATTTAAGCAGAACAGAAAACAAAACAAACATAAAAACAACAACAGAGCAAGAATTACAAAGTAGTATTATCTATTTAGAACATACATCTGTGTGTATATATGTGTGTGTGTATATAAATGCATGTATATATATGCATGTGCGTGTATATATGTATATATATATATACATATAGGAGAAGATAAACTTTGTAGAGACAATTAGAATGAGAATCAAAGAAAGGAAAAGAAAAGCAATATTATTATGGGGACACAACATACCACTAAGAAGTATTGTAAGGAAGACTAAGGTGAGAAAGTTGGAAAAGACATCACAAATTTGCCAGAGAAACATTAGACTTTAATTATGAGAGATACCAATTATCTGAACATCTGTAAATGTTCTTCCTTCCAAAAGAAGAACTGCTGATAAGTTTGTGTCTTGCTGTAATAATAATTTCATCCCTTAGTAAGTAGAGGAAGTTAAGTGACAAAAAATCCATTATTTTGAATAACAAGAACAATTTGGCTGCTGAAGTAGGAAAAAAACAGGATCCTTGAGAGGTACATTGCCATTCTATCATAAAGTTTAAAAGAGAAAAGGAATAAATCTGAGCATAAACTGACATGTACCTCATATTTGGGGACGGCTTATTAGATTTGGTTCAGAGAAGGGATAGGTAGAATCCAATGTTCTGATGTTTTACAAGGTCAGTTGGCCCATGAGGGATAAAAAGCTTTGAAGAACAAAATTCCAAAAGCACAGCTAGAAATTATTCCACTGAGAAGTCAAAGTTATCCTGAGAGAACAGTGTGGTTCTACCAGGCCTAGATTCCAAAGAGATCAAAGAAAGGGGAAAAGGTCCCATTTGAACAAAAATAGTTACAGCAGCTCTTTTTGTGATAGCAAAGAACAGGAAACCAAGAGAGTGCCCATGAATCAGGGAATGGCTGAACAAACTATGGTTTATGAATGTAACCTAATACTATCATGCTCTATGAAGGGAATGCTTTCAAAGAAACCTGGGAGTGCTTGTATGAACTGATGCAGAACCAAGGGAACAGTTTATTGCCAAGGGAGCAGAAACTCTGTAAAATAGATTTCAATCATGTCCAACTCTTCCTGACCTTATTTGGGGTTTTCTTGGCAAAGACACTGAAGTGGCTTACCATTTCTTTCCCCAGCTCATTTTACACATGAGGAACTGAGGCAGCTAGAATTAAGTGACTTGCCCAGAGTCATACAGCTAATAGGTATTTGAAATCTGATTTGAATTCAAGAAAACCATTCTTCCTGACTTCAGGTCCAGCCCCCTATCCACTGCACCACCTGGCTGCCCCCAAACAGAACGACACTGAAAAACTGAAGGACAGTGATTAACCATGATTTCAGATCACCAATGATGAAAAATGCTACCCCTATTTTGACAGAGAAGCAATGATCTAAATATGCAGAATGGTTCACATTTTTGGATATGCTTAATATAAGAATTTCTTTTGTTTTAAATAGGCATACTTTTTACAAGAGTTTATCTCTTCAATGGGGAGAGGATAAAAGGGAGAAAATAAATGATTATTAATTATTTAAAAGTAGAATTTATTTTTAAAAGTAAATAATGTAGTTACACAGGGAAATAATCCATGACAGATTTTTCTTAATATGTGAACAGAAATAAGGAAAAGTAACTGAAGTTGAATATAAAAGAATAATATGATCTTTCATTTGATGAGCCCTTTATCTTCTGTGGGTAAGATATATTGGGGGATAATAAAGAGAATTAAAGAGAGGACAGGACCAGTGTTTAAAGGTAGATGGGTTTTTGTTAATGGGTGAGGGAGAGGATGCAGACAGGTGTTCCACTCTTAATTTTGTTTTGCTTTTCCTTCCAAGTAGAATAATCTCTGGACTGGGAAAGGAAAGACAAACGTATTTGTTAACATCTATTTGTCTTCTAAGAATTGAAGTTACCCAGTCCAGACAAACAACAACACAGAGGACTGAATGAATGGTCAGATAAGCCTGAAGAAACAATGAATATAATCTTTGAAAATTCCAGGAGAATGGGAAAGATGCTACAGGCCTGGTTATTAGCAAATGTTAAGTCCAGTCTATAGCAGGCATTTAATAAATGATTGTTAGATTCACTTTCCCTCTAAGATTGTCACTAACACTACCAGGATCCAACTATCTCACAAAACATCTGGATTAAAAACAAAACACCAGGGCCAGTCACTTGTTTTCTTTCTTATTTGACGGACAAATTTCTTATCACAATTTGCTGGTTTGTATCTTCCCTAATTTTATACCATCTTCCAGCTTTGTTGGTATTAAGCTGTTTACTATGAAGATTGCACCCTGGTTACTTCCATTTCATTTCTTTAGGTCTTACATGGTTAGGGGAAGGGGTTAGACTCACAGTGGTTCTCAACCTTCCTAATGCTGCTGCCCTTTAATACTCTTATGTGGGCGTATCTGTATGTGGGCAGACCCACCTGGAGATTGATAGAGGAGCAGTGTCTCATTTTCTAAGACCATTCCTAAGACCATTGGAAATATGTGTTTTCTGATGGTCTTAGGCAACCCCTGTGACCCCTGTGCAAGGGTTGTTCGACCCCCAAAGGGGTTGCGACCCACAGGTTGAGAACTGCTGGTAGAGGCTCATGTTGGCTTGAAGGGGCTAGCTTTCATAAAACAGATAGAAGGTGAGAAGAAGTTTACACCTGAAAGTAGAAAGAGCCCTGGGATTAAGCAGGACAGGCAGAATGGTAGATAGAGTGGGAAAAAAAAAACCACACGCACACATTGGATTCAGAATCAAAAGGCTTAGGTTTGAATCCCAGTTATTTTCCTTGATGTCTGTGTGACATTAGCTAGATGCCCTGCCTTCTCTAGGTCTTATTTCTTTATCTGTGAAATGGGGAGGTTGGATGAGAGATGATCTGGGATCTCTTTTAGCTGTATGTTACCTCCTACCCTGCCCCACCCAATTTAATCAACTCCAGTGGCTTCATATTACCTCCAGGATTAAATATAAAATCTTTTGTTTGACCTTTAAGGCCTTCATGCCCTTCCTACCTTTCCTGTTTTCTCATACTTTGTACCCCACCATTCAACAAACTCCCCAACCCCAATACACGCTATGATCCAATGATACCAGCCTCTCTCCCTTTTCTCACATGTTACACTCTATCGCCTAATTCTGGGCATTTGTGTTGGCAGTCCTCATGCCCAGACCACTCTGCTTCCTTATCACCAGTGTTAGAAAGAGGGCGCTTGTCTAATTACTATGGCTTATAAAAGCTTTCTGAACAAAATTATGGGGGAAATAAAATACCATTTTATTTTCCATCTTCTTCCCAGGAATGGCACCTAAGTGAAAAGAGATTTTTTTTTTATCCTTTAGCAATAAAATAATGGTATTTATTGTGCCCAATGATTAATTGATAATGCATAGATTTCCAAACATGACTTCCACTCTCTATTTGTTTCTTTTCCTATGTTTCTGCTTTTTCAAACATTTTTACAGTACAATTAAGTAAGTCTTACATTAGCATCAAATATATATAACCTCGTGGTTCTGATTTATAAATTAGCTTCAAAGTAAAACCCTGATAAAAGTGCCTCTCTTAATGAGTGCTAACAGAGCCTCACCCATCTCTCTGAAGTGTCAAGGGATGAACAATGAGCTTGGTTTGTGTGTCTCAAGGATACTACCACTCTAGTCTAAACTCCAGGCACATCACCCTTAGCTGAAGCGTTCTCCAGGGACAAAGTGCCCAGTACAGGTTTGTTACTGCTGTTTGATGTTGTTCACCCTTTGTTTCCAAAGAGCACCAGTGATATCACAGATGATGTTTTGCCTTACACATGAATTGGATTTAAATGAGGCAGACTTGTACAAAGTTGTCAGCCTCACTCTTTCTTCCTGAGTCATTAAATTTCAGGGGAAGGACAAAAGTCAGTATGACTGATGATGGCCAAGGATGCAGTGGATGACCTAGGCATCAATACCTGACCAAGTTCAAATCACCCCACCAGTCCTAGTTCTGCTATCTTTGTGGTTATTGGAACAAATGGAATTATCTACATCCCCATGTAAAACATACAGGTCATTGCCTTAATACTCTGAATTGTTTAGAAAGATCTACATAAAACATACATTCTAGATCCCAGCACTGCAGCTAGAAGGAAACTCAGAGGCTTTCCCCTTTTTGGAGATTCAAAGAATGTAAGTGATTTGTCTAAGGTCTCACATAGAGTCAAAGGTGAAATTTGAATCCAGATCCTTTGACTCTAGACTCTTACCTTATGGTTCTACCAGTCCTGATGATTTTGCATTTAAAACTAACTCTTTGATGAGTAATAGTAGAGTTTTCCATTTGGGAAATGTCCTACTGTAATAATTTTGACATATGTTCCTTTTGATCACATAGCTCAACTAGCATCTACCATATGCTAGGTACTGTGATAAGCTCTTACAATACAAAGAAATGCAAAGACAGCTCCTGTTTTTGAGAAGTTTGTGGAATAATGGGTGAAATGATACAGAAACAATGATGTGCAACCAGCATAAATTGAAGATAATCAACAGAGGAAAAACATGAAGATTAAGGAGAACTGGGAAAGGCTTCTTGCAGAAAGTGAAATTTTTAGCTGAGGTATCAGGGGAGCCACGGGAGCTAGGAGGTAGAGATGAGGAGGGAGAGTGTTCCAGGCATGAGGACAGTCATCAAATATCCCCAGAGTTGGGAGACGTGAGCAGCTGCCAGGAGGTCAGTATCACTGTGGGAGGAAGGATGATCGGTGGGGTATTAGAAAGAAGAAAACTGGAAATGTAGGAAGGATACTGGTTACAAAAGGTCTTAAAATCAAGCAGAGAACATTATGTTAGATCCTGGAAGTACAATGGAGCCACTGGAATTGATTAAATAGTAGATTGACATAGTTAGACCTGAGTTTTAGGAAGATCCGTTTGGCAGCTGAGTAGAGGATGGAGAGATATGTGGGTATTTGTTTCAGTCTCCACAGATAAGCCTCTTTGGAGGACTCTGGCATTCTCTTCAGAATGTCTTTAACATTTTCTTTTGTCTCTCTCAAAGCTATGCAATTAGACTTTGGTTCCAAACGCTGGACTGACCTAAAGAGAAGTGAGGTGCACCATCTTTTTTTAGTGATCAGGTAAAGAAATTTATTTTGCTGTTATAACACCCCTAAGTTCACATGGACTAAGAGTCAATTTTATCAAAATGGTAGCTCCTCTTTTCATTTTTTACATTTATTTTATTTTTTATTTATTTATCCCATTTCCTTAGCCAAGGCCTATTCCTCAAAGTCTTCAGAGTTCATGACCTTAATCCCATTTCAATATAAAGCAAACAAAAAATCTCTGTTTGTCTCTCCCTCTCCCTCTCTCTCTCTCCATCTCTCTCTCTCTCTCCTCTCTCTCTCTCTCTCTCTCTTTCTCTCCCTCCTTTTCTCTCTCTTTCTCTGTCTCTCTGTCTCTGTCTCTCTGTCTCTGTCTCTCTGTCTCTCTCTGTCTCTGTCTCTCTCTCTTTCTCTCTGCCTCTCTCTGCCTAATAGGTCCTTATGACATGATAGAATAGCTGACATTTATAGAGTGCTCCCACTTTTGCAAAGTACTTTGAATGTAAAATATCATATCATTTGGTCCTCACACAGCCCTATGCAGTTAGTAGTATTGTCATACCCATTTTGAAGATGGCTAAACTGAGACTGAAAGACAGCAAGTGATTTGTCCAATGTCATACAGCTAGTGTGTGTCTGAAGAAGGATTTGAACTCAGGTCTTCTTGACTACATAGTCAGCACTCTCTCTACTTTGGACACTACATGCCTCTCACCAAAAGGATTTAAAGGTATCTTCAAGTATTTGAAAGACTGAGGAATGATATGATACTTGTTCTTCTTGACCTCAGTAGTCAGAACTAATAATGGATAAAAGCTACAAGGAGCTTTAATTTAGTTCAGCACATGCAAAAATACTTCTTGATGATGGTGGTTCACAAAAATATCATAAGAAGCTCCAGGAAGCAGCAAATTCCTCATCACTGGAAATCAATGAAAGGACTAGCTAGATATCTAATTGTCATGGGGATTAGAGAAGGGATGCATGTTTCTGGTACAGGTTAGATTAGATGACCTCTGAGGTCCTTTCCCATGCCGTGATTATATGAAAACATACATTTCTGCTATTTCTACCACCATGTTTGTTCTCACACCCCATGTAATAGGGAAGTTTTTCTTCATATTGGAAGAACCTTGATGAGGTTTCATACCTTCAACAAAAATTTATCGTTTTGCTTGAGGAAAATGAATGTAATGATGTTATAAAAGAGTCAGAGAACTCAATTAATGGGGTGGTGATCATGGACTTATAATTAATGATTGTAAATGGCATCCCTATATAGATAAGAGGTTTACAGCAGGGCAGAGCTAAGATGGCAGAAAGGAAGCAGTACCTTTTCCAAGCTCCTCCAAAAATTCTGTCACTAAAAGCTAAAAAGCGAATTTGAACAGATTTAAGAGTAACAACCCATTGGGAGACAGAACATGGCAGATTCCCAGCTCAGGAAAGTGCCTATTCAGGTGTGGGCAGGGAGAATACAGAGTACACAGGAGCTGCACCAGTACAGATCTAAGAGCAGAGTATGACTGGCAGAGAAGAAGCCCCAGCCATCCAGCAGACTCACAAAGCCTGAGGGTGATTTGCAGCCATCTTACCACAGGACAGAGGATAGTTAGAGCTGGGTAAGAGTAAATGCAGGGCCCGCAGCAGGGTCAGCAGCTTCTCCTTGGGCTTCTAGCACACAGCCTGGATATATAAAAATTACATACCCAACCTTCCAGAAGTCAAGATGGAGGAATAAAACTTAGCTGCTCTGATCCCCCCTCCCTGACCCAGAAAAGTCCAGAGTTAAATGCTCCACCCAGAGTAAAATCCTGAATTAGTGGAAACAGCCTCAGGCTTGGGAGTTATTGAGGAAGGAGGAAGGGAGGAGAATGGAGTCTAAGCCCAGGAGGGTGGAGCCAGCAAACACTAACAACAAAAGTCCAGGTATACTTCAGTACCACCAATCAGCAGACCACAGCCCTGCCCTGCTGCTGGCCTCATGGAACTGAGCCTGCAGGAGCTGTAGCCCTGAGACAAAGATGTGGAAACCTGAAGGAGCCAGAATACTCCACCTGCATAGGTTACTCTGTAAGCCTCAGGGTAACTCAGGGGAAACATTGAGAGTCCTGGCCTTGGCCTCAGTCTAGTCACTCAGAAGCTCACAAAGTGAACAAACAACCCCCTACCTCCCAGCCTCAGAAGCTCAACACCTCTGCACCCCAAAAGCAGAGA
The DNA here is from genome assembly GCA_028646575.1 of Pseudocheirus occidentalis. Classification (NCBI taxonomy): domain Eukaryota; kingdom Metazoa; phylum Chordata; class Mammalia; order Diprotodontia; family Pseudocheiridae; genus Pseudocheirus; species Pseudocheirus occidentalis. Next base: position 94,585,845 of record CM053595.1, read on the forward strand.
ACCACTTTAAAAATCCAGGACATAGACAATCACAATGCAGAAGAAGGAATCTACAAAGACTAGAACCATCAAATTTTTTTATAGTGAGCAAGAACAACCAAATTCAGAAGGCAACACAGACTCTATACTCACACTGGAGACCACAGAAGAAAATGTAAATTGGTCTCAAGGCCAAAAAGCATTCTTGGAGGACCTCAAAAGGGATTTAAAAACTGAAGTTAGAGAGGTAGGAGATAAATTTAAATCTACAGTGATCAAATTGGAAAAAAAACTCACTGAAGAAAATAATCTTTAAAAAGTAAAATTGGAGAACTAGGATGGGAGGTCCAAAATCTAACGGGAGAAAATACCTCCCTAAAAATGAAACTGAACATATGGAAAAGTAGCTTGAAAAACTAATTGAGGAAAATAATTCATTAAAAATTAGAATGAGTCAAATTGAAGCTAAGGACTCTATGATGCAGCAAGAATCATTCAAACAAAACATAAAGATTGAAAAATTAAAAGAAAGTACAAAATATCTCACTGGAAAACCAACTGTCCTGGAAAATAGATCCAGGAGAGACAATTTGAAAATTATTGGTCTACCTGAAACCCATGACCAGAAAAAGAACTTGGAAAGCATCCTTCAAGAAATCCTCAAAGAAAATTGCCCTGATGTTTTAGAATCAGAGGGCAAAATAGAACTTGAAAGAATTCACCAATAAACTCTTCAAAAAGATCCCCAAAATAAAACTCCTAGAAATGTTAGTTCCAGGTTACAGAATACCCAGTTAAAGGAGAAAATATTACAGGCCTCCAAGAGAAAACCATTTGAATACTGCAGAAGTCCTTTCAGGATAACCCAGGATCTGGCAGCTTCTACACTGAGGGATCGAAGGGCCTCGAATATGATATTTAGAAGATTAAGGGAACTGGGATTAAAACCAAGAATCAACTACCCAGCAAAATTGAGCATATTGTTCCAGGGGAAAATATGGTCATTCAATGAGGTGGAGGACTTTCAAACATTCTTGCTGAAAAAACCAGAGCTGAACAGAAAATTTGACAGGCAAACACAAGAAGCATGAGAGGGTAATCATGGGAAAGAAATCATAAGGAACTTGTCAAATTTGAATTATTTACATGCCCATATGGAAAAACAATAATATTAACTTATGAAACTTTTCTTAGTATGAGGATAGGTGAAGGGCATACAAATGTATGTGTGTATATATATATATATATATGTATACCTACACATATGTCTATATAGGAGGCTAAATATGTGTATGAATACATATCTGAGCATGTGTGTATATGTGTACATAGAGGGTACAGTATCAATTGAATACAAAGGGATAATACTTTAAAAGGTGAAATTCTGAGGTGGGAGATGACTAGAATGAGAGGAGACAGGGAGCGACAAAATGGGGTTAATCATCCCATATAGAAGAGGCAAGGGATAACTGTTACAACTTTACTTTCATTTAGTCTCATTGAATTTGGCTTAGGGAAGGAATGACATAAACTCTAAACTGGGTACCATGCCACACAGGAGAGTAGGGGGCATGGGGATGAGAGGCTGAATGACGGAAGGGAGGGCAGGGTCTGGGGGAGGGTTGCTGGAAGCACGCACTTCAGTAAAAGGACAGGGACAGGGTAGAGAACATAACAAAGGAGGGGGTAGGATAGGAAGGAGGGACATATAATCAACCTCTCACAATATGTCCACTGTGAAGATGTCCTGCGTAATTACATGTGTACAGCCTTAATTGAATTACTTGTCCTTCCAGTGGGGGTGGGAGACAGGGGAGGAACGGAAAGAATCTAGAATTTAAAGCTCTACAATACATGCAACTGGGAATTAAGATATACAGGGCCTGGGGTAGGGAGACCCTCTCTGCCTTACCAGAAATTTAGGGGGGTATTGGAGGAGGGCATAAAAGAGAGCAGATTGGGGAAAGGGCTTTACAGTGGGATCTCTGTTTTGGGGTTTGGGGGTAGGGGAAAGACAGGGAGAAAACATGTAACTCAAAATCTCATGGAAATGAATGGTGCAAAGAAGAAAATAAATTTAAAAAATAAAAAAAAGAGTACCCCATATGGTGAACTTTTAATGAACTTTCAATAAACTTTGCTTTTCTTTGGCAAAAAAAAGAACGAGTCAAACAAAATCTAAATAATGAAACAATAGAAGAAAATGTAAAACATCTGACTTGAAAAGCAATTGACATGGAAAACAGATCCAAGAGAGATAATCTAAGAAGTATTGATCTACTGGAAAGCAATGATGAAAAAAAGAGTGTTGACAGTGTCTTCCAACAAATCATCAAGGAAAACTGTCCTAGAACCAGAGGGCAAAATAGTTATCAAAAGAATCCAATGTACACCTCCTGAAACAGATCCCAAATTGAAAACGCCAAGGCATATTGTAGTCATATTTCAGAATTATCAGGTAAGGGATAAAATGCTGCAAGAAACCAGAATGAAAAAATTGAAATTTCATGAAACTAAAGCCAGGATCACACAATACCTTGTGGCTTCTGTAAAAAGATTTGTGATATTGAAATATAATATATCATAAGGCAAAGGAGCTTGAACTACAACCAAGGATCAACTACACAGCAAAATTGAACATAAACTTTCAGGTAAGGAGATGGTCATTTATTGAAATAAGGCACTTCCAGATCTTCCTGATGAAAAGGCTGGAACTCAATAGACTTGAGAAGTAAGAACTTCTTACTCCCCAAATACATGAATCAAGAGAGACATAAAAAGGTAAACAGGGGAAACACACACACACCTTTTTATTCAATAAGAGCAAACTGTTTACATCCCTATATGGGACGTTGATACCTCTCAATATTGAGAGTTGTTTAATTATTATGACATAGATAGAAGGTATGGCTATAAATTAACTAATGTGATGATAAAAATCTTATTAATGGATGCAAAGGGATTTCAGTGGGAGAAGAGAAAAGGAAAAGATACAAAAGAGAATATTATGCCACAAGAAGAGGGATAAAAACATATTATAGGGGCGGCTAGGTGGCGCAGTGAATAGAGCACCGGCCCTGGAGTCAGGAGTACCTGAGTTCAAATCCGGCCTCAGACACTTAACATAAAAAAACTAGCCGTGTGACCTTGGACAAGTCACTTAACCCTAACTGCCCTCCAAAAAGCAAAAAAAAAAACATATTATAGTAAAGGGAAAGAAGGGAGAGAGATGACTATTGTAAGAACTTTACTCTCATCGGACTTTGTTTAAGGAGGGAATAAGATACTTTGATAAGTAAAAAAAAAATCTAACACACCCTACAGGCAGTAGGAAGGGAAAGGAGAAAAAAGGGAGTGGTCAGAACGGAAGAAAGAAGTAGAAAGGGGAAAGGGTGGGATAAAGGAGGGGAGCTGATAGGGAAGGAATATTGAGGGAGGTGGTGGTCAAAAGGAAAACTCTTAAGGAGGGAAAGGGAGAAGGGAGAAATAAAAACATAAGCAGAAGAGGGAACAGGATAGAGAGAAATACAAAGATAGTAATCATAACTATGAATGGGAATGCTATGAACTCTCCCTTAAAACAGAGGCAGATAGCAGAATGAATTAAAAAACATAATCCTATGATATGTTGTTTACAAGAAACACATTAAAAATGGGCATACACACAGGCTAAAATAAAAGGTTGGAGTAGAATATATTATGCCTCAACTAAAGTAAAAAAAAAAAGCAGGGGTAACAATCTTAATCTCAGATAGAGCAAAAGCAAAAATAGATCTAATTAAAAGAGACAAGGAAGAAACCATATCCTGCCAAAAGGTACCACTGAAAATGAAGCAATATCATTACTAAACATTTATGCATTAAGTGGTATAGCACACAGATTCTTAGAGAAGTTAAGGGAGTTAGAGGAAGAAACAGATAGCAAAACAGATAGTAAGGGACCTCAACCTCCCACTCTCTGAACTAGATAAATATAACCTCAAAATAAACAAGAAAGAAGTTAAAGATATGAAGAGAATTTTAGAGAAGGTAGATATGATAGACCTCTGGAAAAAACTGAATGAAGGTAAAAAGTGATATACTTTTTTCTCAGGGTTACATGGCACATAACACAAAACTTGACCATGTACTGGGGCATTAAAACCTCACAATCCAGGGCAGAAAGACAGAAATATTAAATGCATTCTTTTCAGATAATGATGCAATAAAAATTATATGTAATAAGGGACCATGGAAAGATAGACTAAAAACTAATTCAAAACTAAATAATCTAATCCTAAAAAAGGAGTGGATCAAACAGCAAATCATAGAAACAATTAGGATATTCATTCAAGAGAATGGCAATAATGACACAATGTATCAAAACTTATGGGATGCACAAAAGTACTTCTTAGGGGAAGGTTTATATCTCTGAATGCTTACATGAATAAAATAGAGAAAAAGCTGATAGATGAACTGGGCATGCAACTGAAAAGGCTAGAAAAAGAACAAATTGAAAATCCCCAATTAAATACTAAATTAGAATTAATGAAAACCAAAGGAGAGATTAATAAAATTGAAATTAAGAAAACCATTGAACTAATAAATAATTCTAAGAGCTGGTTTATGAAAAAAAAGAAAAACAATAAAATTGATAAACATTCAATTTGATTAAAAAAGAAAGGAAGAAGAAAACAAAATTATCAGTATCAAAAATGAAATCAGTCAATCTACCTACAATGAAGAGGAAATTAAAACAATAACAAGGATTTTTTTTTACCCAATTGTATGCCCTTAAATTTGACAATCTTTAATGAAACAGATGAATATTTACAAAAACATAAGTTGCCCAGATTAACTGAAGAGGAAGAAAAATACTTAACCATATCTCAAAAAAAGAAATTGAACAAGCCATCAATGAATTCTGGAGGAAAAAAGTCTCCAGGGCCAGATGGATTTATGAGCAAATTCTATCAACATTTAAAGAACAATTAATTCCAATAGTTTATAGACTATTTGGGAAAACTGGGGAAGAAGCAGTACTACCAAATTCTTTATATGACACAAATATGGTACTGACACCTAAATAGGGAAGAGTCAAAACAGAGAAAGAAAATTATAGACCAGTTTCCCTCTTGAACATAAATGCAAAAATTTTCAATAAAATATTAGCAACAAGATTGGAGCAACTTATCATATGAATAATACACTTTGATCAGGTAGGATTTATTCCAGGAATGCAAGGTTCAATATCAGGAAAACTATCAATATAATACATCATATCAACAACAAAACTGGCAGAAATCACATGATTATCTCAGTAGATGCAGAAAAAGCTTTTACCACAATACAACACCCATTCCTATTAAAAACACTAGAAAACATAGGTATAAATGGAGTCTTCCTCAAAATAATAAGGAGTATCTATCTAAAACCATCTGCCAGTATTATATGTAATGGGAATAAGCAAGAAGCATTTCCAATAAGATCAGTCCACCATCACCAAATTAGTAACAACCAATTGTTATTCAATTTGGTACTAAAAATGTTAGTTGTAGCAATAAGAGAGAAAGAAACCAAAAGAATTAAATTAAACAAAGAAGAAACTAAGCTATCACTCCTTGGAGATGATATGATGATATACTTAGAGAATCCTTGAGAATCAAGTGAAAAAACTACTTGTGATACGAAATAAATTTAGCAAAGTTGTAGGATATAAAATAAACACACATAAATCCTTGGCATTCCTCTATATTTCTAATGAAGTCCAACAGCAAGAAATAGAAAGAGAAATTTCATTTAAAATTATTGTAGATATTATAAAATATTTGGGAGTCTACTTGCCAAAACAAACCCAAGAACTTTATGAATACAATTATAAAACACTTTTCACACAAATAAAGTCAGATCTAAATACTGGAAAGACATAATTGCTAATGGTTAGGCCAATAAAACAATTTTACCTAAATCAATTTACCTATTTAGTGCCATACCAATCAATCTACCAAAAATTTATTTTATTGAACTAGAAAAAATAGTAACAGAATTTATCTATATAGTCTAATGCCCTCATTTTGTGGGTAGAAAAACTGAGCCATGGTGAGATTAAGTTATAGAGGTGATATGAGATAAATTTTTATGTAGCCTCTGTCTTTCCCAACTGCTTCTTTTTTTAATGATTTGTTTTCAAATTTATAAGCCTTTGTTTTCTCTCTCTAGTACCACCCCTGGGAGCGGGAAGGGTGTTATAGGGAACAAAAGAAGGGAGAATAAGTTTTGTACAAAATACGTATAGTCAAATAAAGAAATTTCCGTATTGACCATGTCTTAGGAAAAAAAAAACAACAAACCAATAACTGTAACAAATAGACACTAGTAAATAGAAACAAGAGTATATATGTCAAGAAACTTCTGGGAAATAAAAATTCAAGTTGCAGTCTATTTCCCTTTTTGAAATTAAAGACAACTTTATAAAATTAATTTTGTTTCCAATATTTAGCCAAAGAAGTCTTTTATATTATATCTGGTACTTATATTGCAATTAAAATAACCATCACAGATAGTTGTGAAGTGAAAAAAAAATTCTTACATTTTTTCTACCCATATTTCCTTAGCAATCACTTTCATTACCTAGATAGCAAAGCAAATAGAAAGTCCTCAGAATTTCCAGAAATAAAAAGTGAATAATATTGCTGTTAATTTGCTGTGGTTAGACAATATCCAGAAGAGAGTAACTAACATGGAAACAATCCATGAGTTCCTGTCATATCTGCATTGATTTTAGGAACTTGGGCTTTCTTATTCTGAATGAAGTAGGGCTTAGGAAGTTGATGCTAACTGGGGTTATTTAAATATTTAAAAGGTTGCCTCGTATAAGAGAACTAAGTTCATAGGGGTCAGTACAAGGAGTAATGAGTAAAAGTTGCAGAGAAAAAATTGTAGGCTTGCTTTCATAAAACACACACACATATATATATGGAGGCTCATATAAAACCCCCCCAAAACAACAATAACCCCACACAGATTTCCAAACAATTAGAGTTCATCAAAAAACATAATGAATGCCTTAGGAGATAGTAAATTCACCTAGTTTGGCACAGTTGGAATGCCAAATTTTCCTGGTAAATACAGATAATTTAATAAGTGTTTGTCTAGGAACTGATAACTTAAATTCTTCGGGCAAAGGTTAGATGACTACCTGTTAAGAATACTGTAACAACTCCGATTTTTTGTCAGATTTGATTGTACTAAAAAGACATTTCCTCCCTGTTGGGGGAGGAGGAACTAGGGGCTATGCTCGCTTAATTGACGCAAGATGTTAGTGAAATTGCAAGTATACCTTATAAGGAGATATTATGTATAATAAAAGATGATTGGGTTAGAAGGGATGGGGGAGGGGTGCCTGGCTAAGTTTAGCTGTGCCTTTTAAGGGAATGTTGTGGATGTTGTTATGTGATTGGGCTAGGGAAGTTGGCAGGGAGGGATTAGGGGAGGAGATAAGCGTATATAAGGAGTGGCTGAGCTCCGGGGTCTCTCTCTTGTTCCAGGATGTGATCGCGACCGAATAAACACCACCTCCTTTCACCTCGGGTGCTCTGTCTGGTTATT
>CM053595.1:94593910-94646861 GCA_028646575.1 Pseudocheirus occidentalis
ATTCTGAGATGGGAGAAGACTAGAAAGAGAGGAGACAGGGAGACACAAAATGGGGTTAATCATCCCATATAGAAGAGGCAAGGGATAACTGTTACAACTTTACTTTCATTTACTCTCATTGAATCTGGTTTAGGAAAGAAATGACATAAACTCTAAACTGGGCATCATGCCACACAGGAGAGTAGGGGGTATGGGGATGAGAGGGGGTATGATGAAGGGGAGGGCAGGGTCTGGGGGAGGGACTCTGGAAGCACACACTTCAGTAAAGGGACAGGGACAGGGTAGAGAACAGAACAAGGGGGAGGGATAGAAAGGAGGGACATATGATCACTGTCATAATATGTCCACTATGAAAATGTCCTGTATAAACACACATCCACAGCCTGTACTGAATTGCTTGTCCTTCCAGTGTGGGTTTGTGACAAGGGAGGAATTGAAAGAATCTAGAATTTAAAGCTCTGCAATACCTGCAACTAGGAATTAAGATATACAGGGACTGGGGTAGGGAGACCCTCCCTGCCCTAACAGAAAGTTAGAGAGCATATCAGGGGAGGGTCTTTACAGTGGGGTTGCTCTTTCAGGGTTGGGGTAAGGGAACCACGGGGAGAAAAATTGTAATTCAAAAATCTCATGAAAATGAATGATGTAAACAAGAAAACAACTTTAAAAAATTTATTTAAAAAAAAAAAGAATTATCAGCCTACCAGAAACAATGATGGAAAAAGTAACCTGGACAGCATCCTCCAAGAGACTGTCAAAGAAGACTTTCCTGAAGTCCTAGAATCACAAGGTAAAATAGTTATTGAAAGGATTCACTGAACTCCTCCAGAAAGAGATCCCAAATGGAAAACTCCAAGGAATATAGTAGCCAAATTCCAGAGCTACGAGGTTAAGGAGAAAATACTGAATGCAGCCAAAAAGAAAAAATTCAAATATTGTGGAACTACAGTCAGTATTACACAGGACTTAGCAGCTGCTATATTAAAAGATGAGAGGGATTCAAATTTGATATTTTGTAAAGCAAAAGAGCAAGGAATGTAACCAAGGATCAACTACCCAGCAAGACTGAGCATAATCTTTCAGGCAAAGAGATGGTCATTTAATGAAATAAAGGACTTCCAGACTTTCCTTATGAAAAAGCCAGAGCTCAATGGAAAATTCAATCTCCATTTACAAGACCCAAGAAAGATATAAAAAGGTAAACAAGGAAAATACACACTCACACATACACATACACATACACAGAGATGCTCACACATGCACATAACTTGGGACTCAATGAGCGCAAATTGTTTGCATCACTATATGTGAAGCGGATACCTGTCAATATTGAAATCTGTATAAGTATTGCGACATTTAAAAGGGATGTACATAGATAGAGGGTGTGGGTATAAGTGAACTAATCAGAAGATATTTAAAAAACCTATTAAAGGGAAGAAAGGAATTGTAATGAGAAAAAAGGAAAGGTTGAGACAGAAAATGGTAAATTATGTCACAAGAAGTGGCATAAAAACATACTAAAGTGGAGGGGAGGGAAGAAGGAGATGGGCATCATATGATCCTTACTCTCATGGGTTTTAATTTAAAGAGGGATCAATACAAACAGTTAAGCTAGATCTTATTATGAAAAGACACAAAAACTCATAATAACAGAAGGAAAAGAGGGAGGTAGAAGAGCACCATATGAAATTTACTAGCATTGGTTTGGGTTCAAGGAGGGAATAATATTCTCTGTTAAGAATAAAAATCTATTGTGCCCTACAGGCCATAGGGTGGGGTATGAAGGGGAAGAGTGGTCAGAAGGGAGGGAAAGAGTAGTAAGGGAAAAGGGTAGGTTAAAAGGGGGGGACACAGGGAGGGAATACTTAGGAAGGTGGTGGTCAAAAGGAAAACTCTTAAGGAGGGGAAGGGAAAAGGAAGATACAAAGATATAAACAGGGGAGAGAATAAGATGGAGGGAAAATGACAAATAGTAATCATAACTGTGAATGTGAATGGGATGTATTCTCCCATAAAACAGAGGCACATAGCAGAGTGGATTAAAAACCCCAATCCTACAATATGCTGTCTACAAGAAACACAGCTGAAACAAGGGGATATGCACAGGGTAAAGGTAAAAGGATGGAATAGAATGTATTATGCTTCAGCTAAAGTTAAAAAAGCAGGGGTGGCAATCCTTATCTCGGATAAAGCAAAAGCAAAAATAGATCTAATTAAAAGAGATAAGGAAGGAAAATATATCCTGCTAAAAGGCACCATAGAGAATGAAGAAATATCATTACTTAACCCATATGCACCAAGAGGTATAGCATCCAAATTCCTAGAGGAAAAGTCAAGGAAATTAGAGGAAGAAGTAGATATCAAAACAATACTAGCGGGGGACCTTAATCTTCCCCTCTCTGAACCTGATAAATCTAACCTCAAAATAAACATGAAAGAAGTTAAGGAGGCAAATAGAATTTTAGAGAGGGAAGACATGATAAATATCTGGAGAAAACTGAATGAGTATAAAAAGAATATACCTTCTTCTCAGCGATACATGGCACATACACAAAAATCGACCATGTACTAGGGCATGAAAAATTCACAATTCAGTGCAAAAAGGCAGAAATATTAAATGTATCCTTCTCAGATAATGATGCAATAAAAATTATATGCAATAAAGGGCCATGGAAAGATAGACAAAAAACTAATTGGAAACTAAATAATTTAATCCTAAAGAATGAGTGGGTCAAACAAAAAATTAAAGAAACAATCAGTAACTTCATTCAAGAGAATGACAATAATGAGACATCGTACCAAAACTTGTGAGATGCAACAAACGCAGTTCTTAGGGGAAGTTTTATATTCCTGAATGCATATATGAATAAATGAGAGAAAATGGAGGTCAATGAATTGGGCACGCAATTGAAAAAGCTAGAAAAAGAACTAATTGAAAATCCCCAATTAAATACTAAATTAGAAATAATGAAAACCAAAGAAGATATTAATAAAATTGAAATTAAGAAAACCATTGAAGTTATAAATAAGACTAAGAGCTGGTTTTATGAAAAAAAGAATACAATTGATAGACCCTTTGTCAATATGATAAAAAGAAGAAGAAAACCAAATTTTGAGCATCAAAAATGAAAAGGGTGAATGTACCTCCAATGAAGAGGAAATTAAAACAATAATTAGGAATTATTTTGTCCGATTTTATGCATATAATTTGACAATCTTAGTGAAATGGATGAATATTTACAAAAATATAAGTTGCCCAGATTAACTGAAGAGGAAGTAAATTACTTAAATAACCCCATCTCAGAAAAAGAAATTGAAAAAGCCTTCAATGAACTCCCTAGGAGATTATCTCCAGGGCCAGATGGATTTACTGGTGAATTCTATCAAACATTTAAAGATCGATTGATCCCAATACTCTACAAACTATTTGGGAAAATTGGTGAGGAAGGAGTCCTGCCAAATTCTTTTTATGACACAAATATGGAACTGATACCTAAATCAGGGAGAGACAAAATGGAGAAAGAAAATTATAGGCCAATCTCCCTTATGAATATAGATGCAAAAATTTTAAATAAATATTAACAAAAAGATGATAGAAACTTATCACAAGAATAATACTTTTTGATCATGGTTGGATTTATTCCAGGAATGCAAGGATGGTTCAAAATTATGTAAACCATCAGTATCATTGATCATATCAACAATAAAAGTAGCAAAAACCATATGATTATCTCAATAGATGCAGAAAAAGCTTTTGACAAAATATAACATCCATTCCTATTAAAAACACTGGAAAGTAAAGGAATAACTGGAGTTTTCATTAGAATAATAGGTATCATCTATTTAAAGCCATCAGCAAGTGTTATATATAATACAGATAAACTAGAAGCATTTCTAATGAGATCAGAGGTGAAACAAGGATGTCCACTATCAACCCTCTTATTCAATCTGGTACTAGAAATGTTAGCAGTAGCAATTAGAGAAGAAAAAGAAACCAAAGGAATCAAATTAGCCAAAGGAGAGATTGAGCTATCACTCTTTGTAGATGATATAATGATATACTTGGAGAATCCTAGAGAATCAAGTAAAAACATTTCTTGAGACAATAAATAAATCTAGCAAAGTTGCAGGTTATAAAATAAACCCACATACATCCTCAGCATTCCTATATATCTCTAATGAAATCCAACAGCAAGAGATAGAAAGAGAAATTCCATTTAAAGTTACTGTAGATATTGTAAAATATATTGGAATCTACCTGCCAAAACAAACCCAGGATTTATATGAATACAATTACAAAACACTTTTCACACAAATAAAGTCAGATCTAACTAATTGGGAAAACATCAATTGTTCATGGCTGGGTCAAGCTAATATAATAAAAATCACAATCTTACCTAAATTAAATTACATATTTAGTGCCATACCAACCAATCTACTAAAAAATTTCTTTATAGAGATAGAAAAAATAGTGACAAAATTCATTTGGAAGAACAAAAGGTCCAGAATATCAAAGCAATTAATGAAAAGAAATGCTAGGGAAGGTGGCCTAGCCATACCAGATTTTAATCTGTATTATAAAGCAGCACTCATCAAAACTACTTGGTACTGGCTGAGGAATGAGTAGTAGATCAATGGAATATATTGGGTACAGAACACTCAGTAGTCAACAATTTTAGTAATGTACTGTTTGATAAACCCAAAGACCCCAATTTTGGGGATAAGAACTCATTATTTGACAACAATTTCTGGGAAAATTAGAATATAGTATGGCAGAAACTGGGTATAGACCATCATCTAATGCCATACACCAAAATCAAGTATAAATGGATACACAATCTAGGTATAAAGACTGTTACTGTAAGTAATCTGGAGAAGCAAGGAATAGTTTACCTGTCAGATTTATGGAGTAGGGAAGACTTTATGACCAAAGAAAAGTTAGAGAGAATTATAAAATGCAAAATGGATAATCTTGATTACATTAAATTGGAAAGTTTCTGTACAAACAAAGCCAATATAGCCAATATTAAGAGGGAAGTGGGAAATTGGGAAAGAATTTTTACAAACAGTGTCACTGATTAAGGCCTTATTTCTAAAATATACAGGGAATTAATAAAATCTATAAGAATACAAGTCATTCCCCATTTGATAAATGGTCAAAGGATATGAACCACTAATTTTCAGAGGCAGAAATTAAAGATAGCTATAAGCATAGGAAAAAATGCTCTAAATCACTATTGATTCAAGAAATGCAAATCAAAACAACTTTGAGGTACCATATCTTACCAGTCAGATTGGCTAAGATGACAAAACAGAAAAATAACAAATGCTGGTGAGTATGTGGGAAAATTGGAACACTAATGCATTGTTGGTGGAGGTATGAACTGATACAACCATTCAGGAGAACAATCTGGAACTATGCCCAAAAGGCTATAAATAATTGCATACCCTTTAACCCAGTAATACCACTTCTGGGTTTGTATCCCAAAGACATCATAGAAGTGGGAGGAAAACCCATATGTACAAAAATATTTATTGCAGCTCTCTTTGTGGTGGCAAAAAACTGGAAATTAAAGGGATGCCCACCACTTGGAGAATGGCTAAACAAGCTGTGGTATATGAATGCAATGGAATACTATTGTGCTATAAGAAATGGGGAGGAGACGGTCTTTGTATTCACCTGGAGAGGCTTATACAAATTGATGCTAAGTGAGAAGAGCAGAACCATGAAAAAATTGTACACAATCACAGACACACGGTATGTGTGATGACCTACTTTGATAAACTGGACTCTTCTCAACAACCCAACTATAAGATAACTCTACAAGTCTCAGGTTGGAAGCAGATATCTACATTCAGAGAAAGATCCAGAAAGAACAAAGTTTAAATGGAGACTGAAGCAATCTACATGCTATCGTTCGTTTTTCATGTTTGGTTCACTTTCTTTTTTCCTATTGATCACTTCTTTGGTTACAACCCTTCTATACAACCAGACTAATGTCCAATGTGAAAGTATTTGCAGATCCTGTACCTGATTGCATGCTGCCATGGGTGTGGGGAAATGGAGGGGAGAAAATTTGAAACTGAAGGGGATTGTGGGGCTGAATCTTGTAAACTAACGTAAATATACAAATCAATTTTAAAAAATAAAAAAATGATAAAAGGTTTACAAAGTGCTTTCTTCATACCAGTCTCACGAGGTAGGAAGTACAAATATCTTCAATCCCCATTTTGTAAATGAGGAAATTGGGATGCATAGAAGTAAAATAACTTGTTCAAGGTTACAAAGAAAGTTGATCTGTCACTAAACACTTATTAAATACCTACTATGTGTCAGGCACTGTCCTAAGCACTGCAGATACAAAGAAAGGTGAACAACAGTTCATATTCTCAAGGATCTCCCAGTCTGATGTAGGAGACAACAGAACATATAAGCAACCATGTCCAAACAAGATAACAACAGGAAATGTTGGGGATAATTAACAGAGGGAAAGCACCAGCATTCTAGGGCCTTAGGAAAAACTTCATATAGAAGCTGAGATTTTAGTTGGACTTGAAGGAAGCCAGAAAGCAGAGATGAAGAAGGAGAACATTACTGGCATGAAAGGACTTCCATTCAAACCCACATCATCTCACTTCTCACCTCTCATGGGACCGGGAAACACTAACACCTGAAGTTGCTGAACACTTGTTGATCTACTTGAGGGAGGGAGTTTAATCACTATGAGCTTCCTTCACTGATGAAGTCAGTTGTCTTCTTCCTGTTTACTCCCCATCAACATGCATGTGATTCATGAGTGATAAGAAGCTTACAGAATACTGCAGAGGGATCTTGGGAGACTCCCTTCTGTAAGGAAGAGTTGTATTTGTGCTATATCTCACTCCAGAAGAGACATATGAGCATCTAGGGATGGCTAGCTTCTAGGGCATATGTACAACTGTACAAAGCACGATGATTATTAGAAAGGCTTGTGGAACTCTCTGTGTGCTCATGTTCTGTCAAGAGCTCCAAATACTTTACTTCATGTTAAACAAATTCAATAGATGAATACTTGAATATGATAGAATGATATAAAGTCCAGACCATTTCCCAAAAGCTCTCTCTTCCCCCCTCTTCCTGATTTCACATCACTCAAGTGCTGTTCCTTACTATCTCCTACTTCACTCCAGTCTCATTGGAGAGATGGCACTTTTTTTGCCACAGACAATCGCTTTATAGACACAGGTAATGCCATGCCAGTTGGTCTTTGTAATGGGAATCTGAAGCTCTTTCCTGCCCCTAGCCCCTTTGCTTAAATGACTTGAGTGGCTCCAAGAATGTTGCCTGATTTGAAAGTATACTCTGCCCCCTAATAGGCTGAATGTGGTCACACAGAGCCTGTAGCGGCAGTCTTATTTTTTGGGAATGGCCACACTTTGTTACTTTGTAATTGGACAGTGGGTCAAGAGGGCTGTGGCATTCTCTGACCCAGGAGAAGCCTATATATACGCCCTGATGTGAGGTTTCCTTTGGGGCTCACTTTTAGAAGAGTTGTGTGATTTGGCCAGATGAGACTCTGGGAAGCCGTTGAGCCCCCTGGCTTTGAAAAACCCAGATGTTGGTGTTTCCCTTTCTGGTAACTTGAATAGGTAATGGATGTGATGGTCAGATGGTTGGAAGCCCATCTGCTGATCTGTTTCTTGGTCTGATTGTAATTTGTGTTTGTAACTTGTGCTTGTAACTTGGGTTTGTGTTCTCTGGAGTTCAGGGTGCTGACATTTCCCCCCTGAACTAGGTAAATGATATGTTTGTTTGATTAAAGAAAGATTGTTAACCCATTTTGAGTTGCTTTCCTTTAGAAAAGCAGATCTAAGAATCTGTGCTAGTAGCTGCCCTGGATATGCTAGGGTGCTTGCTGATACAGTCTTCTTTGTCAAATTGTCCCCTCCTTTCATCTTCAGTCTCTCTTATTGCTCCCTGTCTACTGGCTGCTTCCCCAGTACTTATGCTCACACACATCTCTCTGCAATACTTAAAAAAAAATCACTTCATCCATCCATCCATGCAATTTATAGCTTTATATCTCTTCTCCCTTTTTATGGCTAAAGTCCTTGAAAAGGACTTTTTTGTGCCTCCATTTTTGAACTCTGAGCAATCTGTCTTCTTACCTCATCATTCAAATGAAACTTCTCTCTATGAACTTACCAATGACCTCTTCATTGCTCATTTTCTCAATCCTTATCCTTTTTTTAGCGCTCTGTATGTTTTTTTCAATGTCAATTACTCTCTTTTCACACATGCTGTCTCCTTTCTAGGTTCTTGCTACACCATTCCCTCATGATTCTCTTCCTACCTTTTGGACTTCTCAGTCTTGTCCTCATTTGGTCACCCCCCATGACTCTCCTGAGTCTTCTTCTCTGTTTTGCTTGGTGATCTCATGAGCTCCTATGGCTTTGATTATTGTCTATTCAGATGATTCTCAGGTTCATTGTGTGTTTTTGTAATCCAACTCTAACCTAACTCTTGACTTCTAGACTCCAACAGCCTATTTATGTACAAGAATCCTTTCTTAATTACTCCTAATACTAGTTAGTACCTGCCCTCTGAAATTAACTCCAATTTATCCTATATATATCATGTATTTATATAACTGTCTGCATGTTGTCTCCCCATTAGAATGTGAGCTTCCTGATGGCATGGTGTTGTATTTGCCTTTCTTTGTGTCTTCAACTCTTAGTACAACACTTGACCCACCAGACATGCTTAATAAGTGAGTGCTGAATGACTAGAATGTAGGAGATTAAATGGAATTCAGAGATCATCCACAAAACACCCTAACTTAGAGATGAAAGAAGTGGTGCCTAGGGCAATGAAGCGACTAGTCCAAGGCTCTATACAGTTAGTGTTAGAGTCAGGGGAGAGAAAATCTAGACGTTCTGACCCTAAGGCTAGATTAATGAGAGAGAGGGAGGGAAGAGCAGGAGGAGAGAGAGAGACAAAGAGAGAGAGAGAGAGAGAGAGAGAGAGAGAGAGAGAGAGAGAGAGAGAGAGAGAGAGAGAGAGAGAAGAAGAAGAAGAAGAAGAAGGAGGAGGAGGAGGAGGAGGAGGAGAAGGAGAAGAAGGAGGAGGAGGAGAGGAGGAGGAGGAGGAGAAGAAGAAGAAGAAGAAGAAGAGAAAGAAGGAAAAAAGAAAAGAAGAAAAAGGAAGGGAGAAAAGAAAGAAGGGAAAAAAGAAGAAAGGAAGACAAAGATAGATGAGGAACTCCATGGATTCTGAGATTTAGCAGAATCATGTTATCTACTCAATCCCCTCATTTTACTGATAAAGAAACTGAAACACAAAGAGGTTAAATGACTTGCCCAAAATAAAATAGATAATGAAGGTAGTAAGTAGGAAAGACGGCATTGGAAACCAGGTCCTCTGAAACCAAATGAGTACACTTTCCCCTGCCCCTCATTTGCTTCATGAAAAGTTCTTCTTTTTATGAAACAATTTACTCTGGTATTTTTCAAGTAGCTAGTTCTTCTTGTATATTTAAAATAGCATTCAATTAAAAATAATTTATTCCTATTTTAGGGGAAGTTCTTATTATATAAAGTTAGTTATATCTGCAATCACTATTGATGACACATGGGGTCACAAGAAACATTCTGGTTTTTATTTGAGCTCTGCTTCTTTCCTCCCCTTCCCCATGAATATGTGATACCTAGAGCTAGTTTAAGTAATCTGATATTAGGTCCATAAGAAATAAGCTCTAATGAACCAATCAGCCATGGACTTCACATCCCTTGTCTCTCAGAAAGTGTAGATGGTATCTAGCCTAAAGAATTTTCTGTTATTCTACATCATTCCTTTTCTTCTCCAAATAAACAGTTAAATTGGATAACAAACCAATAAAAAAATAATTTGGAATCATGGCTGTTATGATGGCCATAGAACATGTTGATAATAATTTCATGTGATCAGAGAATAACCTGAAATAGAACACTCTTCAATTACCATCATTTCTACTGCCATTGCATTTTCTGTACATAAAAGCATTTGGTCTGAGGCAATACAAATTTCTCCATAAATTACGCAATAAAGCATCGGCAATGGACTTTACTTAAGAAGGAACAAACAAAATCCGTCATTTATGGGGATGCCTTCAGAGCAAGCATAACCAACTACAGATTCCATTATTGTATAAAGTTCTGAAGACTGTCACCCCACCCCACACCCACCCCTTCTCCCCAGTTTAATTAAACCAGTATCACACTGAGAATAGAAGAAAAACACCATAGCTGTCTGTAGCAAACACAATGATACAACAATAAACAAACATTAATCATGATCATTACATACATTTTATTACATGAAATAAATAATACTCTGGTGCTCTCAGCAGCAGATAAAACTCATCCCCTTGGATATCATCCTAAGGCAATTGAGGGGCAAAATAATACTGATAATGATAATAATAACTGGTAGGAAAAAGGGGAAGAAAGCTTCCAGTCATGAAAATCAGAAGCCCTAGCCTCACTTTACTCATATTAATCTCCTAAGTTCATTCAATTTTCCTTTCTAGGATGTAATAGAGCTTCTTCCTCCCCTCTATAAATGAATAATATTTTTTCATTCAGACCTAAAGCCCCAGCATATATAATTTCAAATATAATGATGCCATTTCCAGGAAGTGAATTGAAGAGAATACAGACCTAATCTCACAGCTGTGGGTGTGCAAGTGGAAATGGAGATTGTAGGGAGTGGGAGTGGGAAGGATTTGCTTAGTACAAATTAAGTTGTAATGGTAGAGGGACCCCTTACCTAGTGCCAAGGCACAATATTACCCATAAGTTTCATGAAGTACAAGCAGTCATGACCACTCTCTCACCACCACTTTCTCACATTCTGCTTGCTCCTTTTGGACAAATAACATGACCACTCAGCCAAACTTCCCTGGCTGGAAATGGATTTCTAAATGAGAGATTAACAAGATTTCACAATACAAATTTAGAAAGGAATGAATAGCCAAGTAGGAACATTTTCTCGTTCATCCATTTATTCATTCACTCATTCATTTATTCATGTACATATTAATTAATTTGTTCACTAATGTGTCCGTTCATTCATCCGTCTATCTATCTATCTATCTATCTATCTATCTATCTATCTATCTATCTATCTATCTATCGAGCGATAAATCTATCTATCATCTTTCTATCTACTATCTATCTTACCACTATCTATAACTTAGATAATGCATCATGGTACAGGGGAAAAAGATTTGATCTTAGTATTACCAGATCTGAGTTCAAATTCTAGCTCTGCTTCTTAACAACCTGTATGACCTTATTTGAATGAGTCATATAACTTCTTCGGCTCCAGTTTCCTCATCTGCAAATGAGGGTGTTGGACCCAATGACCTTTCAATCATAATTCTATGATTTTCTAGCTGTATGATCTTATGAACATTATTGGCTTCAGGATTTAGGCAAAGACTTGAATAGTTTCTCCCATTGTATACTTGAAAAAGAGACAGAATCAGTTACCCTTCTTGGGGTAACCCTACCACTGTTTAGCACGAGGTGCTCTGCTTCTGGATCATTTCTCATAAGATGCTTTGCCACCATGTGATTGGCTCCATTTTGGCCTCACCTTTTTCAGTTTTAAAGTGCTTTGGGTTCCTATCTCAGTTATCTCACATCCATGACAAATCTTAATTCATATCATAGTTTAAGAAAGATCATCAATATCCTCCCCCCACCCCCCACCCCCCACTATAAGCCACCTTCTGTCCACTGCAAATAATAATGCTTTGGAAAGTGAATCTTTTTAGAGGCCCTGTGCTTTGTCGTGAGGATCCAGACATATGACATTTGCCAAAGTGTTGAGTACTCTAGTCACTTGTGTAGATGACCCAGGACTCAACACCTGCAGAGGAGGAATCAGTCTTGTTGAGCTCCTATGTGGAAGGAGAGAAGGGAAGGAAATAGAGTCTGCTCACCATTGCTGATAAATGTTGTCCTCTAACAGCAACTCACTTTTTTCTTTCCATTTTCTCCTTCTGCATGGAAAGAATATTGTCCCAATGGATTACAATCTCCTCCCCAGGCTGCTGCCTGCGTCCAGGGGTCGTATGATCGCTATTCATGGGAGGAATGGGGAGAAGGAGGGAAGTTTGCAGTTAAAGCATTCATTCAGGTAGGATCCTTGTGACCTCAGTCTCCTAGCCACGATTAAGACGGTTGGCCCTCAACATAAATTTCAAAGTTAGGAGCAGCAGCTTTGGTTCAAAGGATTTTTCTCCAGCTAGTAGAACTGTCTTCTTTTCAGCACAGGGATAGTGGTAGGAGATCCCAGAGGACCCTACTGATATTCTCCTTTGACATTCAATGACAAGCAATGTTAGAATTTTGCCTGGGGTTCCTTTCCCCCCTCCAAATGGCCCTTATTCTTTCAGGCTGACAGATGGGGATTTGGCCAGTTGTGACAAGGCAGCAGGGCACTTGCCTTTCTCACATTCTGCTTGCTCCTTTTGGACAAATAACAGGAGAAGGACTAGGTAAGTGAATACACTCTATAGCTTCCTTCGCATCCCAGTCCCTCAGGGAAAAGTCCCCTCACCCTGTACCAATGAATTTCTTAGGACTGTCTCTATCATAAATACTCTGATTAAAATGTAAATTCAGCCAACCTATCAGCTTCCCATTAAGGGAACTCTTTAAAAACGCCATTCATCAGCTGAGAGATATGTAGTGAAATACCACTCATCAATCGTAACTGCTTATGACAGTTAACAAAGCTTTATATTTGCCCCAAACATGTGCTGATCTATCAATTATGCCAGGGCTCACTCTCGCACTAATTGTACATTTTCTTCCCTAATGCATTTTTGCTGTTATCTCATAGGCTAATGAAAGCCAGGAAATCAATAAATATAAATTATACATGCAAAGAAGGACTGCTGTGAACATAAAGTTTCTAATTAATTGCACTTGATTAATTTATATCCTTTAATTATCTTGCTAAGCCACAAACAACATAAATATCTTTGCAATCTGGTTATTGCTATGTCAGTCATAAAAAAGCAGACACAGTAAATCTCTGGGACCTAGCAAACGAAATTGCCAGAAAACATGGGACGGCATAACGCATAAATATGACCGGACTTACTCAAGACACCGATGAATAATTTTAGTGTGACAAATGACCACTAAATATGTTGTATGGTTATTTGACTAAGGTTATAATCATGTTATAAGTTTAAATGGAGCATATGGAGTAAGCAAAAAATGTGGATTTAACCACTAGCTTAAAATTTGTAGTAGATGGGGGTGGAGTGGGACGGGGATGAGTGTGAGTAAGTATGCAACCACACGGAATCATGCACACACATGCACACACGTGCACACGTGCACACACACACACTACAAAATGTGATTTTGTAAATGGAATTCTTGTTTTCCATTTGATGTAGAAAACAATTTGTTGGATTATATTTCTTAATTTTCCTTTCATGACCTCCAAAAAGAAATACAAATTTCCTCTGTAAAATCAAATGCCTTTTCTTCCCTGCAAAAATAGATATAAAATTAAAATGAACTAAAAAATAGGAAGAAAGCTGTATCTCTCACCTACTTGCCTTGTAGTAAAGGGATGTAACTTTTACAAGGAAAGTGGTCTTCTCCCCTGCCCCCTCTCCTTTAATTTTATCTGACTCTGCTAAACCAGCCATCTGTCACTGATCTGAAATCTAATCCGATCAGTCTACCAAGCTTGCTCTTTGTCCTATTCTACAGCATATTACTGTGTATCTATATCTACAACTTTCATAAATGTGTAAAAAGAAACTATCTCCTCAAGAGACTCAGACAAAGACCATCTGTCAGTGACTAAAACTATTCTTTTAAAAAAGAAAACATTCAAAGGGATTTGCCCTTTACCAAGTAAACCCACTTAACCTCCCAATAAGATTAACTGTTATTTGTTTCCATTAAATAAAAATGATCACGTTAATATGCATTTAATAGTTAAGTAACAGTTGCTGAAATATCAACTTTCCTGAGGGTGACTTTTGTTGATAAGGCAAACTGATGCTAGCAATAGGATGATGCATAAGGCACAAGAACGTTTGCCCCTCTTTGAGTTGCCTGCAGGCTGCCTGGATGGAGCAGGGTCCAGAATGAAACATAAAAACCAAAAGGCATAATACTGTTGCTCTACAGTATTACAGTAGAGAGCTTGAGTACATAAAAAGCATAGACTGAAGGCATGAAATTATTAAGATTCAAGAGAAGCCTCCTGAACTGTCTGTCTTCTGCCTTCATATGACTGCATTTGTATAGACAGTTTTATAGCCATTCAGCTACAGCTTTCTAAAGTCTATCTATGCATGGATGTCATCATACCATCACAGTTATTATGAGGAGTTCCATCAAAAAGCAACTGTCCTGTAGTGACAGCAAGTGAAGCAGCCTTTGAACAACAGCTTGTGTTTTCTGTCTCCTGTTTGCACCACAGAGATTGCCAACATCTTCTGATTTGGCATTTCATAAAGCAGATAAACTGCTTTAGGAATCGAACCATTCAGAGTTTTCCAAATTTTGTATTTTTTTTCCATCTACACGCTTTTTCATGTACTAGTTTTCTTGCTTCATTTTAAAATGATAATTAAATAGTAATTTTTAAAAGTTATAAGTATCTAAAAAAAAGTTCATTTCTAAAAGACTTAATTTATTAATGACATCTGATTATCATACTGTCTTTCTCATCCAAGAATTCCCTGCCTAAGCAAGGAAAGGCTAAACTGGGTTACTGAGACTTTTCCGTTCCTGTATTCTTAGAGGATAGATGTCATTGGTCAGGAAGATCACTGCAGTAAAGGTAACATGACTACTATTACTTTGTGTACTGCTTTCACATCTGTTCATTTGATCTGATTTAACAAATATTAATTAAGCACCTACTATGTGTCAGTCCCTGCCTTTCTTGTTCTGGGGATGCAAAGGCAAAAAAAACAAAACAAAACAAAATAGCGTTTGCTCTAAAGGAGCTTGCATTTGACCCTTACAAGAACCCTATGAGGGAGGCAAAGCAAAGATTATTATCCTCATTTGACAGATAAGAAAACTGAGGTTTAGGTTAAGTAAATTGTCAAGATCAAGCAATTAGAGTTAGGCTGTAAACCTGGGATTTGAACCCAGGGCTACTTAATCTAACACCGGGAATGAATCTAAGAACAAGGAGCAAATTTAGATCATTGCTTTGGTATTTGTTGACATTTATCAGGACTCAATAATTTTGACACATTCATTTCTAGGGAGAAAAAGGAGATTTTCTCCCCAAAGCACTCTGCTTTTCCTTCTTAAAACAATACATGAAGTCGTGACTGTGTAGATTCGGGAGGAAAGAATTTAAAAAACCAGCTTCCAAACTTAGAAGTCAGCATTTGCTAATCCATGCCTTACTTACTACCTTCTTTATGTTATGAGTGCAACTCACCACAATCTGTCAGACCTCATAAACTACTCAGAAGTATGTTGAGAGCACCCAGACTGCTGTAATTTTGTCCTATTTCAAGCCTGACAGTGGAGGGTACAAACAGTACACTTATAATGCATGACCCTTCTCCACCCCTACCTTCCCTTCTGGCTTCCCACCCAACTTAGAGGGATAGCCAACCAACACACAGCATGGATTTAACACCCCCCAGTGCCAACCTACATCCTTTGCAGGGACTGCAGAGACTGGGACACTTGCTATAATTCCTAAGCAGACAGGTAAATTAAGATTGCTGAGATCAGATCAGTGATGAAGCTCCCCTCCTCTCCTTTCCCCTCTTCTTTCTACTCCTCTTCCCTCCCAAGTACTTCCCATACCATCCCTCCTCTTCTTTTTCTCCTCCTCTTCTCCCCTCCCCTTCAGTCTTCTCTTTTCCCTTTTCCTCCACTTTTCTCCTCTCTACTATTCTTTCCTCTTCCTTCTCCTACCGTCTCCCTGTCTTCTCTCATCTCCCCTCCACTCCCCCTCTTCTCCTCTTCCTCCCTTCTGTCTTCTCTCGTTTGGGCTTTTCAAAAGTAGTGAAAAACCTGTAGTGGAGGCCAGCTCGCTCCCATCCAGCATGGCCCCTGCAAACTTCTCTGGATGATCAAGCAGGCCCGTTAGAAAAAATATCACTTTGTCCAGCAGAGAGGAAGCATGTCTCTCCCATTGAAGTTCCCAAGATTTTTCATTTCAGATTTAATGCACCTAGGTAGTAGCAGACTAGCAAGGTTTGACTGCAATTACCTTATCTTTCCTATTTTTAGTGACAGGACCAGATTATTTTAAGTGCATTTTATAGAAAACCCTTCTTTACTGAAGTATAAAGACTGTAATAAAGACAATACAATGTTTTGAAACTGTTTTAAATCCTTCACTCAGCTTTGCTTCTACAGATTTAACATGTAGGGGTTCTAATCTTACTGCTACTAATTAGAGCTTTAGTGTAATTGTGCCAACAGGGTGCTTGGCATAATAATTACCATTGAGAGATTCTGGTGGAGTGGTACCATGCCCACATAATGCAGATATGTCTAGTATTACAGTGCAGTCACCTTTGTATGTTGACTCTCAAGTTGGATTTTAACCAAGTAAGGGGTTATTTTGCCTTGATAATAAAGCTTAAAAGGCATATACATATGTATGATTTAGGTATCCAGTTTTCCTCTGATTCTTTTGAATGCTAATCAGAAGGAACCCTGGAAAGCAATGGGCGCCTATTTTATTTAAAATATTTCATAATTTCAGGGCAAGTGGCTCCGGGCCTATTACTGTCTGTGTTTGCCCGAGTAAACAATCCATTTTGATTCCAACACTGCTCTTTCTTTCCTTGGACCTCTCAGACCCCAAAACTAAAATCCTTATGATAAGTATGGTGAGGAAGCTGACTGGTTTTTCAGTGGAACTCACAATATGTATTTGGGCTTACAACCTGCCACATCAGAGACATCGGAAAAATCCCTACCTCAGGAAAACTCAGGAGCTGAAACACAGGAAAGAAGCCACAGGAAGGAGACCTCTATTCCCATGAAATTCTGGTGATCTCACATCTCTTGCCTAAATCTATGTTCTTTTATCGAGAGATGATCTACTATTTGAGCAGCTGCTACCTACCATCTAGGACAGGTTAGAAAGGGCAAGAGTATGCAATCTGTTTCAGGATTTATCACATACTTAGAAGTTTTGTATTATTTAACTTTCTATCATGCACTGGCAAAGTAAGCAATATATGGATATAAGTACCTGACCTGGGAACCCATTGCAGCTGTAAATAGATACTAAGTAGCAAGTCAAATGGCAGTAATTCTATGAAGCAGGAAGTCCCTCCAATCTTTGTTGGCTTGTTGTTATTGTTGTTTAAGCCTACATGAAGTTTTCCCCAAACTCATTTCTTGGAGTATTATTCTGCTTAAAAGGGCACCACTGACTTTCCATAGCACCACACAGCCATTTTTAGTGTTATAAACACTTGGAAAAGTAGAATGTAATGGCTCATAAGCTAAACCATAGCTTCATTTAGAACCAGCATGCTGGTTTTTGCTGCCCCTTAGTGCTTTGATTCTAAAGTGATGGGAAACCAATTTCTGATTGCAAATCAATGGGCTGGAAAGTTTCATTTGAACCGTGCTGTAAACCCCGAAAACTCATTGATGATATTAGAAACCCATGGCCATTATGGATGAAAGATGTGTGTAGCTCTGGCTTCTAGAAAATGCAAGTGGGGGAAAAACACAAATGTATCCTGCTTCTGAACATATCTATGTTGTCTGAGTTGGCTTCTCATTCCTTCTATGCTTACCATGGTGGGACCGTAGCAAGCTGGACACTCATCTCTCATTAGTGGGACAGTAGCTGGCTGTATGTCTGTGTCATGGGCTTTCAAATGTGTCAGTCTAGATTAACGCTTTCTCAGTGAAGACCCAAGACTTTTTTTTTCCTCCAGGCTAATGAATTAACAGGGCCTCTTCCCCTTGTACAGTATATTTCTCCAGCCACACAATGGTAACCAAAACTATATATGTTCTTTGTCATGTAAGATACCTTTTGATGAGCCCCTTTTTTCTTTAAGCTTTTAAGATAATCTTAGAGAAATCATCAAGCTATAAAAAGAAATCAATGGAAACAGAAAAGGTTCCCATCACCCCGAAAAAAATCCATAACTTTTGCATTTTAATAGAGACGCTACAAGACTATAGCACTCATTTTCTTTCTGATGTGTTCCTTTGATTTCACCCGTATCTCACAGGGCTCTTGACTTTCTTGAGAAAGGGATTATTGAATTGTGTGTCTCCCTTAGATGCACTTGATCACTCAAGTAGTCTGTACTTAAAAATGTTACAGAGTCTGCTCAGCTGCTGGCTCTGGGGGAACTCATCAGGGGCTGTCATCTTAATATTAATTGGGTTTTGTCCTGGAATCTCAAGTCCCACATTGAGTGGATTTCAAGAGAGAAGATTATGCCCAAAGCCAGATCCAAAGACAAACATATTTAGCACAACAATTATGATAATTGCAGAAACATTCTGTAGAGAAATAAGTAAATCTGATTAAGAGCACTTCTACATGATCAAATATTAATCTGATGTCTTCACTCTAACCTGGTTTGAGCATAAGCGGTTTCTTATGGTTTTATGTATTAACAGATTTGTACAAGCTGAATGTATACTGACTAATAGTATGGGACAGCCTACCCAGGGCAGGAAAAGGATCTTTACTAAAGGTAATCCACTTACATTTAAAATAGACACAGATAGGATCGTAAACCTCAAGCAGAAATTAAAGCGTACCCCTACCAAGGGGACTTTTTTGTATAATTAAAACCACATGGCAATTTAATAACATGTCACGGAAGAAAATTATTAGTATTCCTTTCTTGCTAAGGAAATCATATCAATATCTTTATAGCAAATCATCAAAATAAATGTATATGGACTCGAAACTTGCCTGATGTTCTTGATACCCACACAGATTGGTAAGATAGTGAAATACATATATTTCTGGACCAGTGAGTTAATTTTGTTGGAAATTGTGGATTGCTTTCTGTTTAATTACACCACTTCCCCAATTATTAAAGTCCATTTTGCATACTTAAAGTTCATTAGGAGTCATACTATTATTAACTGGGCAACATACCTAATGAGTTTAATATTTTGTGGACATAGAAGACATAGTTGTTCCAAAACACAAACCCTGATCTTCTACTGTCCCATCAAATGTATTGATACTTAAGCACAAATGATTACAAGGAACCCTCTTTGAGTAATCTTCCCTTTGATTTTTTTTCTATTTTGTTATAAACAAAGTAAATTCCCTTTAATATGCCTTAATTTTCAAGGCAGGTAGGTATATTTCCTTTGATAATCCACTTATCATTTTGGTCCAGTAGGATAGTAGAAAGTAAGGCAAAAGATTTATGATGAATTTATAGGTATAAAAATTCAGAAGTAATTGTTTGAAGAGAAGTAGCTATAGATACCTTAAACTGAATATAGGCATGGGTAGATATAAATGTAGTGATGGATAAGCACTTAACCAAGATAATAAGCCATGCTTAGAAAAAAAAACTGTTAAACTGTAAAAATCCCTAGAGTTTTTTGCTGTTATTACAATTTGTATAATATTATTATTTGCTGGATAATTAAATATAAATATGATTTTGTGATGTATATATATATATGCATACATGCATATATATATGTACACATGTGGATTTCCACAAATATAATTACGAATATAGGTAGATATATATAGAAACACTTGTTAATTCACATGCAATACATGTGCAACCACAAGCATTGTACCTAAATGTACAAATATGTTAGTAAAAGCCATAAACACATTTTTCTAACATGTTTCAATTTGCAATTTACTTTATTCATGGTAACTGATCTGATCCCTGAATAGACCCTCACTCCTCAATAAAGATATAAAAATATGCCATGAAGTACTATGGGTGATGTGATTCCTTAGATTGATCAATGCTGCTATTAGGAAAATGAATTAAATCTATACTGCTATCACACTTTCTCTGTATACAGTGACTTATTCTGAGACACTCGGGTCTATATAGGCTCCAGACCTTGAGGAAGGTAAATCTTGCCAGCATGACTTATCTCCCCTAGTAATTAGGTTTGTGTTTCTGCTTTATTAACTCTTATACAACAGTGCCCTGCCCTCTGTCACTAGGGGAACTAATAGATGATAATCACTACGATTTGGAAACTGTACAAATTAAGTGATAAAGTGAGAGGAAGTGAAATCAACTTAAGTGTGATAGGACAAGAAAGCGGTTATTAAAATAATCATGTTGCAAATATTAGGCAGGAACATTTAGTTTCACATTAAAAATGTTCTAAGCTTCAAATGATCAAAAGTTCTTGTTTTTCTTTATTTATACATATTAAAATATGTAAAAAAATTTTAGGAATATTTGGTGGTCACAGCAAGGATAAGATTTTTCTTTCAGGTGACTACATTTCAATTCCCTTAATTTGAGAAGGTTTTTCTTTTCATAGACAGTTGTGTTTTTATCATCAAACACATGTGTGTATCCCTGGGTTTATTTTGCCATCAGTATTTCAACAGGTCTTTAGATCTCCATTGCATTCATCCCTTTGTAAAATATTCTCTTCTAGATTCATCTTTCCAGTTCTAGGAAGCTTACTTTCACACTTTCATTTGTTGTATTTTGTAAGTTAAATAACACTGAAAAACATGCCTACTGACAAAATAGCAATGCTGGGGGTAAAAAAAATAAAAAAGACTGCCTGGTCACACTGATTTTCAATCTGCCCAATTTAGAAGCTATACCAGTTTGCTTGGCAATATGATTTAACAAGGCATAATAGGTCTGCTTATGTAGCTGCTCTGTTTGGTGAAGGCTGAAGTGCTGAGGAGGTATGTGGCTACCCTCCACGGGAAAAATAGCGCAGTGGCTAAAAGATCATTCGAAATGAAGCTAAAAATGGGAGTGACACCAAACCTATATCAGTTATATCCAAACAATCATGTCTTCCTTTCCCTTCTCGGTCCCCCTCCCACCTTGGTTTTGCTGACACTTGTTTGTGTAAAAGGTAGGGATATTCTTTAGGACAGATTGAAATCCTGGGCTAATTTCAAGTTTAGGACGAGTTTATTTGCCTAACAACTCTACGTTTGATCCCAATCCTGATTTTCAATTTTAAAGCAATTAGATAAAATATCTAAAGTGTGTGGCAGGGTTTGAGAAATGTCTCTTACTCGGAGACCTAAAGTTTCATTTAGCTTTGTGAGCAACATTCACTGTATAAGCAGCATCCCTTGGAATAATGAACGACTTTCTGTTGGCAAAATTTTAAATCTCTTTAAATTGCCACTTCAAAAATAGAGGTAAAAACAAACGAACAGAAAGGTGAGCTGCCATTAAACATTACCAGTGACAAAATTGGTAAAATTCATGTGCTTAGAAATTAATACAATTTATCATTGCCTTTAATCTCCTGATTTAAATCCAATTCCAATTTCAAAACGACTGAGCTTCAAAGCTCAGAGAATATTCCTTGCTTTCTAATGGCCCCCTTTAGTATTAACTTAGAATATTGCACACCAGCTAGGAAAACAAATACATGTGGTAATAGGAGTTCATTTTAATTAAAGACAGAATTTCTACCGGGATATTTCACAGTCATTCCAGCATACATACTCTACAGGAACAAATGGGAAAATAAGTAATGGGGTGCTTTTGCCAAAAGCAAAAGAAGCAGAAAACACAAGACTTGAAACGATGTTTTTAATGTGTAAATTGGGTTAGTGAAGCAGTGACCGTTGCAAAAGTTTAAGCATTGTCGACTAAAGGAAAGCTGAAAAATGGGTCTGTGTAAAGCATCCCAGCTGTGTGTTCATTTTTGCAGAGACGTTAACCTTCTACCCATCCCCCGCCCCATCTGATCAGTAAAAAGCCTTAGATATTCTAAAAGCTTTATTCACTTAGTGAGTCAAGGAAAACCTCCTTGATATTGTATCCCAGTTCGAGTAGAAGCAATTTTATAAATCTGGTTATGAATCAATTGTACAGTGACTAACACTCCAACCAGCCACCCCACCCCCAATTCTGTACTTTCCAAAGTGTTCTGAATGTTAGCAATGTTTACATTGATTCCAGGAGATGACAATTAGTCATATTTATTCTGCTTGGGTCTATTTAATCCCCACTGTTTTTACTTATGTCAGATCCATTATCCTAAACAAAGCTGTCCACACGCAGTTCTAGAGATGCAGACAGGCGCTCCTTGTTTACTTTAAGAAGACTAATTTTATGGCGTGCATTAAATACATACTTATCCCAGACTAATGGAGCCAATTGAAACATTGGGATAATCACACGACAATTCATATATATATTGTCCACTTTTCACTGCATCAAAATGTTTCTTCTAACTTCTTGACAATAGTGGCATTTGGTGTCTCAGCACTAAGGAGCCCCAAAAACTAAAGACTGAGTCACATTCATTGAATTTTCCTAACAATTACATGTTTATGAGCAATGCACTTAAGAGGCATCCAGTAATTTAACAATGTACCCCCAAGAGCTCTAGCTTCATCCCCCATTATTTCAGTTTCTTTTTCCTTACATGCCTCATGTCCTGAAGGTTTTTTTTGTTCCTAATTAAAAAAAAAACCCTCTACTCCCTCTACACTGTTTATTTAGCAAGAAAAGCATAGCTGTTGTGTTTACTTACATTTCTCAGCATTTCTTTGTCTTCTAAAGCATTTTAGCTCTTAATATGGAAGTTTTATGAGTTATTCTATCGGAAAATTCAGACCTTTGCTAAGTGACATGAGCAGTTATGGTTGGTTTAAGTGTGCTTGGGTACCCCTTACTCCACCAGGAAAAAAAAAAAGTAATATATGGCATATGTTAACATCTAAAGACTGAAAACATAGCCAGTAAAAAGAGTCTTGCAGACTGAAGGAAATCACTACTTAATTCAACAAACATTTGTTTCAGTCTAGGAATTGCTCTAGAAACTTTTTCTTTTTTTTTAACAGTCTTGTGGTACATTAAAGACTGGGTGATGCAAAACACATAACGTGCTATATAGCGCCATCTGCTGGACTGTCAGGCAGGACCAGGGAAAACAAATACCTTGGCTTTCCCTGTCTGCCTTTATCCCTTACTTGCTACTATCTGAATCTTTTTCTAACATGCACATATGTTAGTTTACTGACCTCAGTCCCCTGGGGTTGCTGACTGATGTGGAGTTTTGGGACAGAAAAAGAGTATTGAGAAAAGAAGGGGAGGGGCAGGGAGGAGAGAAAAGCGAGGACCCGGAAAGGGAGAGGGAATGGGAGAATGGGAAGGTGAAGAGAAGAGAGAACAGAAGAATAGAAGAGAAAGGAGAAACTGATGGGGAGACAGATGATCAGGGATGGAGGAAGTGAGGAAGAAGAAGAGAGGGCAAATAGAAAAACCCCATGGAAGGTCTATTTAACATGCAAAAGGAAAAAGATTCATTTCAGAGGGTTCAGGTTTTATTTCTTAAAAGGAGAGTTTGTTTCTCAACCAAAACAAGTAAAATCCCTTTTCCCTTCCATTTCATTAAAAATAGTCTCATAAACATGTACCCTACTTATTCCCACTTTGCTTGCCTCTTCGCAGAACCAAGAGAACAGAGTCTAGGGAGGAAGCTGTCAGTTCCTGTAAGTAATTCCTTTCTTGAAAGAGAGGAGTGAAAGGGGGGGGGGAGTACAAAGGAAAAAGAAAGGAGAGAAGAGGAGAGAGGGAGCAAGGAGGATGGAAGGGAGGAAAGAAAGAAGGAAGAAAGGATAGATTTTAGATAGACATGTAGATAGAATTATTTTACTAAGGACTTGTTATGTGTTAAACATTACTCAGTAAATCAGACATGTTTTTGGTGACAGAGTGGCTGACTCTCAAGTCCCTTGTTTAACATTTTTTTTTCTTTTTCACTGTAGGGGTGGGTCACATAAAGTGAACAAGGAATATGGTACTAAACTAAAGTATCCCATATTGGTGCTTTCACATTGCTAAATGTTCTGCAAGGTACATGCCTATATTAGAGAGTTGAAGGAGGCTTGATAATGTGTCTTTGATCCACTGTCACCAAAGTCAAGCTACCTTAAAGAATGTGTTGAGTCCTTTACAAGGATCCAGAGTCAGGGAAGACAACCTCTTATTTAACCTAATGCTCTAAGGTGGGGACTTCCTCCTTTTCTTATACTACTTCTTTTTTGTATACAGTAAGGCTGACTTCTATTCTTGAGATGTTATTTTGTGGCACTAAAAGAGGATTCAGAGTAAAACATAAATATCTGGTTAATGCATCACTTTTTTCTAGTTGAGACCTGCACTGATACTTCATTGACATCTGAAGGTGATTCAGGGTCCTCAGTAGATCACAAGCTCTGGCGAGTACTACTAAATGGGGAAGATTTACAATACTCAAGTCAAAGGACCATATAAGTTCCCTCTGAGTATTAGCCTGGCAAATTTCAGAGAAACTCAAAAGCTTAATGGTATAGTGAAATGAGTCTTGGATCTGGGTTCACAAGAACCTAGGTTCTTCCTGTTCTTGAATAAGAACTACTTCTCTAGGTTTCAATCTTCTCACCAATAAAATGGTGAGGTTTCAGTAAATGATTTTTGAAGTCCATTCACTCTCTAATTCTGTAATCTTTTTACCATTTTTATGGCAGGGTACAGATTTTTCCAGTCATAGGAACTGATGGCCATGCCCTGCTAAGGCACAGAGGGGCTATGGTCTATTTCTGGGGAAGAATGAAATAATAAGATCACTGATTTTCAAAGCACCTTTACTTTAAAATAAACTTCCCCTCCCAATACCCTTTAGTAATATTTCCCTGCCTCTTTCCCTAGTGACATTATGCAGTTAATCAGGGAAGACCTGAGTTCAAATCGAGACTCAGATTGGACTAGCTATGTAACCCTAAGCTAGTCATTTGATCTCTAGTCACTTCAGTTTCAATTGTAAAGTGGGAATAATAACAGCACCTCCCAATGGCTGTTGTAAGGATTAAATGAGACTTTATTTGTGCATCATCTAGCACAGTACTTGGCACATTGTTGGTGCTGTATAAATGCTTATTTCCTCCATATATTCATATTTCTAACAACACAGTGATCTTAGCTTCTAATATAAATACCTGACGGTAGTTTGAGAAGACGTCCCTAATTAATGCCAGGGTCATTTTAGCAAAAAGTTGGACATTTTTCTCCAAGGGTTTCCATTAAAGGGTGCATGGGTGCATTGAATGGATGGTCCTTCTCTAACTGCTAGCTAACACTATCTTATCTAACACTGACTCCTAGAAGCTTGACCTCCAGCCAAGGCGTGGGTAAAACTCTTTATCAGAGACCCAGGTTAGGTTTTTTTTTTCCTAAAAGGACATTATACTCAATGAAGGAGAGAAAATAAAGGACACTTGTACAAATTTGATTCAGTTTGCTGATACAGAAATCTTTTGCCAAAGTATTTATAAGCTAATAAGAGGAGACCAGCACTGATTCCCAGGCTAAAAGGTCTTTGGTTCCATATAAGTAAAATCTAGATCTGAGCTTGCCTCATGCCCAGCAACTGTGATGATCTGAGGTATGATTTTTCTATTTATTGCTGTTGAGTCAGTTTTCAATTATGTCTGACAATTCATGACGCCACTTGAGGTTATCTTAGCAAAGATAATGGAGCGGTTTACCATTTCCTTTTCCAGCTCATTTTTACAGATGAGGAAACTGAGGCAAAGAAGGTTGAGGGACTTGCCCAGGGTCACACAGCTAGTAAGTGTCTGAGAATGGATTTGAACTCAGGTCTTCCCGACTCCAGGTCCAGCACTGTACCCACTGCACCACCTAGCAGGCTAATGACAGATGACACTTTAGGATTGCCCCTCAAAAATTTCCTGATTAAAGGATATTGTTATTGGGCTCAGAAGACTGACACCCTCTGGATGTAGTAAGTTTTCATACCTAATCCTATCTACCTACAAGCTCTGCCCACTCGCTCCTCTGTTTACAAGTTGAATCGTTTGCCCTCAGAGAGATGCCCATCTGAAAATTACTTTGAAGCTCTTTTCATAAATTCAAAACTAATTCCTTTACGTTGCATCATTATTATTTGCAGAATCTTTATTTTAAAATGTATCTGTCTTCTCTCCCATTTAGCAAGCCATCCTTTGTAACAAAGATTTTGTGTGGCCCTTTGACTGAATCCTAACTTCACTGAACAAATCTCCTAAATAAAAGGATTTGTTCCATAAAACTTGGACTCAGTTAAAAGGTCACACCCAAGGACCTAAAAGGTCATATGTGTCTTTGAGGCCCCAGGTTCCCCACCCCTATAATTTATGCAATATTGCACACTTGTGCCTACCCCTCAGCTGCTAGTGAATGTCACGTTCCATTTTCTCAGTAGTTATCTTGTATATTCTGATTTATGTAGGTTGTACCAAAAGTCTTAGGTCATTTTTTAAGATCTCCTATTAGACTGTAAGCTCTCTGAAGTCAGGATACAATTCCTATGATAGCAATAGCAAGAAGATCATGTTGGCTGACATACAGAGTGAGAGAAATAAGAATTAATTGTGAGAATATTTTGGACCATTTTGAAGAACATCATAATTAATGAATAGGGTTTGGGGGATTGAATGGACAAATTTTCAAAATGGAAGTTCTGTTTCCAGAAAGGAAAGATGTATTTTGAAATTGGTCTGAATAAGCAAGAAAGCCAAAGTACTCAAATTATGTGAGGCTCTATTCCATCCAGGTTTTGTAATTCACATTTCTCGTTTGAATACAAAAGAAAAGAGAGCCTCAGTGAGAGTTTAATTTTTGAATAAAAATATTCAATGTGTTTGGACACAAGAGGGGCCTGGAAAATCACAGATGGGAGCTGTTCACTTATGTTCTTTTCAGGGTTAAATTTAACTCAATTCAATTCAATTTAATCCAGGTTAGTTAATTCAATTCATTCTGTTCAATTCAATAATCCCTTGTAAAGCACCTACCATAGCCCGGGGAGTTGTGCTAGGATGTAGAGATAAAAACAAGAGTCTCTGCCCTCATGGAGTTTACAATCTCCTGTGGACTTATTTCTATTGACTGTTTTGAGTATTGAGAGGTGGTTAATATAAAATTATGTATCCTGGGAAATGAGGGGGGTAAATTCTATGGAAAATATAAAATCATTCAAAGGAAATCATTCCTTTTCTAGAATAAAGCTATTTTTCCAAGATACTGTATCAGTTAAATTTATTTTAATGTTTTCCTATTCTCATGTCTGTCTGTCTCTCTCATTCTTTCAAAAAACTTTTATTAAATTCTTCCTGTGTACAGAACATTATACTTGACACTGTGAGACACAGGAAGGGTAAGACCATAGGGTGTCTGCCCCCATGTATCTTTCAATCTTGAAAGCAATGGGAACAAAGCCTATTATGAACAAGTCTCTGTGCTAAGCACCTTATAAATATTATCTCATTTGATCTTGAAAGGACTGAAGTCACCAGAATAGTAATATAGAGTTTTTGTTTTTATTTTGTAATGATCCTTTGAGGTATGGGGTGGGGTAGATAAGGAGCAGGAAGGATCTAACTACAACTACAATTCTTTGAACACTGTGTGGCTATCTACAAGGACTAAGACAGATTCAGAAAGTAAATTATGTAATGAATCAAAAAGTATGTAAAGGTGCTCACATGAAAAGATAATAGGAGGGGTTCAGAAGTTTTATTAGCCAAATATTGGAGTTCATTTGGGCAAAGCATAAAAGAAAACATATAAAGATATGAACGCATTTTGCCAATAGATAGCTATATCAAACATCTCTGCTACTAGTTAAAAATCATTAACTATTGAAAGATCATCTAAAAAAGGAAAGAAAACCCCATAGGTTTCACAAGTTGCCTTCAAAAATCACAAACAGCCTGCTTGTGGAAGCCTAGGTCCTTGACCTTTTTTCCTCTGTTTGACACACAATGAGAGCTGGACTGAAATATGGCCAGTTTCCTGTTATTCCCAGCCTCTTCTTCATCTTACTTAAAGGTTTGATAGGGAAGAGGCTGAAATGACGACTGAGGTACAATAGGAAAAGCTCTCAGCTTGGTACCAGGGGATGTAAATATGAGTCCTGGCTCTATCATTTTACTTTGGGAAAATTTACTTAGTGGAAAATCTACTTATTTCTGGGTATTTGTAACATGAGGAGGTCAAACTAGAGGATTTCCAAGTTCCCTTCCAGTTCTGAATCAATGATCCTATGATGTGTGTGTGTGTGCATGCGTGTGTGTGTGCGTGTGTGCGTATGTGTGCATTTAGATAATCTGCATTTTCCCTGTTCTCCATAGCCAAAGATAACGGAGAGTGATAACGGAGAGTGAACTGTTATCAGAACATAGACATACAAGTTCAACTCAGCAAAATATTTTTTCCTCTCAAAATAAATGAGTCTTAGATCTGTTCTCATAAGTGGAATTCAAAGGGAATTCAGTAAGTACTAGAAACCCAGGTGATAAGCACCCCAGAGATGAGAAGCAGTAAGCAGCCCACTTGTGAACTGGGGAGTCCCTCCTTGGGTTCACTTTACTCACCACCAATAGCCTACACACTCTTTCCATCATCTTTGCCTGATAAGAGTTCAATTCCAAGGACACTGACAGTTTTATTCCCCTCAAAAGATTCATTTTGATTAATGTAAACACCGTATAATACTCTACCTGTAGGTACTATAATTAAGGTACATTAGAAGTACCTTCAGCTCAGTGACAGGCAGAGGGAAAATTATTGACCGCCCAATAGATTTTTTAAGTCATCACATTCAGTACTGTGAAAACTGGAGAGGCAGAGCCAAAATGGTGCAGTAAAGGTAGGGACTTGCCTGAGCTCTCCCCAGACTCCTCCAAATACTTCAAATAATGACTCTAAATAAATTCTACAGCAGCACAACCCACAAAGTGATGAAATGAAATAATTTCCAGCCCAAAACTACTTAGAAGTTCAGCAGGAAAGGTCTGTTGCACCAGGGTGAGAGAGAAGGGCAGTCTAGTATAGGTCATACCAGTGTAAACACAGCCCCAGGAAACCAGGAGTAGGTCTTAGGATGACTGAATCATAGGCAGTAGTGGTGGTTTACAGACTTCTGAGCCCACAGATACAATAAGGAAAGCAGATAATAGATCAGAAGGAGATTTGCAGGGGTCCCTTTGGTGGCACCAGGGGCAGGAGTCTGCTGCATTGCCTATACTTGGATCTGAGTCATAGTCCTGGGTCTTAGTTTCAATGTGAGGAAGACACTAGCTCAGCACAATATGCAGCTGCAAGGAAACAGGGACTCTGGTCACAGTTCCAGACTGAAAAGAGTACTTAAGGCCACTCACAAACCAGTGCACAGTACAGGACAACAGTAAACACACCTCTACCTAGATCATACCATCTTGGAAGAGCCAAAAACGTACAGGTCCTTGGAAATACCTCTGTAAAAAGCTGCACAAAAATATCTGAATCTTGAAACAGTACCCTCCTTACTTGGGAAGCAGAGTCCCACTTTAGCATAGAGTTAAAAGTCAAGAAAGAGGCTTCAAAATGAGCAAACCACAGAAAAAAATTCTGACCATAGAATGTTGCTATGGCAACAAGGAAGATCAAAACACAAACTCAGAAGAAGACAACAAAGTCAAAATTCCTGCATCCAAAGTCACAAAGAAAAATATGAATTGCTCTCAGGCAATGGAAGAGCTCAGAAAAAGATTTTTAAAATCAAATAAGAGAAGTAGAGAAAAAAATGGGAAGAGAAAAGAGAGTGATGGAAGAAAATCATGAAAAAAGAGTTAATTTGATAAAGGAGGTGCAAAAATACATGGAAGAATATAACACCTTAAAAAACAGAATATCCAAAGAGCAAAAGATGCACAAAAATCCAAGGAAGAAGAGAATGCCTTATAAAGCTGATTGG
Source organism: Pseudocheirus occidentalis (assembly GCA_028646575.1). Taxonomy (NCBI): domain Eukaryota; kingdom Metazoa; phylum Chordata; class Mammalia; order Diprotodontia; family Pseudocheiridae; genus Pseudocheirus; species Pseudocheirus occidentalis. The sequence continues at coordinate 94,623,875 of CM053595.1, forward strand.
CTAAATGGAGAAAAGATATACAATAATTCACCAAAGATAAGAACTCCTTAAAAAGTAGAACTGACCAAATGGAAAAAGAGATGCAAAAACTCACTGAAAAAAGATAATTCCTTAAAAGTTAGAATTGGGGAAGTGGAAGCCAGACTTTATGAGACACCAGAAAACAATAAAACAAAATCAAAAGAATGAAAAAATAGAAAAAAATATGAAATATCTCATCGGAAAAACTGAACTGGAAAATAGATACAAGAGAGATAATTTAAGAATTATAGGACTAACTGAAAGTCATAATCAAAAAAAAAGCTAAGGCATTATCTTTCAAGAAATTATCAAGGAAAACTGCCTTGATAGTCTAGAACCAGAGGATAAAATAGAAATTGAAAGAATCCACTGATCACTTCCTGAAAGAGATCCCAAAATGAACACTCCGAGTAATATTATAACTAAAATTCAGACCTCCAAAATCAAGGAGAAAATACTCAAACAACCAAAAAGCAACTATTCAAATATCATGAAGCCAGAGTCTGGTTAACACAAGATTTATCAGCTTCTACTTTAAAGGATTAAAGGGCTTGAATATGATATTCTGGAAGGTGAAAGAGCTTGAATTACTACCAAGAATCTCCTATGCAGCAAAACTAAGTATAATGATTAAGGAGGGAAAATGGACATTCAATGAAATAGATGACTTTTAAGCATTCATGATGAAAAGATCAGAGCTGAATAGAAAAATTGACTATCAAGTACAAAAGATACAAAAGTAGCATAGGAAGTTAACCTGGACAGAGAAATCATAAGGGATTTGTTTAAGTTGAACGGTTTATATTCCTACATGAGAAAATGATATTTATAACTCCTAAAAACTTTCTCATTATCAGAGCAGTTAGAAGTATTCATAGACAGCAGAGATATGAGTTGAATGTGATGGTATGATGATCTAAAAAATGAACATACCAAAACATAGAAAAGGGAGTTAAATTTATAATTTATACATTTTAAAATTTATATGAGTCATTTCTCAATTGACAAATGGTTAAAGCATATGAACAGGCAGTTTTCAAAGTAATTAAAGCTCTCTATACTCATATAAAATGCTTCAAATTACTATTGATGAGAGAAATGCAAATTAAAACAACTTTGAGTTACTACATCATACCTGTCAGATTGGCTAATATGAAAGAAAAGGAAAATGACAAATATTGTAGGGGATGTGGGAAAATTAAAACACTAATGTACAATTGGTGAAATTGTATACTGATTCAACCATTCTAGAGAGTAATTTAGAACTATGCCCAAAGAACTATAAAACCATGCATTCCTTTTGCCTAGCAATGCCACTACTAGGTCTGTATCCAAAAGAGATAAAAAACAAAAAGGAGAAGGACCTAGGTGTACAAAAATATTTATAGTACCTTTTTTAGTAGGGGCAAAGAATTGGAAAGTGAGGGGATGTCCATCAACTGAGAAATAACTGAGCAAGTTGTTGTATATGATTGTGATGGAATACTATTTTTGTTTAAGAAATGATGAGCAAGATGCTCTCAGAAAAACCTGGAAAGACTTTATATAAACTGATGCAAAGTGAAATGAACAGAACCAGAAGAACATGGTATATGGTACATGATACATGGTTAACAGCAATATTGTATTGTATTGTGAATAACTTAGCTATTTTCAGTAATACAATGATCCAAGACAATTGTGTTGAATTTATGATATTCACTTCCAGAGAACAACTCCTGAATGTAAAATAAAGATCCCTTTCATTTATTTTTGTCTGTGTTTTCTTTCACTGAATGACTTACATGGAAATGTGTTTTGCATGATTATTCATGTATAACCTATGTCAAATTACTTGCTTTCTCAGTGGGGGGAATGGGAGGGAAAAAACTTGGAACTCAAAGTTTGAAAAAAATAATTTAAATTGTTTTTACATGTAATTGCAAAAAAGAAGATATTAAATAAGATTTTTAAAATACTATGTAAATTACCAAGTCATTAGCAGAAAGGCTTTAATTATTGTTTTTTCAGTCTTATCACATTATTCTCATTTATTGGTTGAATCATTTCTCCCTTTTAAATGACTTAAGGTGAAGTGTTTTGTTTTGCCTTTTTCCCACCCTCTTGCTGCACCAGAACCTTTGCAGACTGGAAGGCACCAGTCATGTTAGGAGATGAAAGTTCTCTATCACAAAGTATTGAGGAGGAAAGCACTTCCTCCACAGGAAACTGCTGAACTCAGAAGGATCCTGAAATGATGCTGCCAAAGCATCACTCTCTGTTTATACAACCTGCCAGGGTGACAGTTAATGTGGTTTGCTGGGCTCCCAGTGTTGCTGGAAAGCTCATGCCTTGACACAAAATTAATCTCCCTGGACTCTGAAACAGGAGATTGAGAGCTACAGTCAGGAGGCCTTATATACTATCCTCTTGATACAGAGTCCATCAGCAAAGAGGCCGGCCTGGGAACGTGAGCAAGTCCATATCCACATCCTGCTCCAAGCTTCACTCAGCTCTGCTCTCATTCTTTCCATCATCCCTAACCTCTCCTTCTTGAATACAAAATACATCAGAGGAACAATTTATGATTGGTTGAGAGATGGTAGTAGATAGACATCTGTGAGCATCATCCTAGCCCTCCTCGCCACAGAAGGCAAGACATGATGGGTTTTCATTATTTTACCAGGTTCTTGTTTTATTTTGTTAATAAAAATTTTAAATCACCCTCTAGAGAATGCTTTTATATCATGGATATATTAGGAGTTTGTGGCAGTAGCTTTGAGGGAATGAGATCACTCTTTTTATTTTTATTTTTCAAAAATTTTACTTTGAGGCTTAGTTCGCATGAAACCTCTTACAGGGAGTGTTTCTTAGTGTCCCTGTTTGGTAGTAGTCTCTTTCAATCAATCAATCAACAGTCATTTACTAAGTACCTACTGTGTCTTAGCAAATGTGCCAGGCCCCAAGGAAACAAATCATTCTCTGTATGTCTCTTTCTTTTTACTTATTGCACATATTCCCTTTTCCTGCTTCCTATCCCCTGTAAAAGATAAACTCTTAAGAATAAGGATTTTTTCTCTTTTCTCTTTGTATTTATAGCTCCAGGGTCTAGCATAGTTCCCCCTTCATTTTTGGTGCAGGTTTATAATTTCATCTGTTTAGGGACCAACTGGATGAAGGACATCAATTGTTTTGATTGCATTTGCTTAGGTGTTGCACGTATCACTTTTTCTGATCTGTCCCCATACCCCCAACCAGGATCAGAATGTAAAATTTTGAGATCAGAGACCATTTCTGTTTTTCCATTTCTTTTATATCTACCATAGTGCCCTTGCCTTTTTTGGTCTAGACTTATGATTTTACTTATGTAGGGTCCAATTGGCTGAAAAATGTCTATTGTTCAGATTGCAGTATGCATTTGGATGTGTAAATTTGAGCTTCCCGATTAGAATGCTTTTCTGATACCAACAGTAAATATGGGCAATGAGTTGGGACTAGAGTTCAATAATACAAGAGTTGGTTCAATTGCCTTTGAAAAAGTGTCAAACTCCTTCAATTACCCCAACATTCCTATGAAAACAAAGGATCATCCTTTTAACACCAAGATTTAATAACAAAAATGTTGCTTCATGATAGTGTGACATGGAAAATAATTATCTCTAAAGAATTAAAATGAATATCAAACAGAGGTCACTGGAAAGTTACATGGTAGTTATGAGGAAGCTATAATATACAACTAATGTGAAGCTTTGAGGGAAAATAAAAGTAAATTGGAGTGTAAGATATCTTCATGGAAATGTAGAATATGAAGGAAAGATGGGGTGGTTATGTGACAAGGGCATGTGGTAATAGGTGGGCAGCCAGAGTGCTCCACAGGTATCCTTGAGGTATCAGTGGAAAAGGAAGAATATCTCCAACACACTGGGGGCTTTCCCAGTGGGGAATTATGAGACGATATGGATGGTGAATTGCCCATGATGGGCAAAATTTTTGGAAGAAACTTCTGAATCAATAAGATCATAGATCCATTTGAGGATTTGAGAGGGAACTTTCAGTGAGGAAATTCCCTCTACCAATGTAGACTTATGTCTTCTTTGTATTTAGAGTATTAAAAGAGTCTAATGGAAGGACTGAGGTCCCCAGAGTCAGTCAAGTCAGCAGATAAAACAGCTGACCACGACACCAGTGCTTCCATACCCCAAGACCACCTTACAATCCCCTTGTCAAGGCTCTAAACAATTTACTCAGAATCTGTGTTTACCAATTTCCATTAGGGGAGGGAGGAAGTACTTAATGAATGCATAATTACTAAGTTACATTAGATTATTTAATGGAGGTTTATGAATATTTTTAATGTGGAAGAGGGTTTTAGGTCAGAGACCCCACATTTATTGGAAATTCTATGAAGGCAAGTACTGTGTCTGATCTGATCTTTGTATCTCCACCAGCATTGACCACAAGGCCTTGCAAAGCATGGGAGTTTAATAATGTCTGTAAAATTAAATTTAGTCTGGAAAATGAAGCAAAGATTATGAGAACATAGAGAGAATCATAGAAAATAAATGGAAAATTTTGATTATTTAAAATGAAAAGTTTTTACACAAAGACAATAAAGTTAAAATTAAAGGGAAAATAATTAACTGGAAAAATCTATACACCAAGTTTCTCTGATAAAAGTCTCATTTCCATGATATATAAGGAACTTTTTCAAATTTATAGTAATAAGAGCCATTCCACAATTGTTAAATGTTTCTAAGGATAGGAACAGGCAGTTCTCAAGAGAAGAAACCCAAATTGTCAGTAACTCTATGAGAAAATATTCCAAATGATTACTAATTAGAAAAATGAAAATTAAAGCAATTCTAAAATTCAATCTTGAAACCTGTTTATAAAGATTAAAACATGGAGAAAATTTGCATGTTGGAGGGGCTGTGCTGGAAAAATAAGCAAAATGATGAACTATTAGTGGACCTGTGAATGGACACAACCATTCTGGAAAGCATTTTGGAATTATAAACAAAAGCTGCTAACTGGTGCATACTCTGAACTAGTTATGCCCTACTAGGCCTATACCAAAAAAGAAGATCAAAGAAAGAGGAAAATGTCTTGCATGTACAAAGATGTTAGCAGTAAATCTTTTTGTGTAGAAAAAAACCCCAACAATATATAAACAAAAATTTGAAACTAAAGGGATGGAAATCAACTGAGGAATATTGAATAAATTGTATCATATGAATATGATAGAAGACTATTGTTCTGTGAGACATGAGGAAAGAGATGATTTTAAAAGGACATGGAAAAAGTCATATGACTTGACCGAGAGTGAACTAATCAGAACCAGAAGCACAATTTATATTGTAACTTGATATTATAAACATGAAATATTTTGAGATTTTTGTAAACTGATAAAAAATGAAATGAGCAGGATGAAGAGGACAATTTCTACTATAAAAACAACACTGGAAAGATAACTTTGAAAACTATAAAAACTATGATCAACACAGTGACCATCCATGATTTCAGAGGACCAATGATGAAATATTCTATTCATAACTTCACAGAAAGGTGGCAGATGTAGGGTACAGAATCACACACACACACACACACATATATTTACACTCGTGTGTGTGTACTCATACATATTCATATGCATGTATGTGTGCATAGGCATAGACATATGCATATATAGGCACATGCATGTATATACATATACATGCACATACAAACACATACATGCAATACTAATAGACATGTAGATGCACATACAAACACACACGAATTCATACATGTATGCATAGATATTAAACATACATATTGTGTGTATGTGCAGGTATGCATATATGTATATATATATATTATACAGTCAATAGAAGAATTTGTTTTATTTGCATATCTGTCACTAGAAATTTTTCTTTTTTGGTGGGGTGGGAGGGAGAAAAAATAGATTTCTTTCATTTAAAAAATTCAAAATGGGGAAGTGATACAGATGTAGAATTTTACATTATATGAACTTAAAAATTCAGTCACTTCATGGTTAGTATCACCCAACCATTTTACTTTGCAAAAGACTTCACACAGTTGGGTTAATCTACAAATGTTTATAATGACAAAAGAAAACATGTTAATAAATCTTTAAAAATAACATTGAATTGAATCTATAAATGAGGGGGGTGGAGATTCTTGCACTAGACCAAATTCAAGGGCAACACAGTGGATAGAGTGCTAGTCCTGGGATCCGGAAGACCTCAATTCAATTTCAGCCTCAAACTCTCACTAGCTGTGTGACCCTAGGTAAGTCACTTAACCTTTGTCTGACTCAGTTTCTTCAGTTATAAGAGGGAGATAATTATAGTGCCTACCTCACAGGGTTGTTGGGAGGATCAGATAAGATAAGATTTGTAAAGCACCTAACTCAGTATGATTCATAAATGCTTGTTTTCTTCTCTTTTATTTCCTTCTCAGCAGGTTGTTGTAAGGAAAACATTCTGTAATATAAAGCATGATTGAAACATGAGCTTTTGTTACTAAATATGACTCACTAAAAATGACTCACTTCCGAAATTCACCATTGTTAATCTTGTGATGTAGCAAAATATGATTATTTACAAATCTCAGAGGAAGAGACCCAGGAGTTTTAGAGAAATTGATTGAGTCAATTGTCACTCAAAACAGCTCTGAACTATTTACTTTCTAAATCAAACTACCATTGGACTGGTTGCCTATGTGAATGCAAACTGAAAGCTTGGGATTTTTCCCAGATTTAAAGGCAGTTATCTGAGCAGCCTCCTCCTCAGAGACAAGCTCTTGATATGAAATTCAATCAAAAGTTATCTCTCAAATTCTTACTATGGGCAAAGGGCTGTGTTTAGCACTTCAAGAGATGCCAAGATAGTGAAGGTCTGGCCCTTTCTATAATGACGTTACTGACCAACAGAGGGCCAAGACAAGCATACAAGGTTTAGAGTGCTAAATGTCAGGAAAGAGGAAGAAAGGGTGCTATGGACATTCAGAAGATGGAGTAATAGTATCTGATGGACAGTGTCAGGAAAGGCAAGAAGTGCAGTGGAACGAGCAACCGATTTCAGGTTAGAGACTTGAGTTCAGATCCTGACTCTTCCGCTTACTGCATGTGTGAGCTTAAGCAAATCTCTTTATCTTTCTAATGCCTCCGTTTCTAATTTGTAAAATGAGGGAAGTGTGGTAAAAATAAATGACATCTGAGATCCTTCTCCCTCTAAATCTATGATACTAAGAAGGTGGAGTTGGTCATGAATCTTGAAGTATCCATGGAATTTCACCTGGTAAAGAATGAAAAAGGAGGCTATATAAAAGGGCCTAAAGTGTAGAAGTGGGAAACTTTAAAGGGGAGGGATGTGGAGGCAGCTGGGGGGCACCATAGTGAACAGAGCATGGGCCTGGAATCAGGAAGACCCATCTTTCCTTAGTTCAGACATGGCCTCGATATGCTTATTAGGTGTGTGACCCTGGACAAGTCACTTAACCCTGCTTGCCTCAGTTTCTTCATCTGTCAAATGAGCTAGAGAAGGAATGGTAAACCACTCCGGTATCTTGCCAAGAAAACCCTAGATGGTATCACAAAGAGTTGGACCCAACTGGAAAGACTAAACAATAAAAAACAATTCAAAGTTATGAGCCATGAAGGCAATTCTTTATTTAAGTGGTCTCCTGCTCAGTTAGCTATAACAAGGCATAGATCAACCTAACAGGCAACTTAGTCATTCCTGTCTGACTCTCAGTCTTTGCTTAGGCAGTAGCCTACAGAAGACTTGGTTATATCTGAACTACTGCTGCTGAGAGGATTTAAATGCTCACATACTCAGCATATTAACTAACCCATTTTACTAATTTATTAAACTTATAAAAGTTGGCTTGACCATTATTCCTACAGACATCTTTTCTTTTTTTTTAACAGGAACAATTTAATTATTTGACTTGGACATCCAACATCTCTAAGATACTTATACAAACAATTAATACCCACAATTGTAAAATTAAAAAATATTTTACAAAGGGAAAAACAAATTTTAATTGTGAAATATTCAATATCATTATCAATCAGAATATCCCTGAACATATTTTGGGCCTCTTCCCCAAATCCCTCCTTACTGCTGATTTTTTTCTCCCTTTGTCAAATCCTTAAGATATTTCTTAAATGGAAAAAGGTGGTGTTTGTTTCATAAAGTAAAAATGACATTATCAGAAGGGTCAGGGGAGCTGTAAACAACAGATTATGAATTAATGAAAAATATTTATCAAACTCCTATTCCTACTAAGTTCCAAGTGCTTTGCTCAGTACAGAGTATGTGCAACAACTATAGAAAAACAGTCTATGGTCAAGTTCACACTTGGGTGGGTGGGGAGACAACATATTATTAGAGAATTCAGTTGCTGCGTAAATGAAAAGACTTTTAAAGTTCTGAGTCCTGAAAGTCTTGTAAGAATGCAGCAGAGGGGCAGACTGCATGGACCAGACAAGCACCTTTAGACTGTCAGAAGGTAAGACGATGGCATACAAGCAGATGGTAAAACCAGAGGATTTAGCAAGGTTTGTTTCACAATTCATTTTACCTGAAGGAAAAGTTGATGACTCTTATTACCCCAAAGTCATGGGAGCAGTCAAGCAGTCTGGATTGGTATCTAGGTGCTTTGGAGCAAGACTTGTTGGATGTCAGAGATATCTGTCAGATATCTGTCAGGATATCTGCCTTTCTCTTCTTATTATTAGTACATGTGAACAATTTCTACAGTTATTTATAGTATGTTTCTAGTATAATATATAATATTTTGTTTATATTATTGAAGAAAAATGGAAATAGCACATAGAAAAACTGAGAAAGCATATGAAGAAAATGACCAGATACCCATGGAAGACAAGTACAACACAAGGAGGTGGAAAGGTTGAAAAGACTGATTTGGGGATTATATTACAGGATTAAAGTGAGTGACCCTTGAAACTTTACCATCTGTAAAGTGTTGATTGAGTCTTCTCTCTTTCTAGTTGCTCTCCTGGCTAATCTTTGAGCTTCGACTTTGCTTTCAACTTTCGAATGAGTAGGGACATGCTTCCAATCAACTTTCATTGCCTGAGTCATTTTATCTAGTCTTGCGAATAGGTCTTTGTTGGCAATATCTGTATTTTTACTTGTTTTCCAACCATTTTTTTCCAGTTGTCAATCCATCCATTCATGCCTTTGACGATAAGATCATTATTTGTGCACACAGTAACTCTGTCTATATTTTGGGCCTTTGCTTGCTCAGTCCCTTTGGTAGCTGCTTCTAAGGATGCTCTTTGATTTGTCTGTTGTCCAGAATATGTGGCACTTATGTTTAGATCATGGCCTGATCCCCAGTGGATACCAATACCTCCTTGGGCTCCTTCTCTTCCATTATTTTTGTAGGTTCCCTTGATATATATGGTATTTTAGGGTCTGATGCCTGATGTGGTTGCCCATATTGCCTTTCAGAGCCTCTAGCCTCCCAGCCATAGTCATAGTACCTTGGATTGTGCTTCCAATTCATCTCCAGTCTCTCTAAAAGCTTGGTGAAAAAATAAAATGAACCTGACCTTTAGAGACGTCCTTTATTTTCAATGAAGTTTGTTGAAACTAAAAACATTGGAGAAACGTGGATCAGAGGATCAAAGATTTTGAGCTGGAAGAGAGATTATTTTGACAAAATAGGAAACAGGCCTGGAGAGGTCAATTGTTTAGTCCAAGATCCTATAGGCAGCAAAGAAAAGGGCCAGAATTCAAACCCAGATCTTTAGACACCACATTCATCTCCTTGCTTTCTATCTGTAGAGGAAGTCTGAGTATAGCAGAAAGACCACTGGACTTAGATTTAGAGAGTCAGAGTTCAAATCTCTGCTCTTTCACTCACTACCTGTGTTACTCTGCGTAAACCAAAAATTTTCCAGGCCTTAATCTCTTCTTATGTATCAGGAAGTTATTAAACTAAATTGTAATAATAATAATATCTAACACTTATATACACTATAAAGTTTGCAAAATGGTTTACATATTTTATTTCACTTGATCCTTATAACAATCCCTTGAGATGGATGCTCTTATTAGCCTCATTTCACCGATGTGACTAAGAGACGTAAAGTTAATTGTCCAGGGTCATACATTTAGTCAATTCTAAAGTTGGATTCAAATTTAGATCTTCCTGGTCTCTAAGTACATCTCTCTGTGCTCTACACCAAGCCACCCCTAGATGGTTGTTTTTTGTTGTTGTTCAGTCATTTCAGTTGTGGACAACTCTTCATGACCCCATTTGAAGCTTTCTTGGCAAAGACACTGGAGTGATTTGCATTTCCTTCTGCGGTTCATTTTGAAGATGGGGTACTGAGGCAAGCAGGACTAGGGTCACCCAGACAGTAAGCATCGGAGGGCAGATTTGAACTGAGGACGACGAATTACCCTGCCTCCAGACCCGGCATTATATCCACTGTGCCACCTAGTTTGCAACAACCTGCTAAAATAGAGCTTTTGAGGAAACATGTGCCCTATTTGAATAAAGAATTAATTTAGCTTAGTTTCCCCAAAATAATGCTTGCTACTCCCCTAATGCTCTGTATGCCATACTCCTTAAGATACACCATTGGCTGAATATTTTCTCAGGATAGAAACAGTAACAAAATATGTGACTCCCTTCTTTCTCTTTCATATATTTGATAGCCATGCAATTACTTAGAGAAGCATCATGGCACAGCCAAAATCTGCTGGTTTGATACTCAAGGGAGCTGGGTTCAGATCCTGCCTCTGCTACTTGGTGACTTTCATCAAGTCTCTTATCATCATTAAAACTCAAGCCTTTATCTATCAACTTAAGGGCTTGGATTAGATGACCTCTCTGTTCCTTCTTAGCATGAAGTTTAGGATGCCATGAACCAAAGCAAGTTACTAATAGCCTGTCCAGCACATTTGTGTATTGATGTGTGTGTGTGTATTTGTGTGATTCATGTATCATCTCCATCAGTCTAAGCACAAGGCTCAGTGACACACAAAACACATTTCTGAACCTACAGTAATCAGTCAAGGATCCAGTGAGCTGATTGACAAATAATTCTTTTTTTATGAACCCCTCAGAAGTCTTCCCCAGTCTAGTGTTTTATTCTTGACCCCCCTCTTTGAGGACTTCTGGACCTTTCTGCACAAGCCTCTTGCTATAATATGAAGGCGTCTCAGTTTCTTGGAGCTGGAAGCTCCAGAGTTCTAAACCCTAGCCCAAAATGGGCCACAGCTCTCATTTTCAAAGGCAATCACCAGATGAATATCAAAGAATTTGCAGAATCCACATTGGGAAACCTGTCAGAAAATTGTTGGGAAAATAAGGTGAATCAATAGGATGTCAAGAGACTCAAATGGAAAAATATTGAATATTCATTTTCTCAGTTCCACAGGAGTAGGGATTTAGCAGAACCAAGGCAGCTTGTGGGATTTTCGGCTTTCCAAGAATGGTTCAAATAATTTTTGTGCTGCACATTGGATTAGTATTCAATTAACTCCTTTAAAATTATAATGTGAACCTTCAACAAACTTGTTAACGAGTCTGCAGCACAATTACAGCCATTTATAGCCACTGGGCATAACAATTGAAAGATGTATTTCTCAAATCAGCACAGTTAGACCTTCTTTTTTTTTCTCCTTTGAATGCATACACTGAACTAGAGGGGGAAAAAATTACCTGGACTTCTTATTTCAATACATTAATCAGAAAATCTGATTTACAACATGTAGAATTTGTTTTTTCTAACATGGGTCACATTCCAGGAAATCTGATACTCTGGCCCAAGCAGTTCTTAATGGGGAAGCTCTGTGAGAGCTGTTTGTTACTTCAACTTCAGATCAGCAAACACATTTCTGGTGTTTGCCAAACTGTCTAAAACATAACCCTCCAGAATTGCCGGTTTGGAGACATAAGTAAACAGACCCTAATCTATATCAAAACGTAAATGGTAAATAGTGAATACTGTGCATGCACACAGTCCTATCTTTTTGCCATCACATATTTCTAGCACAGATGCACATATGCCCTGATTTAGAGAAAGAACTCTGATATCCTAGGAGTTATTCAAGGAGAGGATAATGGAGCAGCCACCTAACCTTATGTTTTCCATGCCTAGAGTACTAAAGAATGCTGGGTCTGGGGATAGCTGGGTGGTACAGTGAATAGAGCATTGGCCCTGGAGTCAGCAGGACCTGAGTTCAAATCTGGCTTCAGACATCTACTAGCTGTGTGGCCCTGGGCAAGTCACTTAACTGTTTGCCTCTGTTTCCTCATCTGTAAAAGGGAGATGATAATAGCACTTATGCTTCAGGATTGTTGTGAGGATCAAATGAGGTAATGATGGTAAAATACTTGGCAAAGTACCTGGCACACAGTAAGCGCTCTAGAAATGTGAGTTATCATTGTTCTGTGCAAAAACAGGGCCCCTGCCGGTAGACCTAGTACCATCATTAGAACGTGACTAAGGTATGATGACGGAGGACTTGTCCCTGAGAACTGAATTTAGAGAAAATTTGTAGTCTTGAAAGCCTTTGGCAGCTTGGAAATAACAGAACTGAGCATCTAGTTGGGAGGAATAAATAGTTAAAATTGGCAACTACTAGATGAGGCCAACTTTTCTCCTTCAAAGCTCTGTCTCAGGCCAGCTGCTCTTTGGTCTGCTCTTACCTCGGTCCCTCTTGCCCACCTCCCTTCAAACTCTGGGAAGTCTCCTCAGAGCAGAGTCAGTACTTCTTGTCCACAGTACAAAAAGAGCTAGCTAAGGCTCAGACCTTCACAACTTAGACCAAAAGGCACCTATAAATGATTGCAGAGCTCTGGCATCAAAGTGACCCAGAGCCATCTTATTTTTCTCTTAAGCATGTACAAAGGACCTGTTGGTTAAAAGGTAAATTGGGTTGGTTAAAAACTAATTTAGAGATCCTAAAGTAAATATGCACTTTTAAGATGATAAACTCCAAAGTGATCATTTCAAAAGGAGGGTTTTAAAACTAGAGTTGCACACTAAATGGTAGGACTGGTAATTCCCACTAATGGACTGGACTTAGGGTTATAATGACACCACTAGTACCATGTCTACATCATTGGTCTAAGTGGGTCCCCCCTTCCCTTAATTCAAAGCAACTTTTACTTTCTCCCCGCTCAATTATAGAACCATCATGTAACAATTTAAACAGAAGAACTACTTTTGATAGTTGTGAAGAAAATACTACATCAGTCTTCCACGGAGCCATAAAACTTTCTCACCATTCTTAAGTAACAGCAGAAATAATAAAATCACAGAAAAGGGGGGAAAGGAGAATTTAATTTGGGTTTTTAGAACTATTTCTTCCCTAGCCTTAGAAGATTAGTTTTCAAAGCAGTGGTGAAACCATTGATGTCAGTCTTTTCAAGTAAGAAGAAAGAAAAGAAAGGCTTCTAAATACCAAACATTTGCTCTTTGGAGCATAACAAAAACAAAAGAAGAAAAACAGAGTGTGAGTGGATGGTTCTGTCATTACAACAAAATGTCCTCCAGGTACTTGTTTGCTAATTCTGTGCTGTATTATTAGCTAAAGTTTCATTTTTTTTTACATTAATCAAACTTCACAGCCTTATCATCATGGATTCAAAACTAGGAGGGGCCTAAGAGTCACCTGGCCCAAGTCTCTTATTTTACAGATAAAAAACAAAGGCCTAGAAAGAGTCAATGAGTCATTTATCCAAACTTCAGTATGTGACAGAGGCAGATTTTGAACCCAGGTCTTCTGACTCCAAATAGAGTCCTCTTTCCACACTACTCTCCTTTGTTTATTTTGGTTCATCAATCTTTGATATTCTAATTCTCATCTTTACCCTCTTCTGGATAACTCACTGCATAAGCATAAGATTAAGATAGGCCAGCACACATCAAAAGAGAAAAAAATGTGTCTATATATTCAGAGATCATGGTCTAGTAGAAAAAGCAATGCACTTGCAAGCAAAGAGAAGACCTGAGTTTAGGACCCTATTCTGCTACTGATTAGCCATGTGATCTCGGTCAAAACTTTAAAACATTTTTTTCTTACCTCATGGGATGTTTATTGGGAAAATACTTTCTGTAGGCAGGGGTGAGGAACCTGCATCCTTCAGTCAAAGGGCCATACTTCAGGACTTAGAAGGCCACATGTGGCCTGGAAGCCGCAGGTTCCCCACTCAGTCTAGGCTATGTAATGATGTACTATTACTAAAAGTATCCCTTAGTAAGTAGTGAGTAAACTTCATAGAACTACATAAATCAGTTATATTATTGTTAATTGAAAGAAACTTCTGTGTATATTATTATTTCTATTTATTTGGTATATATACAAATATATAATGAAGTATGCATATATATTTACATACATGATGTGTGTATATTTGTATAAGTGTATAATGTTATCCAAATTGTGTAACCATGTCAATGCTACTCAGACGGTAAAAATGCTCTCCGGAGTACACTAGTATATATCCTACTAAGACACTGAGATGTATAAATAGTACTCCTAAAAGTCATCATCACGAAAACCTTTCCCAAACATTATTTGTTCTTGTTTCTCAGCTATGGTAAGAATGCTGCTCACTTAACCAGAGCTTTTCCCCCTAACATTCCACTAAAAAGGAAAAGAATTTAAAAGAAGGTAAGATGCCTGGGATTTAAAATTTAATCTAAAAAGACATCTGTCTGTCCACCCCATATTCCCCCCCCCACCACTACCACCACACCTCAGAGCATGGCATAGCACTTATAGAATATGATAAGTGCATACACTTATATTCTACTTTGTTTTCTTTTTTGTCTTTATCTCCTTTGTTGAGTACAACGTATGATACACAATAGGTGCTCAATAAATGTTTGTCAGTTGATCAGTTATATTTATTGATTTTTAAATCTTTTGTTTCCTCTTTCTGTTAAGGGGAAAAACTCTTCTTCCAGTCACTTAGGCTTAAGATTTAGGGTCAGCTTCTTAAATCTTCATCGTTCATTTCCACATCCAATAATTCAATGATTTTTTTTTCCTTTTTTGGAGGGCAATTGGGATTAAGTGACTTGCCCAAAGTCACACAGCTAGTAAGTGTGTCCAGTGTCTGAGGCTGGATTTGAATTCAGGTCCTCCTGACTCCAGGGTCAGTGCTCTACTCACTGTGCCACCTAGCCACCCCTAATTCAATGATTTTCTAAGTATTGTAGATCCCACCTCTGAAACATCTTTCCCCTCTGCCTGTCTCTGTCTCTCTGTCTTCCTTGTCTGTTTCTCTCTGTTCTCTCTTTCTCTTTCTTTCTCTCTCCCTCACTCTCTACCCCCTCTCTCCTTCTTGGTCACCCTCCCTCTCACTCTTTTCTATATTTCTCTCCTCTCTCTTCCCTCTCTATGAATCCTCTGATTCACCTGGATGAAAATTCCCCTTGTTAAATGCTCACATTTTGTGTGTATCTCTCCTTTTCCCCTAAAACAGAATCACAGAATTCAAGAGTTTAAAAGGACCTCAAGAATCATCAAGCCAAATCAAGTTAATAAGCATTTATTAACAATTATCTACCCTGTCTGGAAATATAAATTCCAGTAAAAGAAAGACCTCAAGGATCTTGCATCTTAATAGGAGAATTCAATACATTCAAAGAAGTTGAAAGTGGAGAAGGGGGAAAAGGATATTTGTTCAAATGTATGTATCTCCAAATTTCTTTCTCAACCATGTCCTTTGCCAATCTGGTTGCTCTTCTCTCCAGCTCGTTAATGCCCATATTAAAACATGGCACCCAAAACTGAATACAATATTCTGGGTAGGGTCTGATGAGGGCAGAGTACAATGACACCAATACTTCTCTATTTCAGAAAACTCTGCTGCTCTTAATGCATGAAACTACCCCTTCCCCCTTTTTTTAAAATAAAGGTTCTGGGAGGAACTGACCATTCAAAGGACAGAGTCACAAGAGTGAAGTGACATTCTCGGTTGAGGAAGCACTGGGTCTTGGTAGAGAAAGAAGTTCAAAGGTCAGGAACAGAATCCAGTAAAGAATGAAGGATTCTAGTCAGTACATGAAAAGAAGCTCCATTATACCAAATACAGAAAGTGTTCATGCAACTCTTCCTCAAGAAGATGGTGCCCACCCCTTACCTAGGCATCCCACTCCCATCCCACTTTCGAGCATGTTAATTTCTAAAGCAGTTTCCTGCCAACTTCTTCTCATTGTCAACCACTGCCACTAGTTGTGCCTTCTAAGGATATATGAAACAAGACTGACTCCACCTTCTCATGACAGCGCTTCTGAGTCACTCTGAATCTTCCCTTCTACAGGTTAAACATATTCAGTTTCTCAACAGATCTTTGTAGGACATTGACTTAAGGACCTTTAAGGACCTTCATCACTCTAGTTGCCCTCCTCTCCAGCTTCTTAATGTCTTTCTTAAACCAGGGCACCCAGAATTCAATGCAATACTCCAGGTAGGGTCTGATGAAGGCAGGATAAAATGACACCAACAATTCCCTATTCCTGGAAATTGTACTGCTCTTTTTTTGGGGTGTGGGGGAGGAAAGGCAAGGCAATTGGGGTTAAGTGACTTGCCCAAAGTCATACAGCTAGTAAGTATGATCAAGTGTCTGAGGTTACATTTGAATTCAGGTCCTTCTGACTCCAAGGCCAGTGCTCTATTCTATTCACTTAGCTGCCCCTAACTGCTCTTAATGCAGTACAATATATTATTATTATTATTATTTATCATCATCATCATCATCATCCCATGCCACACTGCTAATTCATATTAAACTTGTAGTCCACTAACATCTCTCAATTTTCTTTCTGAACCACTATTATCTATCCATGCCTCCCCTAGCTTGTGAAATTGATATTTGGTAACCAAGTAAAAAACTTTATATTTATGCTCATTGAATTTCATCTTATTGGATTCAGTCCAATATTTTCACATGCCAAGATCCTTTTTGATCCCAATGGTAACACCCACTGTATTAGCTATCCCTCTACTTTTTGTGTCCTCTGCAAATAGGATGAGGATACTACTTATGCCTTTGTCTACAATAGTGATGAAAATATTAAGTTGCGTAGGACCAAGCACAGATCCCTGGGATACTCTGCTTGTGATCCTCTGCCATGTTGGTTCTTTACTTTAATAACTTGTCTTTCAGTTCTGTCGTCTAACCAGTTCTAGCTCTGTCTGCTTATATTAATGTTTAACCCATATCTTTTCCATGAAAGCTTTGCTAATATTTAGACAAACAATATATAGAGCATTATCCTCATCAAGGCATTTAGTAATCATAATCATCTAGTTTATTAATTCTGTCAGAAAAAGAAATGAGGTGCTGACATGTCCACACCCATGTTGGAGGAGGTAGAGGTGAGATAGAGATAAGGTTATGATTAAGGTAGAAACTCCAAAGCAGCTATAGGACAACCCTGTAAAATACTATCATATCTTCATTTTCATGGTGAAAGTTCATTTGAAGGATAAGGGGAAACTAGCATGTAGCTAAGTAGAAGGTGTGATCTCCTATATAACCTTCTTGTTCTCTCCTCCAGCTGTTTTCTCTCTCTCCTTCCTTCCCTCCCTCTCTCTCTGTCTCTCTCTCTCACACTCTCTCTCTTTCTCTCTCTCCCTCTCTCTCTCCTTGTTTAATTTAATATGGACATGTTCTATCTCTCATAATGTAAGCTCTTTGAAGGCAGGGACAATTTCAGATTTGTCTCTGTATCCCAAGTGCCTAGAGTGGTGCCTTGTACTTAGTAGATGCTTAATGTTAGTTGAATTGAATTGAATTGAAATACATGGTGCAGAGATGGTAACCTTACTTCTCTCTAGTAATTCTCTAATTACTCATCTTTCCTGCTGCCACACTAACACAGAGACACTTATTTGCAAGGAGAGCAATCCCATGGGCTAATTGAAATAATTTTGATGGCACATCAGTTTTTTTTCCATTTAACATTCCTTCTTGATTCCATTTTTTCATTTCTTGCCTGGATTCACATGGCCTGCTCCTTGTCTTTTTTAATAACTGCCAAAATTATTAGTAATAGTAATTTGGGGGGTAGAAAATATAAATAAGGGGAAATTAGTTTCCATGGCAACCACATCCAGGTGAGACAGTTCTGAATATCCTTTTAGATAAGTATTTCTTTAACCATCTCCTGATAGTCAGAGCCCATTAAGCAGTTCATGGGGGAAATGAAGTGCCATGGGTTATGGGACTATTGCTTCCCACACTTATTATTTCATGTATATAATTTGAGATATTTATATTATAACTGTATTTTTCCTACAAGAAACATCTGGAAACTGTATCACATTAGCTTTTTGTTTATAGCAGTGATTTTCAAATCATGATACAGAGAATGCTATCATCCTTTATGGAGTTCATAAGTCAAATTATGGAAAAGTAGTGGTTTTTTAAAAGTTAAAAAAATCAACATATATAAATATAAGGTATGTGTTCATTTCAGACATCCAGTCATTTTTGAACATTATATACATAATACAAATAGTTATAATAAATTAATAACAATTGTTTTTTATATAAAGGTAAAATAATTACTTGTTTCTCAAGCAAAAACTATACATACTTCTTGTTTTTATTAGAAGAAGTGATTGAAAGGAAAACAATGAGCATGAATTGGATCTCTTGAGTGCTTTTGCATCCTAAAGCTTTTTATGGAGTCAAATATTTGAAAACCATAAGAATAGGAACTCGGAATCCTTATTTATCTTCGTTTGCTCCTGTATGATCATTGTTAACTATTTAGGATGTCTAGGCTTTAGTTTTCTTGTCTATAGCACTGGGGAATTATATTTCTTGACAAGGGAAAAAATTTTAGCAATACAAGACAAAAAAGATTTGAACTTTTGAGAGGAGAGACAGATTTGGTTAGTAATTTAGAAGATAGAAAGATAGAGAAATATAGATATAGACATATATAGATATATAAATATATACAATATTCAAACAGAACATATACACATACACACATATATGCACACACATTTATATATTTAGCAATACCTATCTAATAAATTATTTATAACATTTATTTATATATATGCAAACAAATATATATGTATATATATGTATACATACACACATGTATATATAGTGTAGGTGTGTATAGATAGGGATAGTGTCTAGACCTGTGATTTCATTGATACAGGGAATTCCCCAATGAGAAAATTCTCTGTACTAATGTAAGTTAGCAGCTTTCATATAATTTATATTCTGAGAGAGTTGCAGAACAACTAAAGGTTAAGTAACTTATCAGAGTCACCCAGCCAATATGTATTGAAGTCATTTTCACATATATACATACAGGTACACACACACACATATATTCATATGTAAAAATTAATTGCTGTTATTCAGGGCTCTAGGCAACTTTGCTGTGTCTTCAGACTTTGTATAGGCTCATAGGTTTAGAGCTCAAAGAGTGGTCATCTACTCAATTCCATCTTTTCCATTTGAAGAAACTGAGATACAGAAAGGTGACCTAACTGGTCCCAGGTGACACACGTAGTAAGTGATATTGGTCTCCAAGTCCAAATTCATCACTCTAGCCATTACACCAGACTGCCTTATCTCACTGATTTCCCAAACATTTTTTTCACTACCACAACTTCAGCAGCAATGACCTTAAGAGGCTAATAGGATCTTATACAAAAATTACTTAATATTGCGTTTCTAGTGGAGTTACTAAGATTGGGGCAGAGTTTGAATAAAGAAGAATAAATAATATTGCCACTCTCCCATCAGAATTAGATCAGGAGGGTTTTGCATACCTTGAAGACTACTCCATGTCTTTTCTCAATCTTGGTGTAATCTACCTCTTCTGGTCATTTGTTGAATGCATTGTTGAGGAGATGTTTTTTCAGGCACAAGTTTCATGAGATTTTGTAGTTCTGAGCATTTAGTAAACATTAAACCCAAGCAGAAGAGAACTGTTTTTTTTTTAAATAAAAGAAGGACCAGAGAAACATTTCCACCAATTCACCATGAATAAGTTTATGTGGCAGGCTGGTACACACAAACACATATAGCTAGCTGCTCATGGAGAAACAAAAGTAAATAAGACTCTAGAGACAAATTCAGTATATATGTGTCTGGTGGGGGTTAGGGAAACCTGGAGAGGGGGAGCATAAAATGCAGGTTCTTCCCCCACTCCATGCCTTATTTGAGAATATTTTTTAAGAAATAAGAACATTCAAAACATTGGTTCCTAGAAACTAAAAGTAGTTTAATGTGTAACTTTAAAGTTTGGCTTCTTTCATTTTGCTTTCTTTTAATGCCACAATTAAGAATCCCCTTTTTAATAAACCCATTCTTGAGTTGGTAAGAGCCAAAGCATCGCTCACGTATCATTTCCTGCACTACATTTTGCCTGTATTAACAACTTAGGAAAGCATCAACCACAAACATGTTGGTGATAGAAATTTCCTAATGCAAGCAGTCTTTATAGATTTCTGCTATTTCAACGTAAGTCTCTGAGGACCATTTGAATCCATATTAATTTCCTTTCTGGCAGTTATGCGGCTGAGTATGAACTGCACTATTTCACTTTTAATCTGTCAGTAATTTAGTAATGTGTAAACTAATTATGCACAGATATTAATGTAATCGGTTTGGGGAACTATAAAATCAATGTGTTTTTACAGGCTGCATTAAGGAGAATTGTGGTATTATAATCACATGTCAGTTACAGATAACATTATGGAATTAAGAAATGGATGTCACCCGCACATCTGGGAGCACCCAGTAACTCCATCCAATCAATAACAGTGTGCCCCTAGCACTTTCTAGAGTGTGCATGGCTTGGCTCTGCAGTAAAATTTAATATACCTACAAAATGTTCTTGCTGTTACTGTGGTTGGATTCTGATTACATCATCATTACCATCCTTCTCCTCCTCCACTATGCATAAGCACCTATGCATGTACAGTCTCAGAAAGCTACATCACAAATTAATCCCCCAGGGAAACACATGAGAGGAGCACGTTAACTGCTTCCCAGGTGATGTCTACACAGCTGTAATTATCCTGGCAAGTCAAGAAAAGGCAGCTCAAGGAAGGTTTGACCTGAACTAATTCACAGAATAAGAAATGGGGATAAGAATAAATCTAGTTCTGAAAAATCTTTGTGGGTCTCACACACTGTCTAGGTCAACAAGATGTTTCAAGACATTTTCGATCCACCGAGTGCCTCTTGGTCCTCAAACCCTGTATTGAATCTGTGGCTGCAGGTGTTGTTCATGCATTTCAGCTGTGTCCAACTCTTCTTTAGGGGTTTCTTGGTAAAGATAGTGGAGTGGTTTACCATTTCCTTTTCCAGTTCATTTTACAGAGAAGGAAACTGAGGCAAACAAGGTCAAGTGACTTGCTCCGATTTACATAGCTACTAAGTGCCTTGGGTCAGATTTGAATTCAGAAAGTTGAATTTTCCTGACTCCAGGCCAGAAAGCAAGTTCACAGAATTAATAATAGGAAAGAAAAATCAGTTTTAGACAAATAAATACTGATTTTTACAACCTTCTGCTAGGAGTCAAATAAAAATGATGCTTAACTTGAAATCAGAAGATTTAGGATTATATTCCAGCTTCACCACTTCATAGCAGTGTGACCCTGGGCAACTCCTTGAATCTATTTGGACTCCACTTTCCCCATCTGTAGAATGAGGGGGTGGAACTAGATGAATGTTGAAATCCCTTCTGGCTCTAATATTATGATGGCGAGGGGCAAATTTTCCAGTTGTCATACAACACTCATTAAAATATTAGGTTGGTTAACTTCACAACTTTGCCACTAACAAAATTTCATTTCAACTCAGCAAATATTTGCTAAGTGCCTCCTAAATTCGAGTTACCAGTGATAGCACTGCTTCGGTAGCTCTCGTGCTACTAGGAATGGATACCTATTCCTTCAATTCAAAAATCACTTATTTGTATGTCTTTCTTCTTTCTCCACATCCTCCATCCAGCCACTAAAATGATTTCCATAAGGTTCAGGTCTGATCATGTCACACCCCCTTACTCAATAAACTCTAAAGCAGAGGTTCTCAACCTGTGGGTCACAACCCCTTTGGGGGTCAAAAGGGGTCGCCTAAGACCATCAGAAAACACATATTTCCGGTGGTCTTAGGAACTGAGACACTGCTCCTCTATCAGTCTCCAGGCTGGTCTGCCCACATGTAGATACACCCACATATGAGTATTAAAGGATTGCAGCATTAGGAAGGTTGAAAACCACTACTCTAATGGCTTCCTACTGCCTGCAACAGCAAATACAAAATTCTCTGTTTGGCATCCAAAATTCTTCATTACCTAGCTCCTTCCTACCTTTCCAGTCTTCTTGGGCCTTATTCCTCAACATACATTATTCAATTCAGTTATACTACCCTGGATATTCCAAAAACAAGACCCTCCATTTCTTTGCCCTGGACATTCTTTTTCTGACTGTCCACTATACCTGGATGGCTTCCTTTAAATATCAACTAAAGTCCCACCTTCTACAGCAGCGGTTCTCAACCTGTGGCTTGTGACCCCTTTGGGGGTTGAATGACCCTTTCACAGGGGTGACAGGGGTCACCTAAGACCATTGGAAAACACATATTTCCGATGGTTTTAAGAACCAAGACACCACATACCCTTTGACTCAGCAATACCACTTTTGGGGTTGTATCCCAAAGAGATCATAGAAGTAGGAAAAGGACCCATATGTACAAAAATATTTATTGCAGCTCTCTTTGTGGTGGCAAAAAACTGGAAATTTAGGGCATGTCCATCAATTGGGGAATGGCTGAAAAAGTTGTAGTATATGAATGTAATGGAATACTATTGTGCTATAAGAAATGGGAAGGAGATGGACTTCATAATTACCTGGACAGGCTTATACAAATTGATGCTAAGTGAGAAGAGCAGAACCAGGAAAAAATTTGTACACAGTCACAGACACATCATATGTGT
>CM053595.1:94647361-94659290 GCA_028646575.1 Pseudocheirus occidentalis
TAGTAGTAGTAGTAGAAGAAGAAGTAGTATTAGTAGTAGAAGTAGTAGTAGAAGTAGCAGTAGTAGTGGCAGTAGTAGCAGTAGTAGCAGTAGTAGCAGCAGTAGCAGCAGTAGTAGCAGTAGTAGCAGCAGTAGCAGCAGTAGTAGCAGTAGAAGTAGTAGTAGTAGTAGTAGTAGTAGTAGTAGTAGTAGTAGTAGTAGTAGTAGTAGTAGTTGTAGTAAGTGGCAGAACCCTTCATCCCCCAGAGTTCAAATCCAGTGCCGCATTACACCAAGTCAGACCCAAAGGCTGTTTTTTCTTCTCTGTGAAACTTTCCCTGCTTCTTGACCGAGAAGAATGGTCTTTCTTCATGTAAGTTTTCATAGGCACTGTCTGGATCTCTGTTTCTCCCATTATATACTTTTTATTTGTGCACACTTGATATTCCTTCTATAAGAGTGCACACCCCTTGAAGTCAGGGACTATGCTGATTTTTCATCTTTGGGTCTTCAGTGGCCAGTGCAGGGCCTGTTGCAAGGTCAGCTCTTAATAAATACTGGCTGAATTGAACTGCTGAAAATATGGCTTAGTATAGGACAAGTAGATGGTGCAGTGGATAGAGTGCTGTGCCTGAACTCATCTTCACGAGTTCAAATCTGGCCTCAGATACTTACTAGCTGTGTGACCCTTGGCAAGTCACTTAATCTTGTTTGCTTGAGTTTCCTAATCTGTAAAATGAACTGGAAAAAGAAATGGCAAACCACTCTAGTTTCTTTGCATCTTTGCCAAAAAACAAACAAAAAAACCTGAAGGGATTCAGGAAAAGCCTGATATAACTGAAAAATGATAAGTAATAGCAACAAAAAATGGCTTACTATGAGAATATCTCCAGTTTTGCAAAATGTCCCTGGAGTACAGACCCTAGATGCCACATTGTGATATACAGAATATAACATTTATGCTTTTGGCTTTGCTTGCTGTTTGCATCTATTAGGTGCGATAAGAGATCTCTCTACCTTAGGAAGTTTTTACTTTCCAAAGGCAAAAGAGTAGCTCTGAGAAAGACTTGAGATATTTCAGCTAATAACACTTAGTAAACCTTACAAAACTCAATTATTTGAATATTTTAAGAAATATTTACATATGCAAAGTACTTAACAGCTTTGTCTTGGGAGAACCTTAGTTTAGCCTTGGTTCTTCCTAAAAGGATCTTCTGAGAATGGAAGAATTTATTATTGGGCATCTAGCCAAACAAGACTCCAGAATGATTACCAAAAAGTAAAGGAAAATTTAAAAAAAAACACTTAAAGATGTAAACATAGGGAGTTACAGACTTTACCCAAGACTGCTAGATTATTGATTGTTCAGATAGGAATCTGTGTTGGATTTTATACAGGAATAAGATGAGTCCTATACTTCCTGTGGAAGTTGTGTTCATTTCCATCCATTATCCAAGAGAGACTACATGATATAGTCGAATGGAGAAAGCTACGAAGGCCAAATGACGACCAAGATTCTTTTCACCTTTGCGAAAATAAAACAAAGTGCTGCTTACTGTATGGCTTCCACATCAATTATTTTTGGTCTTCTTTGGACCGCTCCATAATGCCTTCCTTCCCCAAGGAACTCATCATTGGAAAATCTCATTCTGCTTAATGATTGTAATCTGCTTGGTCCTCACATTTCCTCAGTACTTTCTGCTCCTCTAATCCAGCGGTGGGGAACCTATGGCCTTGAGGTCACATGTGGCCCTCTAGGTCCTTTGGTGTGGTTTTTTGACTGAGTCCAAGTATTACAGAACAAATCCCTTTCATTAAGGGAATTTGTTCTGTGAAGTTTAGATTCATGACACCTTTTGACTGGAGGGCAGGGTCATGGGCTCCAGGGTCTCTATTAAGGGAGAGCCTCAGCACAGTCTTCTCCACATTTATCCCCAGTTACACTGATTTTGAACTTCTCCATTATGTGATATGCTGAGCAACCCCCCCCCCCCGCCCTTTTCTCACCCTATTCATGTTGGGAAAACATGAGTTCAAATGCTGGCTTGAATGCTTACTCCCTCCATAACTAGCACAGAACTCAGCACATAGTCCTTAATATATATTTGTTGATTTAACTTAAGTGAGAGAAGCAAAGGAACAAGGGATCTGAATTCTGGGGAGTTACTCCCCAGGCAGCAGATTAACCCAGTGTTGATAAAAGACCCAGCTGGTGAGTGGTCAGTTTTTATAACACTTCCTCCATTCATCTTGGCAACCACTTCTGAGTTTAGAGCCACCTCCTTCTCAGGCATCCGGTTCAGCAATAATTAATACCCTTTCAGTAATTCCTTCCCAAATATTGGGGGAAAGTGGAAGTGGAGTCCACTGAATCTAAAGCTAGTTAATAGCTCTGAGAGGTTTGTTCTGTAAAATGGAGACTCAGTTCCACTTCACTTAAACTTCCCCTGCCATCAATCATTTCTTTTGGAAGAGTGTCACAAGAGGAACATGCCTTCTTAATACAGGCAGTGATTAAGTGCCTGAATGGCAGAGGCTGTGTCGTTGGGAGCTTTTGGGGTATGGTAAAGATATTCGTAATGAATATCCCTTTATTCTCTCCCAGGAGTCAAGAAAATTCTTTCGTCCTGATGCCACAAGTAGGGCCCACTAATACTCACTTTGGAGGGAGGAGGAGGATGTGGAAGAAGAGAGGTAGGAGGGGGAAATTAAGAGGGGTGGAATGAGAAGGCAAGGAGAGGGGCAAATGAAAGAAGAGGACAGGAAAAAGAGAAAGAAGGGGAAAATGGAAGGGGAGAGAAAGAAGAGAGAGAACAGGGAAAAGAAAAGGAGGGAAAGAGAAATAAAATGAGAGAATGGAGTAAACAGAGGAAAAGAGAGAAAGAAGCAGGAAAGGGAGACATAGTTGTAGAAGAAAAGAAGGGGAGGACAGAAAGGAAGAATTTGAATAGAAGAAAGGGAAGTAGAAAAAACTGAGAAGAAATGAGATGTAGGAGAGAAAGGGAAAAAGGAAGAAAGGAAGAAAAAGGGGGTACACATGTTGAAAAGAGAAAGTCATTAATGACAGCCTCAGGTGCTCCTCAATAGTGCTCATATCAAGCTTTCTTTCCCTGCTTTATTTTTTAAAATTAGAATTATAGATTTTAGAGCTAGAAGGGATTTAGAGATGATATTGTAAATCCAGCCTCTTCATTTTACAGATGAGGAAACTGAGGCCCAGAGAAGCACAATGATTTGCCCATGGTCACAAAAAATAACAAGGGGATTCAAGGTATAAAATTTCAGAGCAATAGAGCAACTAAGGATAATGTACCTTCATTTGTTGTTGTTGTTCAGTTATTTCAGTCATATCTGACTTTTCATGACTTGATTTAGGGTTTTCTTGGCAAAGATACTAAAGTTGTTTGTCATTTGCTTCTTCAGCTCATTTTACAGATTAGGTGAGGAAACTGAGGCAAACAGGGTGAAGTGACTTGCCCAAGGTCACACAGCTAGTAAGGGTCTGGGGTCACATTTGAACTCATGGAGATCAGTCTTTGTGACTCCAGGTCAGGCACTCTATCCACTTTTCCACTGAACTGCCAGTACGTATAACAGATTAGTGCATTGTTTTTTGTTACTGTATGGGCCAGGGGAAAGGCTGGCCATTTTTTAATTCAAAGTTTAGGGAGAGACAAAATGTTGCATTTCAGTTTGAAATGTTCATGGAACATCCACGTGAAAACGTCAGCAAGGAATGTGTGGAGACAAAAGCCCCCTAACTGCGTTTGCCATCAGAATTTGCCCCCAAAGGCACTAGAATCTTGAGTTAATAAGACTTTTTAAAGTTCAGAGAATCCAGAAGACCAAAGTTTTAAATGCCCATAATTCAAGAGAGATAGAGGGCACTCCCTGTGGGTCATTAAAATAAGAAAGCCTGCTTCAACGGTAGTCATCCCATGCCATCCTTGGTAAACCATTGCTTTTGAAAAATAAAAAGGCCACATATATC
The DNA here is from genome assembly GCA_028646575.1 of Pseudocheirus occidentalis. Taxonomy (NCBI): domain Eukaryota; kingdom Metazoa; phylum Chordata; class Mammalia; order Diprotodontia; family Pseudocheiridae; genus Pseudocheirus; species Pseudocheirus occidentalis. The sequence goes on from CM053595.1 coordinate 94,651,332, forward strand.
ATATTTTAATTTTTAGAATGATAGCTATTTTTAAATCTTGTCTTATCTTCTCTATGAGGCTTTGAAGTTTTTGAGGGCATGGTTATAGTAGGAGCACCATTCAAAGAAACGATCAACTCCTCAGTAACATTGTGAGATTAAGCAGGTTTCTCAGATTCTTTGAATTTCTACTTGTCTCTTTTTAAAAGGAGGTCCTGGGATTGTTATGAGGAAGATACTTTGTAAGCCTTAAAATTTAAGGTTAAAAGTTCTAGACCCTTGGCAGCAGCCTTTTGACTGAGTCCAAGTTTTACTGAACATTTTTTTTTATTAAGGGGATTGGTTCAGTCAAAGGGCTGCACTTGAGGACCAAGACCTAGAGGGTAACATGTGCTTCAAGGCCACAGGTTCCTCATCCCTGCTTCAAACACTATATAAATGTAAGCTATCATCTCATTTTATTAAATTTTTAATCTCCCACAACACATAAGAGTGCCTGAATGCAGTAGGTGGTGAATGTATGTAGTTTGAATTGAATTAAATTTAAAGCTCATTCCCACTCTCCCTCAGATTTTACACTCCCTATTGCCTATATTTAACAAGAATTTCCCCTCCAAAAAATCACAAGAGAGGGCTAACTGTGGGAACCCATGGGCCCCTAAAACATTGTAGAAAGGACAGATGAGGCAAACCAGAGACCAGGAAGGTGAGGCTGTTGGGAGGAAGGGGTGAGGAGAGAGCGTGAAGCCAAGCTACCAGAGCCAACAAAGAGCATTCCCTGTGGGGGAGAAGGTGGAGGGAGGATTTCTGAACAAAACATGCCCAAACTGTGCTTGTGAAACCAGCCTCCCAGCTCTAATGACATTTACAAAGCACTTGAGCTTCTCTCTGGTGCCTTAGTGCTGTCGCCAGCATCCTCAGATGGAATGTGGAGTGAGGTCCTGCCTAATGGAGGCTCTCAGTGTGTGTCTCTGCCTGGACTGGAGCTAGTCCACCTGGGCACCATCGCCCTGGCTAGCTACTGCAGCTTGCTTCGAAAAATCAATCAAATGCATCTGAGAGCACAGGTGAGCTGAGGGAGGAGGAGGGAGAAGACTTCTGCAGAAAGCCACTATTTCACATTTACATTTCTCCTCCTCTCTCCTGTTCACCTCCTCCCCCCTCCCCATCCACTCATACAGATGGTCAAGTCCCCAGAGGAGAGGTTGTGACTGGAGAAAATATTTACAACATTAGCTAGAGAAACTTCAGGACTAGAGGAGGGAAATGCAGGAGTACCACTTCTATAAACCAGTTGAAACAGTGATTTAAAGAACAGAGATTATTACTTTCCCAGGGCAATTGGCCAAGGCCATTGATAGACTGAGGGGTGCATGACCAAGCAGGGAGACCCCAAACCAATAGCATTCACCGTGAAGAATTCACTTTTGTGCTCTCTCTCTCTCTCTCTCTCTCTCTCTCTCTCTCTGTATCTGTGTCTCTGTCTCTTCGTCTCTTTCTTTGTCTTTGTCTCTGTCTTTGTTTCTCTGTCTCTGTCTCACTCTCTGTCTGTCTGTTTCTCATGCACACACACAAACATAATGAGAGCCTGAGGTAACATGGTGAAGAGGAAAGAGGGACAGCTTTAGAACTAGGGGACTAGTTCAAATCCTAGTTCTGTTTGATGCTGCAACTTATGTCTGAGTGATTTTAAGGCAAAGTCACATCACTTATGAGCCTCAGTTTTTTCACATGTCAAATGAAGGTGTTGGAGTACATAACCACTGTGGTCTCTTCAAACACTAAATCTACAGTCCAACAGAAATCATATGCTACTGAGAAATAGCAAAGAAGACCAAGATATTAAGAAAAGTTAAACTCAATTCTTGCTTCTGGCCCATATTAGCAGAGTGACCATGGGCAAGTCACTTGACCTCTTTGTATAACCACTTAACCTTAGTGTGACTCGCTAAAATTATGTGTGTGTCTGTGTGTATATAATCATATTTCCAATAAGCCAGAGATCTGCCTCAGTACTGTCAGTTTACACATGAGGTAAAATGTAAACTAGTGGATGCAATACAGCTTAATACTGGACCATATGATTTTACTATGACCAAGGCACATCTTCCCCCCACCCCTTGTCTTCTTCTTCTCTCCTTCCCCTTGCCAAATTAGCAAATGCTTCAACAGCTGATTTTAAATCGGTCAAGGAAAAGCAAGGGAGTATCTCAACTTTCCTTGATAAATATGAAAAGCATTTCCTGGGAGTTGACTGCATATAGCCTAATGAACTGGACTTGAGGGATACAGAGATCCAGTCCATTCTCTCAAAGGGGGCTGATGTTTCCTTGAGGAGATTGATTTGGTATAATAAAAATGAGTCAATAATAACGTAAGTGGTCCCTTCCAGATCTAATGTTTGATGATTTTATATGCAAATGGCAAAATATACCAATGAACAGTGAGCAAACATTATAAAATTTAAGAAGAAGCTCCTTCCACAGCATCCAGAGTTAGAACAGCCTTCAGAGGTTTTCCAGCCCAATCTACACCTCTTCAAGAGTTCCTTCTCATCAACCAACCTCTGCTGAAAGACACCCAAGGAACGATAGAATGACAACCAGCATAAGGGCTCTATCCTACTTTTGGAGAACACAAATTTTAACTATATTTTCCATAACATTCAGGTAAAACATGTTCCCTAATGGCTGGGGTACTAGGAGAGGAGATGGCTATTCAGAGTCTAAAACTGCAGGAAAAGAAAAATTATCAACATCCTTCTTTGCAAAAGAGCATAAGAGGGATAGGACAAGAATTGGTGAGCAAGATAGATTGGGGGGGGAGGGAATTCTAATCAGGAGATATTCTCAATCTGTATATAAAGTTAATGAGAAAAGGAACTCATGAAGTAGTTCACCAACTCCACAAAGGATAAAAATTTTGAAATCTCAGTCAGTGCCATCATGTTTGTGGTTGAATTTCATAAGGGAATCACTTGTTGAACAAGAACAAAGATGCTCCAAAATGAGAGAGAAATTGAGTGTATTTTAAATACTTGCTTCTTCTTAGGCAGAAGTAGATGAGAAGCTTTTGGCTAGAAAAAGAAGGGTAGTAACCTAAGACCCACCACTTTAAAATGATCCAAATAGTCCAATTTTAAAGTAGCAACACATCAAACATTTCTTGGGTTTATAGGCTCAAAGAGGGTTTAATGTTCTCCTCCACCCACCCTTTTTCCTTTCCCCTTTAAAGGAAAGGAAAGCTTTTTTCACTTGATACATTTCTTCAAACTTGTGGAAGTATAGTTAAAATATTAGTATAAATATATATATATATATACATATATATATATATATATATATATATATATAGAGAGAGAGAGAGAGAGAGAGAGAGAGAGAGAGAGAGAGACCCAGTCCTCCTGCTCTTATGTGCTAGGTGCAGGGGTCAGTGTACAAAAGACACATACAGTTATTTCAGCTGCCCGATGCTACTCTCCATGCTCTGCTAAGCATAGCAACAATTAGGCCTAGCTAGTATAGTTGTGTATTCAAGAATGCAATGGAAAAGGAAAAACAACAACAATTTTTTAAAAAGTCAGACTATCTTCAAGGAATGCTCTCCTAATCTGGAAAAAGAAAATTGAATATTTGTGAAAGAGAAAATGAAAAGTTTAAATTTGAATTAAAAAAAACAGAAACAAAAATCTCTGTTCATCATTGTGGCACTTTGAGGTTTTAAAACCAGTACAAAGAAGTTACAGCTGAATTTCAAGGTGTTGCATTCTGATGCTCTGTCCACATAACATACAGATGACATGAACTGCTGGGAATTTAATTTAGAAGCAGGACAGAGGCCTGGGCATATGTGTTTATGTAAGCATGTTTTGGGGGTGGGAGGGTGACAGTGCATGTCATTCACTGATGCATAAAGACTGTTTTTGGGCTTTGATTGGAGGGACTCTATTTTAGAGTTTAACAAGTTTTCCAAGAAGACCTTCAGCTAGACTGCATATGATTCCCTGCTATTTTTAATATAAATGTAATGTTTTTAAATCCATCGACGGTGTCCTAAACCAGATTTGGTCCTAAGCAGCTGTGCTGAAATTGTAAAATCTCACCCTTGTGTCTGGTTCCACATCTGGTAACTCACAGCTAACAGTTACAACTTTCGTATAGTAATTAAATGTTTTCTTTAAAAGGGGGGGGAGGAGGAACCCAGCAATCATATATGGCAGAATACATTATTAAGAGAGTATTTTGATTCACAACAACAACAGCCAAAAAGAATTCAGTGAGAATTTTATAGGTAGTTGGGCACTAGCAGCTACTTTCTTTTTTTCCAAAGGTGTTGATCAAAATAAGCACATGTTAAAGAAAAGTAAAGGCAGCTTGTAACTGGGGTGGATATTGAGTAACATTAAGCTACCATAATTACTAGTCAGGCGAATGTCTCCTCTTTGATGTCAACTGTAGACTTTCCTTTTTGTCTCTGAAAGGAAGAAACTTCAAAAGCTTTAATTTCAGGACAATAAAGTACTCACATTAATATAGGTACCAACTTTAACAGCACTTAGGCTCGCTCAGGAAGAAAGTTTTCTAGCACATGATGTGTTAGAAAGAGAGAAAAAAATCAAGAGTTACTAGAGGTCCCTTTAAATGTAAACATTTAAGTAATAACCACCATTCTTTCTGGAAATTTGTGCTAACAAAGAGTACTTCCTAAGGAGACCCTAAATAGATCCTACACAATCACCCTCAATTTCATTAATGGATAATAGTGAATAGAGACAAAGGCATAAATATGTTGAAGGGTATGATATTTCTTAGTGTAAACCTCCAGAATTCTTGACAATGAAATAAAAATAGTAATAGATACTATTTATAGAGCAATTTAATCTTTGCAAAGTATTTTACATATATTTCCTCATTTTATCTTTACAACCATGTGGCGTGGGTGGCATTAATATCTCCATTTTACCAATGTGGATACACACAGCTAGTATCTGAAGTATGATTTGAACTCTGGTCTTCCTGACTCCAACTCTAGGACTCTAACAAACTATACCACCTGGCTAAAATTCCCTATGTCTGAAAGGAATGCCAAGGAAAGATGATCTAAATCTACACTGGGATTTGGAAGTCTGCAATAAGCCTTTCACTGTTTTAGGATTTCTGTTTAATACCAATATGCTAGATATGCAGATTTGTAACAGGTCTTTAAGTGCAGACTACAGTAATCCAAAGTGTTCCTATAACAATGCATTTGGGGTATCAAAATGCAGGGTGGTCAGGAAAAGGAAGGCAAAGAGGCTGCTTGCTTAGTGGCACTAAGATGACTGGGTTGTACATAAAGTGTGTAAGTGTGGGCTGTATATAAAGGGCACAATCTCATATATCATGGCTAGTCTTTTCAAACAACTCCCATGGATGTCAATACTTAGCTGTGTGTAAAAGAGTTGGTGGTTGTGTGCTCTACTTAATACCCACTGGTGCCTCATTAGAACTTCTGAAAAAAACCCTCTAGAAAGAGCTCTGTTCTCTTTCCATATTTTCTGTAGTTCTCTTTAGTAGTAAGTCAAAGAAAGTCTTTGTTTTTCTGCATTCCCTTTGCGCTGCATTCTTACTGAAGTTCTCAATCCTAACTACCTGACATATCACAAAACCACTCACAAGAGCAACATCAGAGATGCAAGACATAAAGTAATAATAATCATGACAATAAAAATAATAACTAACGTTTATATAGTACTTATTATGTGAGAGGCATTGTAGGTAAGACTGGGTACTGGTTTGCAGTCTTGCACTCAAGATTTACAATTGTGTTGGCATCTTTAAGCATTGTTTAAAAGAAAGTCTTATGGTCAAGTTACCTCCAGGGAAATCCTACCAAGGTTCTTCAGTAATTCATGGAGGAGACCCTATGTTTGCAAAAGCAAATGTGAGGTCCTACCAAGCAAGAAAATTTTTCTTGCCAACAAACTGTTTATCAGTTCTTAGAAGACTTTTCTAGGATAAGTTTACAGATGAATATTTTGTTCACAAAAATTCAGAGATCACATACATACTAAGCAAAGAGAGGTATCTATGAAATCAATGAAGGAAGTTCCCACAACGACCAAAATGAAGGTCCTTGAGGTATTGGGTTAGGGGGTAAAAAATCAAATATTGTCTGAACCAAATTATTTTCCATAATCACTGTAAAGTAAGTATGAATTGAATTAACTGGAAATCCATTCTCATTGGCATTGTGGATATGACATTTTTCCTTGCAAACTGGCAGAGATGGGCAAGAATAGCCTTTATAAAAGGATTATAGGCTGGTGGTGTCACTGGAGCACTAGCTTAGCTACAAATTCTTCACATTGGCTTCTCAAATATTTTCCCCCTTTGGTTTTTCCATTTCCTTCCATTGAAGGTTATGCACCACTTTAAGGGCAGGATGGGGGTGGGGAGTAGAATTCAAAGAGGGAAGGAATAGACTAAAAACAATGAAAGTCACTTTAGAGCTATAAAAAGGTTGAATAGTATAAAGTCAAGTGTTCTCTTCCCGCCCCCAGTAAGTGGCTTGCTGTGTGATTCAGGACACTGAATAATGCATCCGCTTCTCCAGTTGTAGACATAAAATGATACTTGCTGACACTGTGCATTGCAAAGCTCCCCTGAAAAGGTGTGGTATGATGCAGTTCTTTTTTTTTCATCCACACCATTTACAAACCACACCATACCACTTGAGGAGACTAGCAATGTGAAACACCTTATAAACTGAAGAGCTAGAGCAACCAAAACAATAATATTGAAGATTAACTGGAAGGATGTTCTAAGCTCTGATTCCTTGTCTCAGCATCTTTAAAGGATCAAACATCTAAAATACCTTGATTTATTTTGGGGGGTTATATGTGGGGGACTAGTTAAGATTGGAAAACTGGAGTGGAGTGAGAGATGACCTGCATGGTGGAAAAACATGTGACTGGAAATCAGAAGAATTGGATTGGAAACCTGGCTCCAGAATAAACTAGCTCTGTGACCTCGGGGCTTCAGTTTCATCATTATTAATGAGAGGGAATTAAAATAGGTTTTATTTTTGACCTTTTGTAACTCTAAATCTGTTCTATGGAGTAATGTAGTGAGGTCTCTACTTCAAGGGTCTGAGGATTTGAGTTCAAATTCTGACTTTGATGTTTACTGTGTAACTTTTGTTAAGTCATTTATCCTTCATAGACCTCAATTTTCTAATCTGTAAGATGGAGTTAGATGGCTTCCAATGAGCCTTCCAGTTCTATACCAACGATTATGTGATCCTACTTATTAACTAAGTGACCTTGGGCAAATTACTTCACTACTCTTAGTTTGTGTCCTTGTCTGTAAAACCCCACAATTTCCCCGCCCTCCAAGGATGGTTTCAAGGAAAAGACTTGGCGAATTATAAAGCTATATTGAAATATCAACTATTGATATTATTACAAAAATCCACTTATCCAATACATCTGCCCAGCACAGAAGAGTAGAGAAAACACCTAAGTTGTTGTACTAAGTTAGTTGATCGCACAGGACTTTTGTCATGCCTGACTAAAAGCATGCCTTCCAGAGTTTGTCCTAGCCGGTTTGTTTTCATTGATTAAGCACCATAGAGAACAGTCTTGTTGCTAGACAGGGAAACAAAATCAGGACTTTCTCAGGCAACTCAGCCCATTTGGATGATCAGTATTTGTGAGTGGTTCTATTTGTTGCCCTGGCATTAGTTTTGCCATCTGAGGGTAAAGAAAGAGAAAGCAGTAATTTCACTGTGGGAAAAAGCCATCAAAAGTTTTGAGCAGGTCTTTCGTTGCAGCAGGGCATGGAACCAGCTGTTGTCTGAACACTGCAAAGTGAAGACAATAGGACTGGAGTTCCCCCCCCCTCTCTCTCTCTCTCTCTCTCTCTCTCTCTCTCTCTCTCTCTCTCTCTCTCTCTCTCTCTCTCTCTCTCTCTCTCTCTCTCTCTCTCTCTCTCTCACTCT
>CM053595.1:94659390-94670624 GCA_028646575.1 Pseudocheirus occidentalis
CTCTCTGTGATAAACTAAAACACCTGCAGTTGAGCTCAAGTTTACCATGAGACATAAACCCCCACCACTCTCACTATACACCATTTGGGAACCCACAAGAGCATGGTTTTGTCAGCTATCTCTCTCTCTCTTGCCTCAATTATTTAGATTTTCCAAGTTGTGTGATTATATGCACAGTTCCTTAGGAGGACTACAGACTATTTTATGGTTGGGTAGGCATACATCACAACTTTCATTTACATATGCCTGACTGAAGATTCTTCCAGAGGCCTCCTGGAGTTAGTCATTCTTTTCCTTTTTTCTTTCCTTCCTTCCTTCCTTCCTTCCTTCCTTCCTTCCTTCCTTCCTTCCTTCCTTCCTTCCTTCTTTCTCTCACTCTCTTTTTTTGGTCTTATCCAATCCAATATTCCACATTTGTGCCTATTGCAAAACCTTCTGGACACAGCTGATCTTTCCTAGGATCATCTGTTGGAGAGACCTCAGAGGAGATGATCTTGCCAAACAACAAAATATTATTGCAGAGGAAACTATAGTCAAGAAAAGAGTGATGACTTGCACAATGCCATTTAAGCAAGTATGCAGCAGAGCTGAGATTCGAACTGAAGTCCCCGAACTGCAACTCTTTCCTTCATAGCACAAGCTATGTTGTTTCTAACTGGCCAAGCAGAAAACATTGTTGTACGCTGGGAATTTAGCTGGAATTATCTGCTTCCTTTGTTAAGACAAAGATCTCATAACAGGCACTTAAGGCATGTGTGTATATGTATCAAACATATGTGTATGTATATTCACATATACATGCATACTTGTGTGTATTATGGATGGATGCATTTGTGTGTATGTATATACCTGTATGCATACATGCATATATGTATATATATGTGTGCATATGCATGTATAGATAGATACACACATACATGTGTGTATATATGTGTATGTATGTGTGTATCTATCTATATCCATCTGTATATCCATATCTATGTATCTGTATCTATAGACATATATATATATATATATATATATATATATATATATATATATATATATCCCACCACTCTGTATACAAAGCATCTGTCCCAAGTGCCTTGCTCTCCTCACAGTCCTAACATGTGTCATTCATTCCTATTTTTGCTGCTTTGCTAATGTTGTTCACCTCCATTTGTAGATGCCCTCCTTGCCTTGCCCTCATACTTGCAATGATTTCATTCCTACCAAAGACTGAATTTATTCTAGGAAGCCCTTACTGAACCCAGCAATCTCTGCTTACCTCTAGTTTCCATAGCATTTATTTTATCTGCACTCATTTAGAACTTGTTAGGGACTGCCTGCTTTTATAAACTATCTTTGCTTGTGTCTAGACTTTTGCCCCCCACTCCCCAGAACTGGAGTGTAAACCTAAGGACAGGGACCATTTTCTCCTTGCAAAGCATTTCAGAAGTAAAAGAGAAGGTGAGAGCTAATCTAATCATTCTATTTCCCCAAATGCCATTAACCACATTATGTAGCTAGAAAAGCCCCCACTGTTTGTTCAATGTTTGATAAATGAAGTTATGCAAAGTCAGTTTAATCAGTCAAGCATTTTTAAGCACCTACTTGTATCAGACCATTTAGTAGCTAGTAAACCTCTAGTATTGGCTCAATGTTTTGAAAATTGGAGTTATGCAAACAGTTAAGCATTTGTTTAGTACCTACTATATGTCCAGCACAGGACAGGGTGGCAGGGATAAAAAGCCAAGAGTGAAAAAGTCCTGTCTCCATGAAGTTTACATTGTATAGCATAAGACAATATAGGCATTAAACAATCAATAATCAATAAGTACTTGTTCAACACTTACTGCATGCCAGGCACAGTACTAAGGATTGAAAGTACAAAGAAAAACCAAATTACAAAGATACTCCCTGTTCTCCAAAAGCTTGCACTATCTGTACATGTTACATAAAAACACACATAAGGAGATATAAGGTAAACTTGAACAGAAGAACACTTGTATTTGGAGTACCCAGTGAGGCCTCACACAGAAGATGGTGCTTGAATTAAGTCTTGAAGGAAACCAAGTATTCCAACAGATGAAAGTAAGGGGGAGGAACCTTCTAGGCATGAGGTCTCTTTAAATATCAACTTTGGAAAGTTAAAGATAGATTGAGTGGGGTTTTTTCCCCTCGTCCACAAAACTTTTTGTCTGACATGTGCCCAAGCAGAAAAATGATCTGTCTCTAGTGAAGCCTACAGATAATATACTGAGATTACAATTATCAATCGCAAAGGTGAATTTAAAATGAAGAGAGAATTGTGTTACGGGCATCCAAGGACATTTTATTCCTACGCTCTTGTCCAATTCAGTAGAAATTTTGCCTACACAGACTCAGATTCAGATACATGCACACACACACACACACACACACACACACACAGATAGATTAAAAGACTTGATTAAAATCATACCCCTTAATTTGAGAGTGAAGATCATAGAAAGGATTTCAGAGTACATCTATTCCAAACTTTAATTTTACAGTTAGAAAACTGAGACTCAGAAAGGAAAAGTGATAGGAAGTTATGTGCCTAGGTCCAAACAGCTAATAAATATCAAAGGCAGAATTTGAAGTTGAGTCTCCCTAACTCCAACTTGAAACCAGGTCATATGACTCCAATGTCAACACTCTGTGTGGCGGCATGCTGCACCTTAAATCTGAGCTCTGTCCTTTATCATCTATGTGGTTGTAGTCTGACGTCCAAGATGTACAGGGAGCTGATAGAAATGCTTAAGAATAAGTCATTCCAGGGGCGGCTAGGTGGCGCAGTGAATAGAGCACTGGCCCTGGAGTCAGGAGTACCTGAGTTCAAATCCGGCCTCAGACACTTAACACACACACACACACACACACACACACACACACACACACACACACACACACACACACACACACACACACAAACAACTAGCCGTGTGACCTTGGGCAAGTTACTTAACCCCAACTGCCCTCCAAAAAAAAAAAAAAAAGAATAAGTCATTCCCCAATAGATAAGTAAGTGGTAAATGGATCATCTTCAAAAGAGAAACTGCAAACTATTAACAAACATATGAAATTATTCTCAAAATCTCTAATATAAAAAAACTTAAATTAGAACAATTCTGAGTCAAATTCAGCAAATTGGTGAAGGTGACAAAAGATAGGATTAGTCAATATTGAAAGCACTGTGGGAAATCTATATGTTAATATAGTGTTCAAGGAAATTTGATCTGGAATCACAGGATCAAGGAGTTAGAATTAGAAAGGACCACAGAAGCCATTGAGGGGAGTTCAGCCTTCAAAGAAAATGACTTCAAAGCCCATGCCCTTTAAACCAGAGATCCTAGCTAGACATATGCCCCAAGGAGGAATGACCAAAAAAGGCCTCTATACACAAATATATTTATAGAAAAATTTTTGTAGTAACAAAGAATTGGAGAAAAGTAGATGCCTATTGATTGTTGGGTTAAACAAGATGTGGCACATGAATTATTGGATTATTATTTGTTTTATTATTATTATTTAGCAGTGACAATAGAGAATAGGAAGAGATATAAGAACAGATACAACTGAGCAGAACCATGAAAACAATATGTATCTATCTTTCTATGTATAAAATACATGTGTAGGCAAAAGATAGATACATATCTATCTTTCTATCTATAACATATACACGTTTATGTGCCAATGTATGTATCTATCTATAACATATATACATAACACACATAAATGTATTAAATATACACATAGGCATTGTATATGTATATAACACCAATAACTATGTAAATGGAAAGGATAACAAGAGAGTAAAAACCAAGCACTGCTAAACTATGATGAGCAAGCTTGAGGAACCTTACAGAACACAACAAAGAGATCTGAGAAGTCCTCTCACCCCATTTGTAGATATCCGTGTTTGTGTGTGTGTAGACATGGAGAGAGATATTATAGGTTTACAACACTGAGTATGCTATTAGACTTTTTCTGTGTGTTAATTAGTTTTGCTAAACTGTTTTCTCCTTTTTTCATTCTTTGCTATGAGGGTAGGGAGGAGGGAAAGATACATTGGGAAATATAAGTGATGTAAAAATAAAAGACAGAAATGAAAATTTTATTTAAACAAATAATAATCTATATGGTTTCTTCCAGCTCATGATCTCAATGTTCTTCATAAAGATTAAATAGAAATTGGTGAAAATGAAATATTAAAACCTTTCTATTATTTAGTGCATAAAAGGAATGTAACATTATTTTAGGAGTCTCATAGATTTAGTGCTGGGAGGGACCTTAGAGATCATCGGTTGCAACACCTTCTACATTTGGAAACTGAGGTCTGGAGCACTTAAAGTGACTTGTCATTTAGGTCACAGACATAATAACTGTCAGAGCCAGGATTGAAACTTATATTTTCTACTGGAAGATGTACTGTGACTGCATGAATCAATGTATAAACTATGAATCTTGGCACTGTAATTCCTATTTTTCAAGCTCACAAGCATCTGAAAGAACAACTTAGCTCACATAAATTCCAAAAGTCTCAGAGAGTGAATTGGAAAAAAAATGGGAAAGAAAACTGGATTTGAAGTAGGAGGAATTGGGCTCTGCCATTTATTACTTGTGTGACTCTGGGCAAGTAATTTTACCTCTGTGGGCCTCAGTTTCCTCATCTAAAAAATTAAGGGGGTGGCATATGGTCTTCAAGGTTCCTTTCAGATTTAAATCTATGATCTTATAAGGTCTATTCCAATTCTTCATCTGTGACCCTATGGCTACGTAGAAGATGAATGTTTTCTTTCTTTCTTTTGTCTCACTATTTACACATCCTTTCCAGTGGTTGCTGGTAAGTGTTACGTGATTTTAGAAAGAAAAAAATAGCAATGACTTTTGTTCCTCTTTTTCAAACTCGAGTCTGTCCATTATAAAAAGTGACTTTCATCAACTCTAAAAAAATGCATAAAAATGTCCCTTACAAGGAAACTCACAAGGAAATGTTTTACTTTGATGGAAACTTTCAAGAGGAAAGAAAAAATAGGAAAAAAAAGAAGAAAATTGCATGACAGTGAGTAGACTTAATAACTTCAGTTCCAAAATTAGCTCGTAGGGGCAATACTTCTTACCAAAATGTATACTTCCAGATTTAAGGGCTATATTTTGTATAAACTGCAAGGTAGCCAAATACTTAAACATTTCATATTCCCAGCTATTATCAATCATTTCACTTTAAAACTTTTTTCCCAGGTTACTCTCTCAAGTTGCGTTTTTCTTTTTTAACTACCAATTGGCTGTAAAATTGGTAGTGGGTATGTGAACAGAATGGACCATGTTAATGTGAGAACCACCTCCCCCTTTTCCTGGTGTCAATTCAAATTAGAGCATGTGCCTGTCGGCACTTTTCTTCCCTTCTAACAGGCCTACTTTGGGAGAGCCCCTCTTAGGACTGTGGCTGGAGCTGTCATCGCGACTCACTACACATTTCTCAACTCCCAGACTCTATAATGGAGTTCATCCCAGCTGCTCTGTGGGAAGCAAAAGACTGAAGAAAAATAATGTAACTGAAGAAATAGTCCCTTAGGTACCTGAAGCACATTGACAAGGAGGAGAAGGGAAAGGGTGACAAAATTGCGTCCATAACAATGAAGCCAAATATTTCAAGATTCAAGTCAAAGATTTAATAAATGGAAAAAAATGAATGAATGACTACAGAATTTCATAATTTCAGGCAGAATTCAAATCCAAGGAATGTCACATCATCTCAAAAGCCTCTCTCTTTCCCCCCTTGATATTTTAAGCCTAATTAGCAAGACCACAAATAACCAGAACCCTTAGTCTCTTAGGAAACGGTATTGGAACGTTGATGAAAAGGACTCCTATCCCTACTCCCACTGGACTTTGAGCTCCTTTAGACCAGTTTCCCTTTCTTTCTGTCTGTCCCCAGCAGTTAGTTAGTAGAGTGTCTAGCACTTGCCTGTTGACTGACTGACTTAGACCTTGAATTCCCACACTAAAGACCCTTTGTGGTTACAGCATTATGAGTCCCAATAAAATGCAAATTTCACCTGAGAGGCTGAACCCCAACTAGTTTCTCAGACTAGCTATAATTAACTCCAAGGGTCCTAAAGGAATGAAGGCATAAAACAAAGAAAATATTATGGGGAAATAAAGAAAATAGTATGGGGAAATAGTCAAGAATCTGGGGCAAGGACATGATAGTAAGAAAAGAATAATCCCAGGTAGAGAACCGCTGAAGATGAGAAAAAAAAAAACCTCATGAAACCAATGGGTCTAAAAAGGCTATGTAGCACAGAAGGAGAGGAGCGAGGCAGAGGGCCACAAACATTGATTTTCCTGGTTCAAAACATGACCTGCAACTAAAAATATCTATAAAATAAGGGTGGTCACTGAGAACAGGTTGATAGATTTTCATTGTTTACTTAGAGAGGGAAGCTCTGGTAGACATCACTTTCCTGATCCCTTAGTCATTAAGAATCCTATACCCCTTCAGAGGAGCTCAAAAGGTCATCTAGGTCACTCCTCTACAATCACGTATGTGAAGGTTCAAACCATATAGTTGATATTTCCCAAATGGAACACTTGTTTAGCTGGAGTTCATCTGCATTGGCAATAAAGCACATAGCCATACTGTAGTGGTAAGAGCACCAGAATGAGAACCCGAAGACTGGTCTTCTTATCTCAATTCTACATGTCTACCTACCTTCCAGCTTTGAATTTTATTATGAGTTATAATTGGATTGTGAACTGGTCCAGTGAAAAGATTTCTCATGATAATAAAATCAGAATCCCTTTATGAAATGATATGAGAGAGAGAGAAAGACAGAGACAGAGATGGAGAAACACAGAAAAGCAGAGAAAGACAGAGAGAGAGAGAGAGAGAGAGAGAGAGAGAGAGAGAGAGAGAATCTGAGAAAAAAGAAGAGGAGGAGGGCAAGGGAAAGAAGAAAATAAGAAGAGTGATAGTAAATATAAAATCAGTTTAAGAGTCAGGCAAACCTAGATTCAAGTCCTGCCTTATATCAATTGATTGATCCTGAGCAAGTCATTTAATACATCAATGCTACTACTGTTACTACTACCATTACTACTAACTATTACTACTTCTACTAGTACTGCCACTGCTACTACCACTATTACTCCTATTACTACTACTACTGCTACTGCCGCTGCTACCACTGTTAGCAATGCTACTACTACTACTACTACTACTACTATGACTACTACTACTACTACTACTACTACTACTACTACTACTACTACTACTACTACTACTACTACTGGCCCTAGCAAATCTATAAGTTGCAAAGTAGCTGACTATATTTGTATAGGAAATTTGTTCACAGGAATGGTAGCATATGTGTATATCTATAGACATATATGTACACATACATTCACATATGTGTATAAATATGTATAGAGAATATATATACAAAAGGAATTATTATTATAACAACATATTTCTATATTGCTGCACAAAACATTTGTTAGCTAGCTAGTATGAGGTTTTTATCACCTTTTACAGATAAGAAAATTAAAGGTCCAGAAATCTTAAGTGATTTCCCTGGGATCACTGTGCTAAGATGTTTCAGAACAAGGATTTGAACCCAAGTATTCTAATTCTAGTTGTGTTCTCCCACTACAACAAGTTGTGTAAATGGTTTTAGCCAAAAAGACGAAGTGGGAACACATAGAAGGCAAAACAATAAAAACTTCAAAGCAATTATTTTTGTTCAGTCCTAAGATTCCTTTGCCTAGACTAAAGGAGCTAGCAAGATAAGTCTCATTTCTGGGATGAAATTGTTGAAGTGGTGTGTGAAGATGGCTGGGCAGCAAGTCCTGGCCCTTTTATTCTCCATCCTACTTGACACCTGCCAAAGGACAGAAATGCCTTTGCTACTTACTCTTGCCTCCTTCATTTCTAGATTTCTCATGCATACCTCTGTATCTTTCAAGGCCTTTTCTGCCCCTTTGCTGTGGAAAATTTGGAGCCTTTTAATTGCATTAAAATAAACATTTCAATTTATTATTTTTTCATCTGTCAAAGTCCAGGGATCCTAGGACTCCTCACCTCCAGCTCTTTCAAATAAAATTTGCAGAACAGAATCAGCCCTTCTGAGCATTCTATCAGGATTTGTATTTTCTATCCCCCCTTTATGTGTGTCCTGACCCTAACTAGGTGCCTCCAGAGTCTTTTAAACTTATTGAATAAGATGTACTGTGCACCACTCACCTCTCACACAGGCCGCCTACTATTGCAGCCCAGGGTCTGTGTTTTTCTTTACACAAGGCTTTTTTTTAAACTCTTGTTTTATTCTAGCTTTAGAATATTGTGCTGGCCTGTGTGTGCACATTTGTTTTTACTAGTTAATAGCTTTTTACATTTTGATTTTAACACTGAACAGTGGCTAAAAAGCAATTTTGTATCTTTATCTTTCTCCCTTTTTTGTACTGAAATATACTTTTAAAAACAAATATATTTCTTTTGAGATAATTGTTTTGCATAAGCATTTCTATTATTATTATATTTTGTGTTCCTAGACAGCCCACTACCCTCAATAGCTTTATGGCACATGACTTTAAGGAAACATTTATGTCAAAAATCAATTCTGACTTGAAAGAACAACCATCAATTTATAAAGTAAAAAGAGAATCCAAGGAATCCAGTGACCCTCAGAGGCCTTTTATTATAAGAAAAACAGAATCTCTTTTATAAGGCAATACTTATAATACAGGTGTATTATATTATACATATAACATTGTGTGTGTGTTTATGTGTATGTATAATCTTTGATAACCTTTGCTTTAAGATATCTGGAAAGGGAGAACCCACATCCCCTGAAACGGCCCAATAATAACCTTTGGATAGCCCAAACTGCTAGGAAATGTTTTCCTTTGCATCTATCAAGTATAAGTCCAAGTCTCTGAACTTTATACCCATTGCTCCTATTTCTATGCTCTGGGGCCAAGCAGAATGCTGATCTCTCTTCGGTAGGACAGCCCTTCCAAGTTAGAGCTCTTTCAGCCCCCACATTTAAATGATGTAGGTGACAGCTATTACAATCTCCTCCACCCCAAGTTTTCCTTTCTCTAGCAACTAAACATCAATCAATAAACATTTATTTAGTGCCTGTTATATGCCAGACACTGTGCTAAATGCCTGGGATACAAAAGAAGCAAAAGATAGCCCCAGCCCTTGAGGAGCTTGTAGTCTAATCAATTCCTAGTTTTTTCAGTTGGTTAGGCTACAGCATGATCTTGAGGTCCTTCATTATCTTGGTTGCCTTCTTTTCATCATGCTATAGCTTATCAATATCCTTCCTGAAATGTGTTGACCTGAACACACTACTTGGAATGTGGCATGTGGTCTGATTAGGGCTGAATGTAGCCAGTCTGTTAACTCCCTAGTCCTGAGTACTGCCTCCCTCCATCATAGGGGTGATACATGAATTTTCTGACTTGAACTTTACAAAAACCCTGTGAGGTAGATGCTTTTATTATCCCCGTTTTAGAGATGAAGAAAGAGAAGCTAAGAGCCATTAAATGACTTTCCAGTGGTCACACAGCTAGTAAGTGACCAAGGTGGGATTACTTCCTGATTCTTTGTCTAATACATTGTCACATTGCCTTCCTTAATGCAGCCCAAGATCATAGCACATAGCTGTTTGTCCTGAGACAGAGAAAAGCAGACTTTCAGTCTGGTATTCCTGAAAAAAAAAGAGAGGGAGAGAGAGAGAGAGATAGGGAGGGAAGGAAAGAAAGAAGGAAGGAAAGAAGGAAGGAAGGAAGGAAGGAAGGAAGGAAGGAAGGAAGGAAGGAAGGAAGGAAGGAAGGAAGGAAGGAAGAAAGAAAGGGAAGGAAGGAGGGAGGGAGGGACGGAGGGACGGAGGGGGGATGAGCCAAAACCAAACAAACAAAACACCTTGGGAATTATACTTCTTGTCTTTGGTTCCATTTCCTACTCCTCTTCCTCCTCCTAGCTCTCTCTTTCATTAATAGCAAACATTTGTTCATCTTAAAGGGCATACTATATGTTGGGTTCTATGCTTATTGTTGTGGAAGATTAAAAGTTACATTAGTGAGGCAGCTAAGTGACTTTAGTGGACAGAGTGCTGGACATAGAATCAGAAAGTCCTGAATTCTAATTCTGCCCTAGACACTTAGCTATGTGACCCTGAACAAGTGATTTAACATCTCTCAGCCTCAGTTTTCTAATATGTAAAATGAAAAGAGGAATAGCATCTACTTCACAGGATTGCTGTGAGGCTCAAACGAGTTAATAAAGCTTAAAACTGAACTTAAAATTTTAGGGGACGCTGAATAATAAAGCATTTTATAATGGAAAATAAGTGTTTTTTTATTATTATAAACACTCCCCCCACGCCAAGCCATTGTAGCATATAATGCAATATGCTCATTGCGGTCAGCACCAAATTGTTACTACAGATAATGAAGATATCTACAACTCTAACTACTGAACAGGTTCAGTTGATCTCGATATTGTAAGAGAATGTCTGATTCCTATTCTTCTTCATGCTTCACCATTCTCCTAAGCCAGAGAAGAAAAATAGGCCAAACATATCCAAATGCTCCCTTTTTTATTGATGAACATGAGCATTTCCACATTTGCAGTATCTGCCCAGGATATATTATATGTCCAGATTTGATCCATTTTTCATTAGAGTAATGACGGAAATAGTCACTAAACAATAATGCAATATTTTAAATACTTTTGAATTCAATATGCAAAAGTCTCCAAATCCAAGCTGTTTTAATTCTGATGATAATGATAAGTTTCCTTATTGATCTCACTATTATGATTCTAAGATGGAACAATTGTAGTCAATAGCCTAGGAGATGGATAGCATTGAAAACTGCACGTAGAAAATATATACAAAGTAAATTAATATTATAATAGAAAAGTCTTTAACCTTTTCTAAATATATAGAGACATACACACAGACATATATGTGTGTATATATGTACATATACATATATACATGTGTCTCTCTATCATCTATCTGTCTATCTATGTATCTATCTACCTACCTCTCTCCCTCCCTGTCTGTCTATCTGTCTGTCTATCTATCTATCTATCTATCTATCTATCTATCTATCTATCTATCTATCTATCTATCTATCTATCTGTCTGTCTGTCTATCTATCTCCCTCCCTGTCTATCTATCTATCTATCTATCTATCTATCTATCTATCTATCT
>CM053595.1:94671124-94695839 GCA_028646575.1 Pseudocheirus occidentalis
TCTTAAGACTTAAGAAGTGAATATAAAGAAAATGACTCCTACATTTTGTTTTTCATGTAATCCTCCTAACCAAGGAGAGAAATGGTTTCAACCAAACTGAGTGACTTCCTCATTTTCTCTTTTGTTTTTATATACAACTATTCTTTATTTAAAGCATTATTTTATTTTTTGATGCATTTTGTTATCATATTTTTCCAAATATATTTCTCTTTCTCCCCTACCAAACATTAAAACAAATATTTAAAAATAAAGAGAAAATAATAGTTTATCAAAATTAACTATCCACTGACTGTATTTATAGCCCTAGTTCCCCAGCTCAACAATGAAGGGAGGAAAGCATACATCCCTAATCTTATGGAGTATGGAAAATTTTGAATACTCCCTTTTCTCCAACTTTCCATGAAATATCACCTTTCCTTCAGGCAAAGAACAGAAAGCATCAAACCAAAGTAAATTTATTTTGGCAAGTGATGAGTGAGTTATGAGCAGAGAGGACTTTGGTCAAAAATCCAGAGAAGAAATTCAGGCTAGTGCCACACATTCCATCTCAATTAGAACCTCATCAAAATGTGTGGTCTCTAAATGTAGAGCCAAATGAGATTAACTGATTGACCATGCTTTCATTCTGGTTACGTACTTGTTTAAGTGGTTGCTGCTTACCACTTAATTTTATTCTATAAACAGCCAAGAAATCAAGTATAATTTTACTCTCAAATGAGAAGCATTAATTCAGAAAAAGTCTTATCACTTAGTACTTTATTTCTTTAAAAATAATTATTCAATATTTAGGCATTAATTTCAGAAATTTGTAAAGCAAACAGGAATGTCAGTAATTCTTGTTAAGCCACCAGTGGTGTCAGTAACTTTTGAGGAGATATAGGAAGAAAAAAAACATAAGATTATTGAGGGTTGATTACATTATTTGGTAGTGCTTGAAGAATTTGATAGTGTTCAATTTCCCAGATTGTAAGGAGTAAAAGTTGGCTGCCTAACTAACTAAAAGAAAAAGAACACTAATGGTGATCTCTCTCTCTCTCTCTCTCTCTCTCTCTCTCTCTCTCTCTCTCTCTCCCCCTCTTCCTCTCTCTCATGCACACCCCACACACATGCACACACACACACACACACACACACACACACCAGCCATCATTTGCTTAACAAGGATGTATGCAAGTAAGACAGGTGAGGTAGAGAAGATAGAATTCCAGGACTGAGATCAGGAAGACCTGAGTTCAAATTCTGACACTAATTTGTAACCTTGGGTAAATCACTTAATCTTTCTCAGCTCCTAATCCCTCAAGAGAACAATTGAAGGAGTTGGACTTGACTTCTAAGGTCCATTACAGCTCTAAATTGATGATGTTGTGGCATTATAGTCATCTTTATGACTATAATTGAAGTATAACTGAGCCATCCATTAGAAAACTATAGCCAAATGAGGCAGAAAAAGGATGTTTCTAGGATCCTTGGAAAAAGCTGATTTGTGGTGAATAGGGCACTAGACTAGTGATAAGGAGATAATGGGTCCATCCTTAAGTCACAGTTCAGTTACTGTGTGATCTTTGATAAATTACTTTTCTATGGGACTCATGGTATAAAACTTTAGAGCTGGAAAGGACATTAAAATTCATCTGATTTAAACCTATCATTTCACAAATGAGACTCAGAAAAGGGAAATGGTTTGCTCAAAATCATACACCATAATGATGGTTAAAATGGGAATATCAGTAATCACTCACAGGTTTATAGTGTTTTCAGGTTTGCAAAGTAGTTTCTTCACCTCATCCCTATGAAGTGAGCAACTCTGCTCTTAATATCACTTTTTCATATTCTCCAATTTATCTCATGTATAGCTTCTTTGTACACAGTTACCATGTTGTCTCCCCACTGGATTATGAGCTCCTTGAAAGCAGGAATTGCCCCTCCCCCATGTTCTTTGTATCCCTAGCATTTAACACAGCACCTGGAACATAGTAGGCACTTAATAAACGTTTGCTGATCAACAATTTACAAATGAGAAAATAGACCCTCAATAGTAAAAAAGAGTAGCTAACTGGTTAAATGTTTATATTGAATATTACAAACATGATTCCATTCCTAGAATCTCCTGTGAGGGTAGGTACTGTTGCTGTTATTACCTCCATTTTATAAATGAAGAAAGTGAAGATCAGAAAGTGACTTGCCTAAGGTCACATAGGCAGCAAGTTTTAGGATAAATATTGGTGTCTACTGACTCTAAATTTACTGCTCTTTCCATTATGCTTTCCATTCCACTCTCAATGATATTGAGTGACTAGCTCAAGGTCATATATATGGCCTTCATTTGTCAGTGATGGAATTTAACCCCACACTTCCTGACTCCAGGTCCAGTGTTCCTTCCTTCATGACTTCCTCATCTATTCAATCAGGCAGTTGGACTAGATAAGGTCCTTTCCTGCTTCCAGTTTCAATCTTTGACTGGTCTATGCTTTCATTGATAAGGATGTCCCTTATACTATAGTTTGCAATCCCCTCTACAAATTTATAAATAACCTTAAAGAGTTCGTATATCTCCCCTGGAGATCCCCCACAAAAAAACCTATCATTCTGTGGCTAAGCCAATGAAATGTACTATACTGGATACTGAGCAATAAATATACAATCTGTCTGTTCAGTTTGGTAGGCCCCATAAGAGCTTATAGCCTTTCAGAACATAGACTCAATTCCATGTCATGTTGTGACAGTGGAAGAAGACTTTATTGGTTAACAAAATAGGAAATTCTACGAAAAGCACTTGCCTGGTTCACCCAGTCCTTCATAGAAGTCCCTTGAATTTTGTTTCCACATTTCTTCCTCCTTTCTATTCACTTGTACATAATGTCATGTAATATTTGTTCATGCACCCAGGGTCAGCCTGAGAGCTTCTTAGGCCTTGTCCTCCTGAACTCAAATCAGTCACTTAACAAATGCTGGCCAAAATTTGTCCATAATCCCATATGGATACAGATGCTTCAAAGCAACCATGTTCAAAGCAACCAAAATAGAATGAAGCAACAAAAGTAAGACTAAGAAGAATATTGAACATGGTAAATTTAATCCTGAAAAACAGACTTCTTCCTTTTTATGAAGTGCCTCTAGGGAAAGGCCATTGGCCCATTCTGTGTCTTGAGGAATTCCAAATCCTTACCACACAGAACTTAATATACCCTGAAGATCAGGCCAGAGGAGGGGTAATGTGGGGTTAACTGTATGTTGCTTCCAGATTTCAATTCGGGAATTCAAATTTATGGCCTCCAGCATGAGAGTGAAGCACCAGGCCCAGGGAGGGCGCTGAATGTGCAAGATATGCAGCGCTAGGTCATGATTGTCTGACATCCGAAACGGACCCTCTCGAAGAATATCATGAAATTCATGACCAACTGTCATTGGTTCCAAAGAGGAAGAAAGTCAAATGCTCCAGTTTTCCATATGATCTTTGAGACCAGCCCTCCCTCTTTGCCTTTTCGGTGAGTGGTTCCCTACCTTATCATGCCACAACCACCGCTACCACCATTATAATAGTATATTTCATCCTTCATTTCATTTTTCCCCAATTCAATATTGTTATTTTACACCCTCTTCTCCTGCCACAGTGACTATAGTTCAATTATGCTCTTGCATATGTCAGGTATAGTACAGTCTAATTTAATCTCCATTACACATTGCCATATTGCAATTATACATGCTCTCAGAGTGTTAACACATATTTAAACCTGTTATTCCTTTGTCACTGATATACAAAGAGGTACCTGAAAAGAAGCAGATGTCATAATTACACGCTTATTCAGCTCATTTTAAACTAAGTCTCAAAGTAAATTGCAGATGAGCCAGGCATGTCTTGAAATTAATGTAGTGATAGGACACTAATGCCGCGATTCATTACGGTTTGTCAATGTGCCCTACTTCTGGAATGTGTGATAAAATTATATTAATACTGTGCGCTAATGAGATTAATGAATTTGAACATGCAAGAGAAGAATAGGCCCCTTTGTTCAAGTATTGAAAAAATAACATATAGGTAATTAAAAAGAATTAATCAAACCGTGTACAACCTCATTTATATTAAATTAATTTGTCTAGTTTCATTTCTAATAATTAATCACTCTTTGCAAATTATAAAGCACTTCCAGGCTGACTGAAACACTACTGTAGGAGTTGAGATCTAGAATATTTAGAGCTATCAAGGTGGTCCCTGCGGGTTCGTATTAATTAAGGTTTAACAGTTTGGAAAATTGTAGCAATATTTTATGATTCATGTAATTAAACTCTGTAACAAAATGTCACAACTGCTAGTTACTTCTGCGCCTGTGATTTATATCTTCCCCGGATTTCGAAGGAAGCTGCAGAAATGAAGTGTTCTCAGACACGTAGACAATCAAAGTGTAAGCCAGCCATTTGGGTGGAGAAGGAAGAATGAAAACCTTTTGCCCTGGCAGGCTTTGCATTTCCGCTCTCCAAATCCACTGTTGGGATATGCAAATTAAAATAATTCATATTAACTAGCATATGGTGGAAACCTCTCTGAAGTCTCCAGATATACACAGTAGTGATAAACACAGAAGTGAGGGAGGGCCTTGAGACCCCCAAGTCCCTTCTGTATGAGGATGCTACTGGAACTGAGGGAGTAATGCTGCCAAGGGAGGAAACCTACCAGAGCTGAGGGAGTAATGTTGCCAGCCTCCTTAGTAGGAGACTTCCAGATTCCCTGTATCCCAATAGTGATCACATTTTCCATACTCAATATTAGTACATATAGTAGGAAAGAGAAGATTTTCTTTGCCAAATTATATCCCAGATATAGGGCCATTGTTTTCAGACTTATCTCTTACTATTCCTTTATGTGTACTCTATGTTCCAGAAAAACTGAAAATTTTTGAAAATGCCTGAAAATAAACTCTAAAATATACTCTCTCCTTTTGGTACCTTTGCTTTCAGGCCATGCTTGAAACCTCTCTATTCCCTTCCTCACCTGTTGAATTCCTACCCACCCTTTCAGGTCCAACTTAAACACTGTCGCTGTCTCAAAGCCTCCTCTGATACCCAAGTCAGTCCCAACTCTCCCCTTCAGACCTCCTTTAGCAGTTTATCTCCTGATCATGTAATACTGCATACTTCATAGTGATAACAACAGTAATAGGTCATTTGTAAAGTACTTTAAGGTTTGTCAAAACTTTTAGACATATTTATTACAGTTATGTGTTTATACCTTATTTGTTTCCTAGACTATAAGCCCTATGAATGCATCCCTTCTGCTTGGCACAGTGCCTGGCTCGTAGTAGGTGATTAATTAAGCTTGTGGATTGATAGACCTAAACTTTGCATCTTCCTCAGCAACACGCACAGTGCTCCCAATGCAGCAAATACTTACTAAATGCCTGTTTGTTAAATCAGTGAATGAATGAATGAATAACAAGCCTCATTAAAAGCATACACCCCCCCTTTTTTTCTTTGAAACTGTCCCTGGCCTGGACGATTCATGATGTAGAGAATACATACAAAATAGCCAAGATGGTCAACCAAAGACCATCAAAGGATCACTCTTTCTTCGGTCGGGCCATTTCCTCTAGTACTCTGGTGACCTGAAATTAGGGAATTTATTTCTTGGAAGGAAAAATGAAAAAAAAAATAGAAATAGGTATTGAGGGAAATCAGATGAATCATTTGATACCTCAGGAAGATCTATGGATCAGCTATTATTAGGGTGGGCCCCAGTCAGACACATGGCTTTGTCCAGGCCTCCATTATTACCTCTGCATCTGAGCAGCCCTTGTTTCCTCAAAGCTCAGCTCAAAAGCTATCATCCTCTGTCTCTCTGTGTCTCTTCTTTCTGCCTCTCTGTCTCTCTCTTCGCTCTCTCTCTCTCTCTCTTTCTCTCTCATTATCTATATACACATGTATGTAAATAATATTTATATATAATACATATATATTCTGTATATGTGGGGTGGGAGGGTATTCAGGGAAGATAAGCACCTCTGGTGTAATGGCTTGCCAAACCCTTTTCAGTTCTTCTCATCCACCTTTGGTGTTTACCTGTCACCAGTTCTCATCTGTGGCTCCAAGAAGCCTGGCCACCCGCCATACCCTTGTAAACCATCTCAGCAGACACACTAAAACAAGAAAACTAGGTTTAGAGCAACTGACAGGCCTCAAACCTATCAGGGAATTAGGGTGATATCTATCCCAAAGCTGCTCTGGTAAAATGGGTACATGAGAACAATCTGTTCCAATGGCCACAAAGGCAGCTGAAGCAAATGCTGTGGAGTGCTTGGAGTCTAGACAACCACTGAAGACCTCAAGGTCATCCACTGCATCCAGGACTATCACCAGTCATCTTGACTTTTGTCCTGTCACTGGACTTCAATGACTTAAGAAGAGAGAAGGAGCTGAATAATTTTGCACAGCTTTGCCTTACTTAAATCCAATTCAGTCCTAAATTTATACATTACTCACCCTGTGATGTCATTTGTCCTCTTGAAAAAGGACAAACAACAACTATTATTTATGCATGTTGTTTTTCCTGATAGAATGCAAGATCTTTGAGAGCAGAGACTGTTTCATTTTTGACTTTGTAATCCCAGAACTCAGTAACCTACCACAGTTCTTGTGAGTCAGTCAGTTGACTAACTGTTATGGGAATCTGAAGATCTTCCCTGCTCCTAGGCCCTTTGATAGCCTTAATGGGCTCTGAGAACCTTCCCTGATTTGAAAGTATTCTCCCCCTTAACAGGCTGAATGTGGTAATGTGGAGTCTGTGGTGAGAGGCTTATTCTTCAGGAATGCCCATG
Source organism: Pseudocheirus occidentalis (assembly GCA_028646575.1). Taxonomy (NCBI): domain Eukaryota; kingdom Metazoa; phylum Chordata; class Mammalia; order Diprotodontia; family Pseudocheiridae; genus Pseudocheirus; species Pseudocheirus occidentalis. The sequence goes on from CM053595.1 coordinate 94,677,931, forward strand.
CCTTATTACTTTGTAATTGGACAGTGGGTCAAGAGGGCTATGAAGTCTCCAATCCAGGAGAAAGCTATATATACTGCTGATGTGAGGTTTTGCTTTGGGGCTCACTTTGAGAAGACTTCTGTGATTTGGCCAGATGAGACTCTGGGCAGCCGTTGAGCCCCCTGGCTTTGAAAAACCCAGATGTTGGTGCTCCCTCTCTGATAACTGAATAGGTATGGATGTAATGGTCAGATGGCTGGAAGCCCTTCTCCTGATCTGTTTCTTTGTCTGCTTGTAACTTCTGTTTGTGTTCTGTTAGCATTCTATGGAGTTCAGGGTGATTTTTACCCTGATCTAGGTAAATGATATATGTTTGTTTGATTAAAGATTGTTAACCCTCCCTGAGTTGCTTTCCTTTAGAAAAACAGATCTAAGAACCTGTGCTAGCAGCCACCCTGGGAATGCTAGGGTGCTTGCTGATACAAATGGCTTCACGAACAGGATCTGTGAAGTAAAAGGAAAGTGTGGGGGCAGGGATAATTGAATGTTTCCCAGTTGTGGCAGCTGTGACTCTGTAGAGCAATGGAACCAGAATGTAGAACTGCCTGCATGTCAACTTTGCTGAGGTAAGAGCAGGAATGGTGAGCTGCTGTAATAGTAATCAATTTATTAGATATTTAAGGCTAAGTAGATCAGATACTTAGGGCTAAGTAGCACCTAATAATTTAGGGCTAAGTATAGAACTCTGTCCATTGGTGAAAAGATGTGAATCCCCCTGTTGACTTGGAAGAAGGCTATTGGCTGAGACACACCCCTGTTGACTTGGGAGAAGGCCTGTGCTGTATATAGGGCAGAATTTTAGCTAGGCAAGGGAGATTTTGGATTTGGCTCCTCTGTGAAGCTGACTGAAGACATGAACAGGATGGGGCTTTGTTTGTTTGTGACCTGGCTGATCCTTGAGTTCCAGGCAAGAGAAGTCCTGAAGGGTTTGAGGTGTGCTGAACCCTGTGAAGTTCAGTGTGTGCCAGGGGAGTGTCTTAGCCAAAAGCCTTCTTCCAAGTCAACAGGGGAATTCACATCTTTTCACCAATGGACAGAGTTCCATACTTAGCTCTAAATTACTAGGTGCTACTTAGCCCTAAGTATCTGATCTACTTAGCCCTAAATATCTAATAAATTGATTACTATTGCAGCTGCCTGACTCAGGAATGGGACAGAAGCCAGGAGCAGCTGCCTTCTGTGGGAGGAAGAGGAACCCAGGGGTTCAGAATTCAGATAAGGACTGTGCACCAAAGCAGGAGCACTGAATGTGTTTTCTTGCTGTATCCCACAGTTTGGGACCCGATTTGTTCAGGGTGGCGGGGAATGATGAGGAGCTTGTGCTCAAGCTCCACACTAAAATATTGTTTTCTGTGTTTATTGTGTGCTATCTTTGTTATATTGTTGTAAAATTCTGTTGTCACCAGTTACTCCTAAAACTCCTATTAACCTATGGAATGAAATGTATTGTTAATATATTTTTGCCAAGTAAGGGACATGAAAGATCTTGGGGCTGAATGTAATGATACTGGAATTTGAAGATCTTGCATACCCCTTGAACTTGCTGATGTAGCAGGAAGGGATGAAGCAAGAGAAAGCCAGAACCAAGCTAGTGTCTGCACCATGGTGACTGGAGGCAGCAGCAGCGGCTGTGGTTGCAATGTGAACTCCTTTTACTTTGAGCCTGCCAGAATCTCTGCTAAGAACTCCTGCTGAGGACTGCCAGGGATGAGAACTGCAGCAGGACCAGAGCTACTGGGAGCAAGCTGCCTGGACACTGAGCAGTTGTTGTTAGGGAGGGAGGAGCTTTGCCTGAAGTAGCCTGTCCTGCTCTGAAGGCTTGAGAATGTGGGTGTTTACTACTTTAACTACATGTGCCACCTTCATAACTACTGTATTAGCTCTGACTTTCTGGTTTGGGGACTCAGTTTTCTGGTATTTAAATAAATGTTCTAGCTATATTTCTCATGTAGAAAGCCTGTTACATTTTGTGATTAATAACCATATCAGCATACTTACAGTTACTGTAGGCATTGTGAATACTGCATTGTTGATACACTAACACATTTTAAAATATTTATTAAATATTTGCCATGCTCTATCCTAAGCCCTGGGGCCACAAAGATAAGCAAAAAGAACTACTGCTCTCAAGAAACATACATTCTAATGTGAGCACAACTTGTAAATAATTAGGCACATTCAAGATTTATAAAGCCCTGATAGACCTTCCATCTTGTTGAGGAGACTGGAAAAGCCTTTGCAGAAAATATTACTTAATTCTTGAAAAAAAGCCAAATGAAGGGCAGCTAGGTGGCTCACCGAATAGAGCACTGGCCCTGGAGTCAGGAGGACCTGAGTTCAAATCCAGCCTCAGACACTTAACACAAAAAACTAGCCGTGTGACCATGAGTAAGTCAGTTAACCCCAATTGCCCTACCTTCCCCCTCCAAAAAAGTGAAAAAGAAAAAAAAAGAAAAAAGCCAAATGAAACTAAACAGTATTGGTAAAGTGACAGAGAATGCAGGAATAGGGGAGGGGTAGTATGGAGAAAAAGACAAAGACACAGAGATAGGAAAAGGAGTGTCATAGTCAAAGAATCACAAGTAGTTTAGGGTAGTTGAATTATATGGTTTGTGGGGTGGAATAAAATGTAAGAAGATTGGAAAGGTGGAAAGAGGCCAGAAAAACTTTAAATGACAAACTTCATTTTTTTATCTTAGATGTGATAGGGAACTATGGGAGTTCCTTGAGTAAATGAGTAACATGTCTAATCTAAGCTTTAGAAATAATCAGCTTGAAAGTTTGAGTGAAGAATGGATTGTAATACAAAGAGAGCTGAGGCAGGGATACCAGTTAGAAAGTTATTGTGACAGTCCAAGAGAAAGGAAATAAAGAACTTAACATGAGTGGTAGGGAGAAAAGTGAGCATATGGAAAAGATGTGGTAAAGGTAAACAGTGTCAAGATTTGCAGCAGATTGGACATGTAGCATGAGTGAGAGTAAGGAGTCAAGGGTGACAATAAGTTAAAGGCCTGGCTGGGTGCCTGAAATGATAGTGGCATTATAGACAGTGGTAGGGAAAGTCAGAGGAGGGAAGGTTTTGGTGGAAAATATAAGGATTTTGCTTTGAACCTGTGTAGTTGGAGATGTCTATAGGATATCCATTTCAAAATGTCCAAAAGGCAATTGGTAATGTTTGACTGTAACTTAGGAGAGTGCCAATGGCTGAATATATAGATATGGAAATAATCTGTATAGAGAGGATAATTGAAACAATGGGGGCTGGTAAGTGTGATTATGCAGTGTGATAAAACAGAGAAAAAAGAGAGGATGGCCTAGGACCTTGCGGACCATTCATGGTCACTGGGTTACCTGAATGAAGAACCAGCAAAGGAGACTGAGAAGTAATAGTCTGATAGGACGAGAACCAAAAGAGAGGGATTATAAAAAGTTATAGAAAAGAGGGTATCAGTGAAGAGAAGATGATCATTAATGTCAAATGCTATGTTTCAAAGAGCTCAAGAAGGATAAGGATTAGAAAAGGCCACTAGATTTGGCAATGCAGATCAATTGCAACTTTGAAGAGGGAATTTTTATTTGAATGGGATCAGAAAACAGATTTCAGAGGGTTTAGAAGAGAAATGGAGACATGTAGTATGCAAAGATTTCTCAAGGAATTTTGCCATGAAAGCTTAAGTTTGACGTTTTTCCAGGATTTATAATCTGAAAAGTTCAATGGTTAATTGACAGTTTGGGACTGAAGCTGGAGAAGAGACCAAGGCTAGATAGATCTGAGTCCTCTGCATAATAATTAAAGCTATGGAGCTGATGAGACCAGCTTGTAGGGAGAAAAGAGAAGAGACCCTACAATAGAGCCTTTGGAAAGATCCAACACCAGGATGATGAAACAGCAAAGGGGACTTAAAAAAGGAACAGTTAGGCAGGAGAACCATGGGAAAGCAGTGTCATGAAACCTAAGAGAAGAGAGCATTTACAGGAGAGGAGGGCAGTCAGTACTGTCAAATGTGCCAAAAATATTGAGAAGGAACCGGTCATAGGTGACCTTGGAAACAGAATTTAGTTGAATAATAAGGTCATGAGGCAAAAGGAAAAGGATTGAAGAATGAGTGGAGAGAAGTGGAAGAAGTGAGTGTGATCATCTCTTTCTAGAAGTTCAAGAAAGGGAGGAGAGATATAGAAAGGTAGCTTGAGTGGATTGCAAAATCTAGTCAAAGTTGGTTTGTAGGGATTTTTTGTAAGGATAGGGGAGACTTTTTCATGCTTGAAAGCAGTAGGGAAGAAACCTGTCGGAAGACAGATTGAAGTTTAGAGAGGGGTGATTACTAAGGTCATAATCTATTAGAGAATACCAGAAGGGATGAGATGAAGAGCACATGTAGAGAGGTTGGCCTTGGCAGGAAGGGCCTCTTCATTGTTAGGGAAAATTATTCCAAGGGAACAATTCAGACGTTGGTTCAAATTGACCATGTTCACTGAAATATTGAAGTCCTAGAACCTCCATTCCTATGAAATTCTATTCCTATGGTCTACCACGAAAATTCCTAAAGAATCAGAATCTCAAAGTTAGAAGGGATCTCAAAGTTCATCTAATTCAATTTGTACCTGAACAAGAATCTCTCTACAATATGCCCCAAATTCCGCTAGCCTTTACTTGGATCTCATCTTTCCTGTGACTCTCCTCAAAACAAACTCCCTTCAATGGCCATCACTCCCACAAATATATCTTCCCCTATTAGAATGTAAGTTCTTTGGGGGAAAGACCTTTGTCACTTCCTCTGTTTGTATCTCCGGTGCTTAGTACATTGCTTAAGGAAAGCAAATACTTAAGAAAAGGTTACTAATTAATTGATTGATTAATGTCTCTGCTCAAGCTCTCTCTCATGCTTATAATGCATTCTCTCCTCATCCCTACTTATTGGAATTTCTACTTTCTGTCACAATTCAGTCTAAGTGTCATTCCTACACAAGATCTTTCTGTTCCCATGGTCTGCTAATGACTACTCCCTGCAAGTATTTTATGTGTATATACTTTATACACATGTAAGCTTATATGTACATTTAAGCATATGGTTGTAGTCATAGGTATATATATATATATATATATATAAGTATATGCACATATATTGGTATATGTGTATGTATATATACACAAACACACACTTAAACGTATACATTTTATCCTTCACTAATAGAATGTAAGCTCTAAGAGCACAAGGACTGTTTCATTTTTGTCTTTGTTTCCCCAGAAGCTAGCATTCTGTCTAGTTCATAAAGGATGTTTCTACATTGACTTTTGCCATAAGTTCTAGAATTTTGTTAAGAATTTTTGTAATAGAATCAATTTTGTCAAGAATCACAGGCCTATAGTTTGCAATCTCTATTCATAGGATCATATTATCCTAGACCTAGAACTAGGAGAGATCCTAGAGTCATCTAGTCCAAGTCCTTCATTTTATATAGGAGTAAACTAAGGCCTAGAGAGAATAAATGACTTGTTTAATGTCACCAGAGCTGGTGTCAGAAATAGTTATTTTGTTTATTGAAAATTTGAGAGATCCATCTCTCTCCAACCTTGTAGTACCTTCCTTCTTCTACATAATTTTTCAATGATGATTGGTAGTGGCTTAGCAATCACATTTCTCTGCTAGCTTTTTAATGATACTTTTCATATAGTTTATGGACCTGCTAACCCAAGCTCATCAAGAGAATTTATTGTTCTCTTTTATTTCCATTTTTATCTTAAGTTTCCTTCCTTACCAACCTTTTTGGGGGGAAAGGGGCAGGGCTTCATTCCTTTCCATTACAATGATAATACTCATTGGCAGAAAAAAAATGCAAAAGGAAAATGGATTAGACATCTTTAATTTTTCTCCTTCATATTCTATCCGCATCCACTCTACCCTGAGCAATAGTTTTATACCTATCTGATTCTCCTCTTTTCCCCAATGTGGTTAAAAACCAGCAAAAATGCCAACCTCCATCCCTTTTTTATTGACCGCATATTTCCCTGTCAGTCTCAACTTGTTCTGAGAGCTAACTCTTCTGACACTATTTTATAGCATATTTTAATATTTATCCTCCATTATTTATCCTTGTTTCATCTTCCATATTTTTGTTTTTAATACATTAATTTTTTCCAATGAACAACTATTATATCTCCCTTCTTACTTCCTGAAAAAAAGAGGGAGAGAAGAAAAACAAAACCTCTCTAACAAATTAGCATATTTAAGCAACTTTCATTGCCCATGTTCAAAAATGAGTTTCTCACTAGACCATCACCTCTGTGGTGACGTGGAGGTGGACAGCATTTTAAAATGCTTCTCTAGCATCATAATTGCCCATTGCATTGATCAGAATTCTTCAGTCTTTCTAAAAATATTCATTTTTTTGCAGTGTTGTTATAATATGAATTGTTCTCCTGGTCTGATCACTTCAATCTGTATTAGTTCCAAGGAGATATTTAAGTGACATCCAGTACCTTCACTCCTTTGTATAAATTTTTAATTATGTCTTCTGATTATGTGAGATAGTTTATCTTACCTCTTCTTCCTTAGTGTTCCTTTTTTCCTCTTCTTTTCCTTTCTTGTTTTAAGACCATCAAAACATATCAAAAATCATTATCAGACCCTCCATTTCATTTGACTCCCATTCTAACCCTTCTGACATTCCAGTTCCTACAGGATGTTTTTTTGCCTTCTCTGATACCTGTCCCTCTTCCTCATCTACCATTTCCATTTTCCTCATTATAAATTGTTCACTTTCAGAAAGTTTCTTCCTGATTATTTACTTGTATATATCTTTTTGATTCTTTTTTATTCCTGTAAAAATTAATTTGTAATTTAAACTTTCTACTAATCTTCCTTCTTTTAATCAGGAATACTTGGTTTGATAAACTAGACTCTTCTCAGCAACGCACAGGCATAAGACAACTCTACAAGTCTCAGGATAGAAGGAGAGATCTACACTCAGAGAAAGATCTAGAAAGACCAGAGTTTCAATGGAGACTGAAGCAATCTACATACTATCATTCTTTTTCATGTTTGGTTTCCTTTCTTTTTTCCCATTGTTCATTCCATTGCTTACAACCCTTCTATACAACCAGACTATTGTACAATGTCAAAGTATTTGCAGATCCTATACTTGATTGCACATCACCATGGCGGTGGAGGGGAAGGGAAGGAGAAAATTTGAAACTCAAGGGATTGTGGAACTGAATCTTGCAAACTAAAAGTAAATAAACAAGTCAATGAAAATTAAAAAAAGGAATACTTGGAAGTCGTATATTTCATTAATGGTTCATTTTTCCCCCGTGGGGTTATGCTGTTTTTCTGGATAAGTTATTCTTGGACTTAAAGCTAAGTATTTTGCCTTTTAGAATAATCTATACCATGTTCTAAGTGATAACCTAAAACTTATGTTTCTTGCTGTGCTCCCTCAGTATTTATACTCTTCATTTCTGACAGCTTGCATTTTTTTCTTTGATCTTTAAACTTTAGATTTTGGCTATGATGTTCCTAGGAGTTAGGAGTTTTTAGTTTGTGTGTATATATAGTTTTTCAGAGATGACTAATATACTCTATTTATACTTTGCTCTCTGGTTTTAAGAGATCTGGACAGTTTTCTTTAATAATTTTTTGGAAATATAAATAACTAGGTCATGGATTTCAGGCAATCCAGTGATTTTTCAAAAAAAAATCTGGTTTTGACCTGTGTTCCAGGCCAATTGCTTCTGCTATGATTTAACTTACATTTTCTTCTGTTTTTTCCCCAATTTTTTGACTCCATTTTAATATTCCTTGTCTTATGGAGTAATTAACTTCTATTGGGTTCATTCTAGTTTTTAAAGAGTCTTTTGGGTAACATTTTGCACCCTGTGTACCATTCTCTTAACTCTCTCTCTAGGTCTTTCTTCAGTTGCTCTTATTCCATGTACAATAACACATTAAAATCATTTACTTTTTTTTTCATCATTTCTTCTAGAAATGCTAAATGACATTGTGAACAGGTTATATTTTGCTTGTAGGTATTTTTGAGTTATCTCTTTCCTGGGTTTGTTTTTTTCTGGGTTTTTCACATCCCTGGTCTCATAATAGTTATCTTCTTTTTATTTGTTTAGTCATTTTTCCAATGAGATCTACTCAGAGCGATTCATTATTGCTGACCTAGCTGAGAGCTCTTTCAAAGGTGACTCTCAGCCTATGATCCTATTTCCCATCTCCACCTTCACCTTATCATTTCTTTCCTAAGTGAAGGACTAGGTCCTGAACTGCCACCAACCTGGGCTGAGGAAGAGTAACATTAACTTCAGACTCCACTGGCCTGCTTCCCTAGCCTGCTGATCTATAATCCAGGTGGGAGCTGCTAACTTGGACCTTCACTGAATCCATGACCAGCTCTTCAAGTTGCAGTCCTACTGGCCTAGTTTTGAAATTCTGCATGCTGCCCTACCCATCTCAAAGCTATGAAAATTGAGGCCATGATCATGATTCACCCTGTTACACATTGCTTGCTTTGCTGACACGCCTGTAGGTGAAATTTATGATTTAGGGCTACAAAGATGATCCATTATAGTTTCTCCTTAATTTCCCATTTCTGAAAAATAAATTGGAAATAATTCCCAGATCAGGTATTCTTCTTGGGTTGTTATTAAGCGGTTCAGGGGGGGAATTTGGGGTGAGTGCTGTTTACTTTTACTCTGCCATCTTGACTACTTCCAAATTGTGATTTGTTTTTGAGGTTCTTGGATATCTTTGTACATTGTTTTATTCTTGAACACTTACCATCTCTCCTGGGCTGACTTGTTTTTATCAAATATTAATTCATGAGATTTTACTGATTCTTTCTCTGAACATTTTGGAACATACTTTCCTGACTCAATGGTGTATGTACAATTATGCCTGACTTCCTCTACTTCTGTATCCCAAGTTCTGACTGGCATGATGATATTTCCTCAAGGTTCCTATCATTTCCATAAAATAAATAATTTCTTCCTTGCTGGCAATAATCAACAGCAAAGTAAAATATTATATTTATTTAGTGATGTAAAGGAAAAGATTATTGAAAAGCATAAAAAGGCCAATCAATAGTCAGTGACTAATCTTCACATGAGCTCAGTGTTAAGGCATATCTTCCTCTTCTTGACAGAGAAGTAGTCAATTTATATTTGCAAAAATGAGACATATATTGTACAACATGGCCAATGTGTTGATTTAATTTGCTTATATATATAGTCACTTGTTACAAAGGAAGATTCTGGTGGGGTAAGGGGAAGAGAAGGAAGTCATTGGAAAGTGACAGTAATTTTTTATAATGATAAACAATTTTGAAAATACTTATTAATTGACACCTAATTACAGAGTTATATTTGTTGATTGTCCTCTTACAGAGTAAGCATCATGGAATTTGGGAAAAATAAAATTTGACAGTGGATAGCTGTTCAGTTTGTGACAGAAGGTACTGTTCCCTTCAGCCTCTACTTATAATGCATTGTCATGTGTTAGAACACTAGCAGTCAGAAGATTAGAATTGAATCTCAATTCTGCCACTTGGGCAAATCATTTACTTTCTTTGGCCTTTGGTTTTCCCATTTTTAAAAAATGAGACAGTTGTCCTAAAAGATCGCTTAGTTTCCTCTTCTGGTTATCTATGAATTCACTTGGAAATAAAGGGATAGGGAGACAGGCACATGCTTTTGTATGCGTATAAGTGCTGGGAAGTAAGTGCCTCCATGGGAAGGTGCACACCCTCCAATCAGCAGTTATGGTGACATGGATGTACACGTTTATATTTAGCACTTAACTCAGATTTTTTTCTTTTTTCTTTTTAATTTTTGAAGTCTACAACCTTGTTGCCTCACCTGCCTGTGAAATCTAGCCTGGGGTCTCTTCTCAGGTTACAACTCCACCCTGATCATGTCATGACAGATTTAATCCTAATGGGACTGGAAGCGAAGTCTACTCCCAGACAAATGATGAAGTGAAATATTTAAGAAATCATAAAAAATGAATAGTAGTGCCACGCGAGCTGTCTCTCCAAAGTGACAGGGCTAAGGAAGCTGCTCAGGCAAACAGCCAGAGAAGTGAAACTCCATTTATGATCTAATTCCCATTTCAGCATCAATCAGCACATATTAATCACAGCAACAGTGGAAAGAAAATCCTGAGTGTGCTCTTACCGTAACATGTTATGATCGGTGAGCCAAATTTTGGATTGCCAATGAAATCCCAAACTAGTTCAACTACTCTTCTCCTTCCACCATCCCCACTCTCCATAACTCCTCATAACTTTGTGTCATATTCTAAACAGCTCCTTGGGGGCTTCTGTCATAGCTGAGACTTGACAGATTTTCTCAGCTTTTAACATTGATTTTATTAATACGAGATGTCATGTCCATGCAAAAGATTCCCATCAGGATGTTGTGCATGTACATATGCACCTACAAACTGCAAGCAAGCATGTGCATAGTTGTGTTCATGCACACACATACATGCACCATGCACATACATCATTGCTGCTCCCATGGTAACTTAACAGTTCCCATAATCTAAGCAGTTCTAAAAGCTGATCATAATTTGACTCCACTATGAAGTTGATACCTTTTGATGCTGTTCTCTTGCCTCTAGCATGAAAAAAAATATCTGGAACCTTTATTTGACCACCCAGTCAGCTTGGAGGATTTCTATTTGGTGAGGCTGGGAAATTTAAAAATTCACCTTGGAATAAATTGTGGGGTTATTGCCTTCACAACTTTGTTAAGGAGAAGGTAGGTCCTCACAAGTTCTCTGGGAGTAGCAGAAGCTTATGTCTGCCTGAAAAGATCAGGGTGGTCCTGATGCTTGCCTGTTGGTAACATATTCTGGCAGTGAAAAGGTGAGCAGATAAGGACTCTGAGAAAGCATAGTATGCAAAAAAAAGGACATAGAAATAGGTCAGAAGAAGAGAAAGCAAACAGACCCGAACATTTAAAGAGAAAGAAAAACAAAGGTCACGTGACAAATAGAACAGTTGATTGATACAGAGTAGACAATTATCTTAGATATTCCAGAACAACATAGGGGGAGGCAGGTATAAATCTGTATTATTATAGGCCAAAAAAGAAATAAAGTTCTGCTAAGTGGTTTCTTGAACTGGAAAAAATGCCTTTGCCATACATCCTAGATGAATGCTTCTTTAACCAAATCTTCCCTGTTTGTCAGCCCTCAGATACAATACTTTGGTGGCAATACTCCTGAGATATTTAAAGATATGTTCTCTATTTAGGGACCAGCAATTTCCAGGACTCAAATGAGTTCATGGAAGCTGACTTCATAATCAGAGTCAAATCAAGTAACAAATATTTATCAAGCATTTGTTATGTGCCAGGCTTTGTGCTAAACTCTAGGAATAAAAACACAAGCAGAAAGAAAGATGTTCCCTGCTCTGAAGGAGATTATTTTCTAAACTTTTGAGTAAGAGGACCAGAGTTCAAATCCTGTCTCTGTCATTTATGTCATCTTGCGGAAATTACTTAACCCCTCTGACACTCAGATTACTATTCTATTGAATAAATTGATTAGAGTAGATAGCCTCTGAGGTTCATTCTAGCTTTAAATCTATGATCATTTTATACCTTGCACAAGGACACAGAGGTAGGGGCAAGGTTAGGATTACTGGCAACAGTTGATGCTTACAAATTATTATAGGATCATAGACTTGGAGCTAGGATTCTTAAGACCATCAAACCCAATTCCCTCATTTAACAGGTGAGGAAAACAAGGCATAGAGAGTTTAAGTGACTTACCCAGGGTCACATAACTAGTAAAAATGCCAGAGTGGGACTTGAATCCCAGATCTCTCTGAGTCCGAGTTCAAATCTACCATACCACAATGCTCTTCCATTCTTTCCATTCTTCCTCCATAGAAGGAAATAATTACCTACAGTGATCATGTTTATTAGAATAACACAGTCAGCAAATGTATCCAATGCAAATATCTGCTCTCCTATCAGTGATGTTGAATTTCTTTCTGCGTCTTTAAAAAGCTACCACATCCTTCAGGGTCTTACAACATGCAAGTCTGTTATTAGAGATTCTGCTGAATTATTCAGGGCTAACTCAAGATGTGGAGACACCTTTTTTTAGACAGAAAATTGGCAAACACTCTCTAAGATGCCTTACAGCCAAAAAAAAAAATTCCAAAAGGGAGGGGGAAAAGAAAACAACCAACACTCCTACCACAAATCTTTCTACAGCTGTTGTACTTATCATCAGATTCATGTTATAAAATTATTATGTGAATACAATGAAATGTATGTTTTCAGCAGGCTTTTTGTCTGAGAGGTCAGTATTTGCTAATACCTGATGGGAGCCAAGGGGTTAAGTCAGCCTTGGCAGCTTCTGAAATACAAATGGGGAGAAATGCACCATCAATATAAAAAATCAACATTAAGTGAGGATATTGTCCTCCCTTTGCCTTTCATTAAAGGCCAACGAATATTGAAAACCACCATCACTCAGGGGATTGTGTCAAAATACACTTGATACAGATCAAAAACAATCCCATCAGCAGGGCTGAAAGAATCAATGGTTTGCTTTTCCAAAATGCTGACCCCAAAGTTGAAGATTTCTGCAAACAACAGTGAAATTTCCTAGAAAGTTTCAGAATGCCATCCAGGTATATCACTATGCAGAAGAAGAAAAAAAAATCTGTGAAAACAGTAAAGGGAACTATTTAGTAGCCAGGGGACTATTCTATAGCAAAACAAAGCCAAAAAAAGATTGTTGAAGAGGAGAGATCATGCATAAGAACCAGGGCCACTGAAAGGTTTAATAGATGTGGGTTTACAGGGAAAGGGAAGAATGGAATGTGTAGACACAGTCTGATTCATACAATATATTTTAACAAATATCTCTCCCCTCCTCCTCCCACCCCCCACCCCCACCTCCCACCATGCCTTCCTGTGAGTTTGTATTCCTATCAAGTACACTAATCAAATTTATGTAAGCTTGGGATGGATCTACTTCTTGCAATGTGATCCAGAGTCTTCCTCTGCAACGCAATGCATTCAGAGCATTCTGACTGCTTCTGGTCAGCTCAGCCATGATGACTCAGGAACTTGTACTGTCTAGTGACAGTACAACATTCCATTGGCTGCTGAATGAGAAATCCATTTGTAAAGGGAGAATTCCACTCTTCAGGGTGCACTATGACAAACTTGCATTAAGCCGTGAGTTCATGACTACATAAAGAACCTCTACGTGGGATCAGACTATGTCTTGTGTCTTCTTTTTACTTTTGGAAAAAAAAAACTTGTGAAATCTCAAAAGGCTGGCAAATTCATCTTGCCCAGTACCCAAGCAGTAGAGTAGCAGCTATTAAAGGAGATACAGCAGCAAAGGCAGCAACAAAAGGGAGAGTCACCTACAGAGAAAGACCATTAGAAAGGAAAATCCTACTTGGTTCAAATCAAAGTAGACTCAATGGTGAACTATAAGGTGGCTATTCAGCAGTCTTACCAAAGAAAATGTTTCTGAATGTCCCAAGGAGACATTTTAACTGATTGAACTAGTAGTGATAAGTTATTACTAGATTCTCTTCCAATTATTCTCTCACTTATTTGCTTGGTATCCTGTTTTTTTGGTAGAAGACAATCTGTGGGATTTAGCAGCTTTCACATTAAAGGAATGGAAAGTTTGGAATATCATATTTTAGAAGGCAAAGGAGCTTTGATTGCAACCAAAAATCAACTACCCCCCCCCAAAAAAAAAACCCAACAAATCAGCATAGCATTTTGTGGGAAAATAGACACTCAATGAAATAGGGGATACTCAAACCATCCTGATAAAAAGACCACAGCTGAACAGCAAATTTGATTTTCAAATACAAGACTCAAGAGAAGCATGAAAAGGTAAACAGGATAGAAAAAATAATAGCACGTTATTCAATAAGCTGAACTGTTTACATCCTTACATAGGAAGATGATACTAGTAACACATAAGAACGGTATATCTATCAGGGCAGTAAGAATGAGTATACATAGACAGAGGGTACAGGTGTAAGTTGACATTGGTGGGATGATGTTAAAAAAATTAAGGAGTGAGAAAGAAGACTGCAGTGGGAGAAGAGGGGATAGGAAGAATGTGATAAATTATATCACATGAAGAGGCATGAAAGAATGATTACAGTGGAGGGTAAAAAGGAAGGGAATAAGCATTGTTTGAGGTTTGCTCTTATCAGATTTGGTTCAAAGAGGGAATAACATCCACATTCAGCTGGGTACAGAAATCTATGTTACATTAAAGGAAACTAAGAAAGGAGGGGGACAAAGAAAGGGGGTTGATAGAAGGGAAGGGAAGGTTAAGGGAGGTGGTGGTCAGAAGCAAAACACTGGTGGGGAGAGGAAGTGAAGAGAGAGAGAAGTGTAAACAAGGGGAAAATAGGATGGAGGGAAACACAGAGTTAGTAATCATAACTGTGAATAAGAATAGGATGAACCCTTTCATATAGAACAGAATAAATAAAAAAACAGAAACCTACAATATCTTGTTTATAAGAAACACATTTGAAACAGAGACATACATAGAGTAAAGGTAAAAGACTGAAGCAGAATATTTTATGCTTCAGCTGAAGTAAAACAACAACAAACAAACAAGTATAAATCATGATCTCAGCAAAGCAAAATCAAAAACACATCTAATGTAAAAAGACAAGGAAGGAAATTACATCCTTCAAAGAGGTACCACAGACAATGAAGTAATATCAAGACTAAACATATATGCACCAAATGGTGAAGTATTAAAATTTCTAAAGAAGTTACCTGAGGTAGAAGAGGAAATAATAAAGCTACATTAGTGGGAGGAGCTCAACTTTACCCTCTCAGAACTAGATAAATCTAACCACAAAATAAGCTAGAAAGAAGTTACGGAGGTGAATAGAATTTTAGAAAAGTTCAATATGATAGACCTCTGGAGAAAACTGAATGGGGTTAGAAAGGAATATACCTTTTTCTCAGCTGTACATGACACCTACACAACAAATTTATATATTAAGGCATAAAACTTCACAATCCAATGCAGAAGGGCAGAAATGTCAACTGTATGCTTTTCAGATAAAGATGCAATAAAAATTACATCCTATACAAGTCTAGAAAGATAAATTAAAATTAATTGTAAACTAAATGATCTAATTCTGAAGAACTGAGGTCAAAAAAGAAATTATTGAAAAAATAGTAATTTCCTCAGAGAATGATAATAATGAGATAGTATAACAAAATTGGTGGGATACAGCTAAAAGAAGAACTTGGAGGAAAATTTATTTCTCTAAATGTTTACATCAATAAAATTGAAAAAGGCCAAATCACTGAACTACTCATGCAACTAAAAAAAAGTAGAAAAAGAAAAAACTAAAAATCCCCAATTAAACATCAAATTGGAAATCCTAAAAATAGAGATTAATAAACAGTAGAAATTAATAAAGCTAAAAGTAAGAAAACTACTGAAGTAATAAATAAAACTAAGATTGGTTCTATGAAAAAAAAACACAATAAAATAGATAAACCATTTGACTTAAAGAAGAAAGCCAAATTACAAGTATAAAAAATGAAGAGTAAATTCACTAACAATGAAGAGGAAATTAAAAGAATAATTAGGAGCTTTTTTACCCAGTTGTATGCTAATAAGTCTAACAATCTAAGTGAAATACACGAATATTTACTAAAGTATAAATTGCACAGATTAAAAGAAGAGGGAATACTTAACTTCATTTTAGAAAAAGAAGTTGAACAAGTCACCAATGAACTCCCATCCCCAAGGGCCAGATTGATTTACAAGTGAATTCTACCAAATATTTAAACAATTAATTCCAATACTATACAAAAGTGCTTGGGGAAATAGGCAAAGAAGGAATTAGAATAGGCAATGAGGAAACAAAATTGTTACTCTTGGTGTATGATATGATAGTGTACTTAGAGATCCCTAGAGAAATAACTAAAAAAAAACTACTTGAAATAATGACCAACTTTAGCAAAGTTGCAGGATATAAAATAATTCACATAAGTCATCAGCATTTTTACATATGACGAACAAAGCCCAGCAGCAAGAGATAGAAAGAGAAATTCTGTTTGAAACGATCATAGACAACATAAAATACTTTGGAGTCTACCTGCCAAAACAAAACTACAATCTATATGAACACAATTACAAAAACACTTTTCATGCAAATAAAGTCATGTCTAAACAATTGTAAAATATCACTTGCTCATGGTAGATTGAGCCAATATCATAAACATGATAATTCTACCTAAGTCAATTTATTCAGTACTATGCCAATCAAATTACCAAAATTGTTTTGGAGAGCTAGAAAATATAATAACAAAATTCATCTGGAAGAAAAAACAGTTAAGAAAATTGAGATATTTAATGAAAAAAATCAAAAGGAAGGGTGGCTTACTCATTACAGATCTCAAACTATATTATAAAGTGGCAATCCTCAAAGCTATCTGTTACTGGAAAGAAACAGAGTGGTAGATCAGTGGAATAGATTAGGTATAAAAGACACAGGAGTAAATGACCATAGTAATCTAGAATTTGATAAAGCCCAAGACTCCAGTTTCTGGGATAAGACTCACTATTTCACAAAAACTGCTGGGAAAACTGGAAAATAGTAAGGCAGAAACTAGGTATAGACCAACATCTTACACCATATATGAAGAGGAAGTCAAAATGGGTACATGAATAAGACATCAAAGATGATACCATTAGCAAATTAGAAAAGCAAGGAAGAGTTTGTCATATCTGTGGAGAAGGGAATAATTTATGACCAAAAAAGAGATAGAAAGCATTATGAAGAATAAAATAATTTTGGTTATATTAAATTAAAGAGTTTGTGTACAAACAAAATCAATTTAAGCAAGATTAGAAAGCTAGGAAACAATGTTTATAGCAATTATTTCTGATAAAAGGCCTCATTTCTCAAATATATAAAGAAATGAATAA
Organism: Pseudocheirus occidentalis; assembly: GCA_028646575.1. NCBI lineage: Eukaryota > Metazoa > Chordata > Mammalia > Diprotodontia > Pseudocheiridae > Pseudocheirus > Pseudocheirus occidentalis. The sequence goes on from CM053595.1 coordinate 94,694,940, forward strand.
AATTCATAAGAATACAAGTCACTTCCCAATTGATAAATGGACAAAGGATATAGACAGTTTTCAAATGAAGAAATCAAAGTTATCTATAGTCATATGAAAAAATATTCTAAATCATTATTGATTAGAGAAATGCAAATTAAAACAACTCTGAGGTACCACCTCACACATATCAGATTGGCTAATGTGACAAAAAAGGAAAGGATGTGGGAAAATAAGAACACTAAGGCATTGTTGGTGGAGTTGTGAACTGATCCAACCATTCTGGAGAACTATGTAGAACTATGCCCAAAGGGTAACCAAATTGTGCACACCATTTGATCTAGCAATACCACTACTAGATCTGTGTCCCAAAGAGATCATTAAAAAAGGAAGTTACCTACGTGTACAAAAATATTTCTACCAGCTCTTTTATAGTGGCAAAGAATTGAGGGGATGCCCATCAATTGGGGAAAGGCTAAACAAGTTTTGGTATATGAATGTAATGGAATATTATTGTTCCATAAGAAATGATGAGCAGGTGGATTTCAGAGAAACCTGGAGAGACTTGCATGAATTGATGCAAAGTGAAGTGATCAGGTCACTGTACGCAGTAATAGTACTATTATGTGATGACATACTATGATTGACTTAGCTCTTCTCAGTAGTACAATGATCCTAGACAATACAAGAGATGCATTATGGAAAATACTATTTACAACCAGAGAAAGAACTTCTTGAGTTTGAATGAAGATTGAAGCTTTCTATTTTCACTTTTTTTTATCTCTTGTGGTTTTTTTTCCTTTTGTTGTATTTCTTATTTCACAATATGACCAATTGTATCCATAATGAGATATTCACAACACCCATGATGGTTATGAATATGCTGGTATAGTTTTGGATCACAAAATGTAGCAAACTCTC
>CM053595.1:94696339-94754910 GCA_028646575.1 Pseudocheirus occidentalis
GGAACAGATTGTGGGAGGGGCCTTAAAGTGGGATCAATGTTCTGGACTGGGGGGTAGGGGCAAAAAGGGGAGAAAATTTGTAACTCAGAACCTTGTGGAAATTAATGATGTAACCAAGAAAATAAATTAAAATTTAAAACAAAAAGAGATATTGAGGGAGTACAATATGCAAGACTGATTACATATTGTGGGGTGACACCTTTTCAGATATAGATTCTGTCATTGTACCTGTTAGATAGTCTTCTTTGTTTCATATCATTTACAAATTTGATAAGAATGCCACTTTTTCTTTCATCTAAGCAACTGAAAGAAAAGTTACATGAGACAAATTCAAGAGCAAAAAAAAAAAAATTCTGGAGTGCTTAAGAATTTTCTCCAAGCTGATATTCACCCATCAATGAGCAATTTGGAGGACAGGTCATTCAGTCAGTTACAATCCCATCTAACTTACTATCACTTAGCCATTTTCTCCCTATACTGTCTGTGTGGTGAGCATGAGAAACTGTACAAAATGCTATACTACAATCAAAGTTCTTACTCACTTGTTTCAATAATGTCCAACTCTCTGTGACCCATCTGGGGTTGTCTTGGAAAAGATACTGGAGGAGGGGGGCGGAGCCAAGATGGCGGCATAGAATCAGCTTCCACACAGCCACCCTACACACCCCTAAAATATAACTCTGGACAAATTCTAGGTATCTCAAACTCACAAAAATGCAGAAAACACATCTCTCGCTAAAGGCAGCTCAGCAGCAGGGGATCATTGTGGCAGGACGTGCGCCGAGGCCAGCCCAGCCTGAAACTGAAACCATACATGGCCAGGCCCCAGGACAGTCAGGAGGAGCCGAGCCCGGCCCCAGCCAGTTTACAAGAGAGAAGATCTACAGCCTCCAGCAACTCCACATCTAGCAAGGTGTGAAAAATAGGGATTAGAGAAATGCAGCTCAGCAGGTGGAGCTCATCACACAGGCCTGCAGGTTGGGAGTTGAGATCAGCCCAGCCTGAAACTGCAAGTGGCCAGGCTCCAGGATGGCCAGGGGGAGCCGAGCTTCTCAAGCTGCAGCGTGATTCTACTTCAGAGAAGATCTACTGCACCTGGAGGCATCTTCACATCTACTAAGCCAGTTTTAGAGGTCAGTGAAAGTGAGTGAAGCTTTCAAGCTAAATTTGGGGGAGGAAGAGCAGTTCAGCCCCCAGAGGGCAAGGAAACAGTGGGAGAAGGGCAGGAACTGCTGGAACCGGCAGCTGCCCCCACTGGGCTACTTCAGAGCCCCTGACCTGTGGATTCCACAGGGGGGCTGAGTCTAGTGATCAGGGCCAAGTGCTCTTGCATTGAGCTGCCTGGATCCAGATCGTGGTCTTGGGTGGTGGTCCTGGGGAGCACGTTCAGCAAGCCAAAAGTGGGGGGGGTCTACAACTCCCCACTGATAGCTCCACTAGCTGGAAAAACCCCAGTGATTTGGAACAGAGCTTTCCCCCCTGGAAGCAGAGCTTCACAAAGCTAAAAAAAAACCCAACCAATTAATTGACTGGGCAACATGAGGAAAAGGAAGCAAAATAAGAACAGCAATAAAACTCTAGGATCCTTTATTGTGGATAAAAAGGATCAAAGCATGGAAAGGGAGGAAGACAACACAGTCATAACTCCCATACCAAACATTTCCAAGACACTTGAAGAATGCCTAGAAGCTATACATTGACTGAAAAAGGACTTTGAAAACCAAATAAGAGAAGTGAAGGAAAAATTGGGAAGAGAAATGAGAATGACGCAAGAAAATCATGAAAAGATAGTCAACAACCTGACAGAAGAAAACAGCACTTTAAAAAATAGATTAACTCAAATGGCAAAAGAGGCCCAGAAAGCCAATGAGCAGAAGAATGCCTTAAAAAGGCAAATTTCCTAGATGGAAAAAGAATCTCAAAAGCATTCTGAAGAGAATAATTCCTTCAGAATTAGAATGGAGCAAGTGGAAGCTAATGACTTTATAAGAAACCAAGATACTACCAAACAGTTACAAAGAAATGAAAAAATAGAAAGCAATGTGAAATATCTCCTTGAAAAAACTACTGACCTGGAAAATAGATCCAGAAGAGACAATCTGAAAATTATTGGTTAACTGAAACCCATGACCAGAAAAGAACTTGGAAAGCATCCTTCATGAAATCCTCAAAGAGAATTGCCCTGATGTTTTAGAGTCAGAGGGCAAAATAGAAGTTGAAAGAATTCACCAATCACCTCTTTAAAAAGATCCCCAAAATAAAACTCCTAGAAATGTTATTGCCAGGTTCCAGAATACCCAGTAAAAGGAGAAAATATTACAGGTTTCCAAGAGAAAACCATTTGAATACTGTGGAAACACTATCAGGATAACTTAAGATCTGGCAGCTTCTACACTGAGGGATTCAAGGACATGGAATATGATATTTCAAAGATTAAGGGAGCTGGGATTAAAACCAAGAATCAACTACCCAGCAAAATTGAGCATATTATTCAACGGGAAAATATGGTCATTCAATGAGGTAGAAGACTTTCAAGCATTCTTGCTGAAAAAACCAGAACTGAACAGAAAATTTGACAATCAAAGACAAGAATCATGAGAAAGTAAACATGAGAAAGAAATCATAAGGAACTTAGCAAATTTGAATTATTTACATGCCAATATGGAAAAACGATAATAGTAACTTATGAAATGTTTCTTAGTATGAGGATATGTGAAGGGAATACAAATGGATGTATATGTATACTTACACATATGTCTATATAGGAGGCTATATATGCATACGAATGCATGTCTGAGCATGTGTATATATGGGTGTAGAGAGGGCATGGGTTCAAATGAATATGAAGGAATGATACCTTAAAAGGCAAATTCTGAGGTGGGAGACAACTGGAGTGGGAGGAGACAGGGAGAGACAGAATGGCATTAATCATCCCATGTGGAAGAGGCAGGGTATAACTGCTACAACTTTACTTTCATTAGCTCTCATTGAATCTGGCTTAGGGAAGAAATGGCATGAACTCTAAACTGGGTGTCGTGCCACACAAGAGAGTGGGGGGCGTGGGTATGAAAGGGGGGATGATGGAGGGGAGGGCAGAGTCTGGGGGGGGATGCTGGATGCTCACACTTCAATAAAGGGACAGAAACTGGGTAGAGAACAGAACAAGGGGGGAGGGATAAGAAGGAGGGATATATGATCTCTGTCACAATATGTCCACTATGAAGATGTCCTATATAATCACACCTACACAGCCTGTATTGAATTGCTTGTCCTTCCAGCAGGGGTGGGTCAAGGGAGGAACCAAAAGAATCTAGAATTTAAAGCTCTGAAATACCTGCAACTAGGAATCAAGATATACAGGGGTTGGGGTAGGGAGACCTTCCCTGCCCTACCAGAAATTTAGAGAGCAGACCAGGGAAGGGACTCTACAGTAGGATCACTGCTTTGGGGTTGGGTAGGGGAAAGACGGGGAGAAAATTTGTAATTCAAAAATATCAAGAAAATGAATGATGTAAACAAGAAAACAAATAAAATTTATTACCAAAAAAGAAAAAAAAAGAAAAGATACTGGATTGGTTTACCATTTGCTTCTTCAGCTTATTTGACAGATGAGGAAACTGAGGCAGACAGGGTTTAGGGACTTGCCAGGATCATTAGTACATGTCTGAGGCCAGATCTGAACTCAGGAATGTGAATGTTTCTAATTCCTGTCCCAATATTTTTATCTACTGCACTATTTAGCTGCCCTTAAAATCTAGGTACACAATATTTGAAGCATTAAAACAACCTAATAAACTTATCAAAAAAGAAAGTAAGTCTAGTCTTAATGATCTATTGTACTGGCTCTTTTCCATCCAAATTTCTTTCCTAAATATTTATGTATCATGACTTTAAAAATGTTTAGGATGTCTCCAGTAATCAATGTTATGTTTAGTAGGCTATATTTTGTAGATTCTATCTTCTATTTGAGAAAGAAAGAAACTTTTGCTTTTCTCCAGTACATGGTGGGCATGGTGGTTATATATGATAACTGTGTTAAATATATCTTATTTCCATAATTTTTATTCATCACTAATCAGCAATCACAACACAGATTAGATGATGGTACCTTGATATATTGTTTGTCTTAGGCTAGGGACTTGAACTTTTTGAGGGAATCTAAGTACTTTCTCACTACCTTCTCAATTAGGTTTCACCTTCTTGTTGACCATTTTTGTCCTCTCTTTCTTAGTCTAGATCTAACTTTACTTGGTAGAGAAAACAGAAGTGAGACCAGAGTTTTGTGTTTCTAATTTTGTCATCCTTTGGATCGTTTTACTTCTTCTCAAGAGTATCTCTATCCATAATTCTATCACATAAAATAAGGGTGCTTTACAAGTATTAAGGTATACATACACACATACACACATTATTATTACTGTTATTTTTATTTCTTCAATCCATCCCTTCACCCAGATAAAGCTTTAAAACTCTCTTTTTGTTATTCTTGGCATACATTATCAGTGCCAGCCTTAGTTTATTCTGAGATCCAACATTCCTGATACTGTTATTCCAGGATCCTGCTGCTTCCATGTTTTTTTATCTTCTATTACCTATGCTTCTTTCCACATCTTTCCACTTCTTTCCACATCTAAGTTAACTGAAAAGTTCTCTTGTGTATCCACATTGTTCTCTTTAGACATTTCTCTTTTCTTCTTCCCTAAAACTCCTTCAATATTTCATTTTTCAAGAGCTCCAGATCCCCCTTGCTCTGACTTCTTCAAGAGCATTTTGAGTCATATTATCTACACTTTGGCCTGAATCTTTGAAATTCACTCCTCTTGAATCTTTGTTGCATGTCAGAATGCTCCATTCTTCTTATATCCTTACTAATAGATTGAAAAATGGAATGGTCACTTCTCTCCCAAACATAATTTCTACTTCAACTACCAGTCCCTCTTTATTGGTCAGAATCAGGTCCAGAACAGGAATTCCTATTGTTACTTACTCCTACTTTTGAAGATTGAAACTAGCAGTGAAAAATGGAGATGAAAATCAGCTCTTCTGTTTCCAAGGAATTATTCCAGCATATTTCCAGATGACTGTAATCTTCTCTCATTACTGTTGTTGTTCATCCTCCTTTCTCAGAAACGACCAATGACATCAGGAGGGTGATGTCTTGACTTACAAGAGAACTGAATTTAAGTGAGACAGAGCTGTACAAAGTCATCAGACTGACTCTCTCCTCCAGGGTCATCTGAATCCAGTGGCAAGACAGGGGTCAGGATGATTAGAGATAACTCCAATATAGTGAGAGATCTTTGCCTTTTAAGCTAAGGTCTTTTGGGGTGATATGCTTTCTTAATTATAAGCGATCCTTCTCATTACTATATCATGCCTCTATGCCAGATTTCTGATTTGTTTCCTGAAATCTGCATCTATTTCCTTCTTCTGTACAGATGGTTTTGTGGTATAGGATAATATTTTTTTCCTATTTTTTTCTGTACTAAGGTTTACCTAAATGTTCTGTCTGCTTACTAAATCCTAAGTATCCATATCTGATTGTGTCTCATACATAAGACAGTACTCTCAATTTATTGAATTTTATTTTCTTTTTTCCATCATTCATGAGTCTTATTTACCAAATCTCAGTGATATCTTTCAGACTTTAATGTATCCATGTTCACATCCATATAGGCATCCAGTGATGCAGATACTAAAACTATCCAATCATGCCCTCTTATGCCATTCAAATACAGTGGCATCAAATTTCCCTCTTTCTCTAGTCATCTCTAATCTATCTTGTTTATTATTCAAACTTTGTCCACCTAACGCTGTTACTTCATTGCTGGCTCCCTTCTTGGATATTGTCTACTGTGAGTAATTGGTCTCCTCCACTGCCATTCTTCTTCTTATATTGTAGTGGCTACTCTCTACAGTAGATATATGTTGGCAATTTTCACCCTGCTCCCACTTTTTAGTTTAAATCTCCTTGATTAAATGTACAAAAATGTCTATTTTTTTCTGATCCACTTATAAATTTTATTCTGTCCTTAGCCAAGAATCCACCATTGCTCTGTTTTAAGCCATGGCGCAGAAATCCAAACCCATTCTCAAATACCATCTTCTCTGCCAGCTATTCTCTTGCGAAAGAATTCACCTTTGTTTTCTGAATCTTCAGACTTCAATCAATGGTAATGATGAAAGTACAGCATAAGCCTGAGATTGCCACTTCCTTGCCCGGGTTGTCTCTTTCATAGCACTAGGCTTTAACCAAATTATTTGATTGATGGCTGCTGCCTTCATTAGGGACTGTTAGCACTTCAAAATTGTGCTGATTTAGACTATTAGTGACAAGCTGCATTTATGTTTACTTTTGATTCTCAATGCCACTTGAAAACAAAACAAGATGTCCTCCTTATTATGATAGCCTGTTGAGGCTTTAAGTGTGTAAAGTGAACTACGTCATTATCACAAACATCACCATAATTAATGATTGCATAGTGCTTTAAGATTTACAAAGCATTTTAAAAAATAGAGTCTCTTTCAAGATAAATATCAGATATGTAGTCTGACACACAAAATGTAGGTAAAAATAACTAAAAGAAATAATAACTGAAAGAAAAATTTGGAGTCATTTCATCCTGGTCTAGTATGAAAAGGCCTTTTGAATCATGAATTTATAAACAGAGCACTGAATAAAGCTGCCATTCCTTTCTCTCCTATTGTCCCTGCAAAAATCTTCTCTGAGGTCAGTAAGTAGTCAAATACCCAATTAGGTAGCCAACACTACTGCCTAGCTTAACCTCAAGAAACAGCTCCTTCCTTCAGATCTATGGCTACACCCACAATGGAATAGGAACAATTATTTAGCTGCCTCCAGGTACCTTGGGAGAAGGGCTGGTGTTTATTTCTTCCAATTCAATTCATGTAGTTACTGAACATTAGGTTCCTCTACTGAGTCTGGTCTTCTGTGTGGAGTAGAAAAGAAGAAGACATAGCCTTGCTCTCAAAGGGATTACAATCTCATTAAAATAAAAAAAAGTGTTAAGCACAAGAAAGTTATTTCAATATTAAAATGCAACAATTCGATAATTATGCAAAAGAGTATATGACTGATTATTCAAATGAATGGCAGAGACAAGACTGACAGGAGATAACATTATAGGAGAGTTAATAAACTGGGCATTTGTCTCTTAAATAATTCATAATTTCTTCATGTACCCCAAATTAGACAAAGACTCAATAAATTGCCATGGATTCAAACAACTTTCTTTGAAGCAAAACTGGTACAATATTGGGAGTAAAGACATGCATATGACTTAAACTCTTCCTTTATGTTTCAAGTCTACTTCTTTGGGGTGAGTTTATACGTATGTAGGTATCGTAGATATGTAGGTATGTATATACACACAAACACACTTTTTTTCGTTTTTTTGTTTTAAAGAGAGAATGCTCTCACTCACGTTATGGGCCTCAAAGGAATATGGAAGTCTGGAGAGTGTTTCTAGCTCAGTCACTAGCCCAACCTTTTCTCTGCATTCTGCAGACCATGGAAAGGGGAACAGAACATCAATTCTGAAGCCCCCTACTGCTCTCTGGCACCAAGCATTTTCTAGTGACCTTTTCCCCTCCTGCCAGGCTTCTCAGGATACATACATTATGGTGGGAATGCCTCTGTATCTTCAGTCCCAGAATCAGCCTGTTTCCCTCCTTTGCATTTTTCTGAAACAAAGGCCAGACTTACTGTTTTTTTAATAATATCAAAATCATTTTGAATTTGAAAACAGATGTAAAAGGAAAATCATTCCCTGGCATATGTGCCCCCACCCAGGGTCACAGAGGAATGGTTTATGTCACAGTGCAGCTTGTATGACCAGCTCATCAACCTCCCAGAAACCCTCTTCCCATCATTTTTCAAAGCATCATGGAAACAGGACAAACTGACGAGTCAAACAAACTTTTAATCTAGTTTCCCATAAATAAACCTGAGACCAAATTATTGCAGTAAAATTCAGATAACTATGATTCTTCTTTAAACACAGGGACTAATTACAAATGAACAGCAGCTATAGGCCATCGGCTAATGCTGTTTATTACAGTCCCTTGTTACAGGGAATCCCTGGGGTTAGTTTCTGAAATAAAGATTTAATTTGAGGGTAAATCAGAACAACAAAAAATGTAGTTAATTGTAAACAATAGTATTCCAAGCCCAGCTGAGTCCATCAATATAAAAACAGAAGTTAACCTCATCCTTTCAGTACTGTAAACATATTAAATGCTATTTATTGTGATTACATGTGTGTGGCCTTCTACAGCCTAAATAGCAGCATTTTCGTGACTGAAAGATATAAACATCAGATAACTCTACCATCATTCTTCAAGTTTTAAAGATATAAAAATCTAAATATTAATTTTAATAGAGAGGTTAGGAAATTGGAAACTACTGTGATGCATTACAGTCCTCACAATCACATTGGATGCTGGGGGATACACACATTCTAGGAGATTAAAGAGACAGGTGGGGCCCAGACTTTGCTCATGAATATGACATCTGTCATAAACAGAGGCTTTGCTTCCGACCCCACCTCCCATGCTCACTGGTTCCTCCCTTCCCCACCCCCCGTCCCTGAAAGATTTTTTTTAAGCAAAAGCAGGATGGAAACAAAAAGTGAAGACCAAAAAGAGAAACAAAGAATATACAATTAAAGATATAGACATGTATATAGACATAGATACAGATGACAATATAGATCATTATAGCTACCTATAGAGAGACACATACACCACCCGTTTTGTGCAGTCATTTCAATTGTGCCCTTCTTTGTATGATCCTTTTTTGGGGTTTTCTTGGCAAAGATACTGGAGCAGTTTACCATTTTCTTCTCCAGCTCATTTTACAGATGAGGAAACACAGGAAAATAGGGTTAAGTGACCTGCCCAGGGTCACACAGCTAGTAAGTGTCTGAGGTCAGAACTCAGTTCTTCTTGACTCCAGGCCCAGGACTGTGTTACCTAGCTGCCACAAGACACAAACACACACATACACACACACACATACAGATGGATAGATATAGTTACAGATAGATCTAGATAGAGATGTGGATATAAACATAGATTACAGTTATAGATAGATAGATATTTCCATTCCTTATTTATTGAGTCTTTCATTGGGGGAGGCTCCAAAGCATTGGGTGCTAAGATTTAGTTTGAATGCTTTCCTGGCTTGACCTGAATTTCTCTGGCCTAGAATAAATTTCCCTGGGAACTGCATGGGTCAGATTCTCCACAGCAACTAAAGTGTGACATGTATCCCAGATGAAGTCAGAAAGTGCAAATGGTAGGAGCTCATTACATTAAGACAATGAGATTCAGTCACCTTGATTGTCTACTTGGGGTTGTGTCTTCCTCACTCTGAGATTGACCAAGAGCCAAGAGATCAAGAAAAAAAAAATCAAACCACCTTGAAGGATAATGTAACAAGGGTCTAAGGAATAAAACACAAGCTCTATTTGTCTCTTTTGTCACTGATCTACTCTCTGGTTTTGAGGAAATCTATATGTCCCATGTCTTCCCTCCCCCCCCTCCGTGTGTTCAAAGTGAAGATTGACTCCCTCCCTGAAGTTAAAATTAAAAGGCTCAAGGAATACATTCCTACTGTCTACTAGACATTGTGTGTGTGTGTGTGTGCATGTGTGAGAGAGAGACAGAGAGAGACAGAGAGAGACAGAGAGAGACAGAGATTTAAAGGAACTTGTTGGCATGGTTATCTAGGTTATCAAGGACAATGAAGGGATCCATAAAACAAGAAAGAAAAATAACTTTTAGGACAAAAATAAAGAATTTAAAGAACTTGAAGAGAATAAGGAATACTGATCTTTTTCAGGAGGTTGGAAAGTAGAAGGCTGTAAACCAGAAGAGAAAGTGTTTAAAAAGGAACACTGAAAGTCTAAAGCTAGGGAATAGACATAAAGTTTTCTGGAAACTCCTTGAAGGCAGGGACTTTTGTCTCTTCTTGTATCTCCAGTGCTAAGAATACTGTCTGACAAATAGTAGGTGTTTAATAAATGTTCATTGACTGATTAACTGATTATTAAAGGATAATCTGGATCCTGGGAGGAGGAATCACCTTTTTGTACTACAAGGAGTGATGATCCAAAAAGCCTATGGAGGGAGAGGTTATTCATTGAGAGTGGTAGGAAGAATACTTGGTGGCTTCCTACGACACACTAAGGCAGTCATTTACAAGAGCACAGGAGCTGTCCTACCACAGCTTGTGGCTAGGTTGTGACAGGGAACCCCTGAAGACCAATGAGTTATGATGACTGCTATATACATCTGTCAATGTAGGGACTGATGACACCAACTGGAAGAAATCTAGAAAACACTGCAAAAAATATGGGAAATCTGGGCAAAAACTCAAGGGGGCTAAGGGATCTATGAGAGGAAGTGCTTTTGTCCTTTTTATCAGTAAGAGGCAATGGCTTCAGAAAGGAGAGGCAGATGTGGAAAGTAAAGGGTTGATTAAGAAGATAGTGTCTGAGAACACAATTTGAAATGCTTCCCTATGCCTTTAAATATAGCAACAATGAGCTCTTAGTGATGGAATGCACTGAATTGAGAGTAGGTAGTTTTTTGGGTTTTTTTTTTGCCTGGAATCTTGAAAACTGATTCAATCAATCAAGCTGCATTTATCAAGTGTCTGCAATGTTCTAGGCACTGGGGATACAGAGACAAAGATGAAACAGTCCATGCCCTCAAGGAGCTTAGATTCTCTCAAAGTAAGCAGCATTTATACCTGTAAGTATAAACAAAACATATAGGAATATGTTACTCTTCCTGCCTCTAAATCTCTCACGTCTGTCCCTGTCTCACTACTTACATAACCATACCCTCAGTCTGAGCCCTTATCACCTATTTTCTGGACTATTATAATGTTTTCCTGGCTTGTTTTTCTTCATCATCTCTCTACAATTTTTCTAACAATGAGCATTCATTAAGTTCATACTATGCACCAGTCATTATGCTAAGCAGTAGACATTCAAAGACAAATGTGAGGGAAGAGTGATATAAGTTTGAGGGGATGATACAATCAAGTGAGTGCTAATAATAAGTTTTCAACTTGTCCTAATTCCTAATGATAGTTTCATCCATCCAAAGGTACAGGAACAAACAAGGGTGTGTGTGTGTGTGTGTGTGTGTGTGTGTGTGTGTGTGTGTGAGAGAGAGAGAGAGAGAGAGAGAGAGAGAGAGAGAGAGAGAGAGAGGTTTAAAGGAACTTGTTGGCATGGAAACCACAGGAAATGTTGGGGGAAGGGACCATTTACAGGACCAATACAGGGCAGGACTATGAGAGTTTATGGTAAAGAATAGGAAGGAATTCACTCTTATATACTATATACACCCTAAATCCGAGGGAACTCACTTCAAAAGTAAAGAATAAAGGAATACAATTCTATAAGGTAAGTCGGCCCAGGAGGAATGGGGGCATGCTTAAGAATGAAATTCTGAAGATATAAAAGGAAACATTTAGAGTGATTAGTAAAAATGGGAAATGTCTGAAGAGAACTAAGTAGACATACAAGGAAGGTAATCTATCAATGTAGAAGCATTTATTAAGCACCAACCATGCTCTGTGCTCTGTAAAACTTAGATTTTAAAACAGTAATACATGGAAAAGTGAAGGAAATGCAAGTAACAGAGGATGAATATGAGTGTGTTTTTGTTATGTGAAAATACTGTGAGGAGCATAAAAGCCAGCATGAGCTGAGATTGGCAAAGGAAAACTTTAAACAACAATTTAAACAACTGAAATTTACTGAATAAAAATGGTTAACTGGAAGATGATACCAAGGATAAAGAGGTAGTAAGAGGACACCTAGCTGCACTTGATGAATTTCAGTGACCAGGCCCAGTGGAACTAGAGCCTCAGGTAAAGAACTATGTGGTGGATGTGATTGTTGAGTAGCACTGTTGGTCACATTTGAAAGTGGGTGGAGAGGAGCGGCTAGGTGGTGCGGTGAATAGAGCACCGGCCCTGAAGTCAGGAGTACCTGAGTTCAAATCCGGCCTCAGACACTTAACACGCACACACACACACACACACACACACACACACACACACACACACACACAAACCTAGCCGTGTGACCTTGGGTAAGTCACTTAACCCCAACTGCCCTCAAAAACAAACAAACAAACAAACAAACAAAAAAAAAAAGATTAAAAAAAAATAAAGAAAGTGGGTGGAGAACAGGGAGATAAAATGTCAGACCAGACCCAGCTGAACTTTCCCAATCCCCTCCAAATAACTTTAAAACAAAGCCTAAAATCAAAATTTGGACAGGCAGTCAACAAAAGGTCACAGGAAGATACTTTTCATGCCTAAGACAATTTAGGAGGTCTGAAAGAGAGGTATGTAACTTGGGGTGAGTGCAGACCAGGAGAGGGGCAGGAACACTAGCAGTAGGCCTTGGTAGAAGCCACAACAGTAAGAGCAGCAGCAGCAACACCATCAGTAGCAGCAACCCCAATAGCAAGAGCTTTGGGAGTTCTAGGATAAGAGATAGTCAGACAACTAGTCAGAAAGAGATTACAAGGGACTTTTTGCTGGTACTGTGTGCAGATGGTGCTCATTGGAAAGCCTATTGCCCATTGGTAGCCCTGGGTCACAGTTCCAGGATGGAGAGGAGTGCTTGGAACTGGTCACAAGGGAGTAAGTGCTAGTATTTTGACTATAGGGGAGAAAAGGCCATTTGTGGATAAGGACGAGAGCACAGACCAAGAGACCAGGGACCACATCTCCCCCAGCATAACACCACCTCTCATATCACTGAAAATTTGCAGTGCCTCAAAATTAGCTCTGAAAATAGCAGCACAAAAAAACCTGAGGGACAGTGCTTCCATACCCCTAGATGAACAGAGCCCACCTTTAACTTAAAGCTTAACATGAAGAAAAAAGGCTGGGAAAATAAGTAAACAAAACAGGCAAACAAAACTTGAACATAAAAAGCTATTAGAGTGGCAGGGAAGACCAAGACATAAGCTTAAAATAAGACAACAATATGTAAACAGCAACAAGCAAGGGATCAGAGAAAAAGTTATTTGGATCCAAAGTGAGCAAGAATTCCTAGAAGAGTTAATGAAAGAGATGAGAGTGGTAGAGGAAAAATTAATTTAAAAAAATGAGAGTAATGCAAGAAAATTTTGAAAAGATAATTAAGAGCTTAGGAAAAAAAAGGCATAGAGGCAGCTAGGTGCTGCAGCAGAAGGGGAACTAGGCTTGAAGTCAGGAAGATCTAAGTTCAAATGTGACCTCAGATACTTACCAGCTATGTGACCCTGGGCAAGTCATCTAATCCCATTTGCTTCAGTCTCTTATCTATAAAATGGGAACATACTAGAGAAGGAAAGGACAAATCACCCCAGCATCTTTGCCAAGAAAAACCCATGGATAAAGTCAATCATTTTGGGGAAGCTGGGTGGAACAGTGAATAGAGTATTGGGCCTGGAGTCAGGAAGACTTAAGTGTAACTCTGGCCTCAGGCATTTACTAGCTCTGTGACCCTGAGCAATTTAATTGACCTTGTTTGCCTCAGTTTTCTCATCTGTAAAACGAGCTGGAGAAGGAAATGGCAAACCACTCTATATTAGCCAAGAAAACCCCCAAAATGGATCATGAAGAGTCAGACCCAACTGAAAATAATTAAACAATAGCAAAACAAAAGAGACACAAAAAATACTAAAGTATCGCATTAAAAAATAGAATTGGCATAATAGTAAAAGAGGCACAATAAATCACTGAATAAAAGAATTTAAAATGCAAAATTGGTTAAATAGAAAAAGTAGTGTAAACCTCACTGAAGAAAATAATTTCTTAAAAATAGAATTGAGCAAATGGAAGCTAATGATTCCATGAGACATTAAGAAACACTAAAACAAAGTCAAATGAGTGGAAAAAATCTAAAAGAATATAAATACCTCATCAGAAAAACAACTGATCTAATATGAATTGAGGAAAGAAAATCTGAAATTTATTGGATACCCTAGAAGCCATAATTTTAAGAAGACTATAGAGATTATATTTTTAAAAATTATAAAGGAAAACTGCCCTGTTAACTTAGATCGAGTAGGTAAAATAAACATGGAAAAATCTACCACTCACCTCCTGAAAGAGATTTTGAAATGAAAACTTCCAGAAATAGTATAACCAAGTTCCAGACCTATCAGGTCAGGGAGAAAATTTTGCAAGCATCCAGAAAGAAATAATTCCGATATTGTAGAGCTACAATCAGGATCACACAAGATTGAGCAGCTTCCACATTAAAGAACTTGAAGACTTAGAATATAATGCTATGAAGGGCAAAGGAACCAGGATTACAAACAAAAATAATCTATCCAGCAAAAATGAGTATATTCTTTAAAGGGAAAAAAATTAATATTTAAATGAAATAAAGAATTTTCAAGCATTCTTGAAGAAAAGAACAGAGCATAAAAGAAAATTTGACTTTCAAATGCAGGACTTAGCATAAACACAAAAAAGCAAACATGAAAGAGAAATCATAAGGAACTCAATAAGGTTGAACTGTTTATCTTTCTACATGGAAAGATGATACATATATCTTCTAAGAATTTTATCATTATTAGGGCAGTTAGAAGGATTCTACTTAGAAAGAAGGCATGACAATAAGTTAATTATGTTGGGATGATATAAAATGTAGATAGACAAGAAAGAGGGAAGTTCTGGGAGAAGGGGGAAAGCAGAAGAAGAATGGGAAAACCATTTCACATAAAATAGACACACACAGAAAAGGTTTTAGAGAGGAGGGGGAAATGGTGAAGGGAATGGGGGGATTGAATCTCATTTAACATTTCAATTGGTTCACAATGGGGAAATATATTTACGTATATGTATATATGTACATATATGTGTGTGTGTGGGGGGGGGGGTGTATGCAGTGGCCAGAAGGACTTTTGAAGACAGACAAGATCAAAAGACAGAAGGATAAACTGAAGAAAGTGGGATAGAGGGAAATAATTAAAAATTATAACTATAAATGTGTACTGGATGAGCTAAACCCCATAGAATTTAAGTGGAGAACAGAATGGATTGGAAACTAGAATCCAATAGTATACTGTATATGAGATACAACTGGGATAGAAAGATACACACAAATTTGGAATTAAGGGCTAGAATAGCCTATTATGTTCCAGATGAAGTAAAGAGGGTAGGGGTAGTAATCATGATTTCAGGCAAAGCAAAAAGCAAAAATAGACGTAATTAACTGAAAGAGATCAGAAAAATGGCATTTTGCTAAAAGGTATGATAAACAATGAAGTAATATCAAAAAATTTTAGAGCAAGAAAATTTTTAAATTGTCTAATTTTCAAATGTATAGGGACAGAGTCAAATTTTAAAAAATAAGAACCATTCCCAGTTGACAAATGGTCAAAAGATATAATAGGCTGTTTTCAGAAGAAGAAATCAAAGCTATCTAAAGTCATATGAAAAAAATGCTCTAAATCACTATTGATTAGAGAAAGCAAATTAAAGCAACTCTGAGGCACAACCTATTTAAATGCACATTGTCTTCCTTATTAGAATGTAAATCCTCTGAGGTCAGGGACTATTTTTGTTTCTTTTGTTTGTTTGCTTACTAAGCGCTGGAGGGGATGAGGTAAAAATAAGTACACTAATGAACTGGTGTAGAGTAGTGAACTGGTGTAACCATTTTGGAGAAAAATTTGAAACTGGGCCCAAAGGGCTACAAAATTTGTGCATACCATTTGACTTAGCAATACTATTATTAGGTCTGTATCTCGAAGAGATCAAAGAAAAAGGAAAAGGATCTATATGTGCAAAATTATTTGTATTAGCTCTTTTTGTGGTGGCAAAGAATTGAAAAATGAAGGGATGCTCATCACTTGAGGAACTGATGAGGTGTAGGTTCTAGGCCCCCACTCCACTTGAACTCTCCTTGAATCTTCAAGGTACAGGCTCTGGGAAACCCCTTGAAGTCTGATTGAATCTTCCTACTCCATGAGGCATTTGCCTAGGCCATAAGTATTTCATTGTGTCTGGGCCCAAACCTCCATTATTAGCCCGGCCCTCCATTGTCCATCTGCTTCCCAGTCATTTTTGAGCCTATTAAAATATCAATCCACTCCTGCATTGACCTCATTAACTCTTCCTGAAGACCCTCCCCAAACTCATTACTGGAATCTGACCTCATTGAGTCATCCAAACTCCTCTAGACCACCCTTAGGTCCCTCTGTATATAAGAATTTCATCTTCCCTCCATGTGTTTGAGAGCACCACAGAATGCCCTAGCACAGACTTGCTCTGTGAGATTGCCATAGAATAGCTTCCCATGGACTGGCTCCTTAAGAGTCTACTTGAACTTTCAATAAACTTTGTTTTTCTTTGGCTGAGAAGACTTGAGTGGAATTCTTTCTGCAGTACTCAGTGTGTTGGTATTTTGGGGTCTCAGGCAACCCTAACCTTCTTTGGGTAACCTCTTCAGAATGACAGAACAAGTTGTGGCATAGAATTATGATGGAGTACTATTTTGCTAGTAGAAATGTTTAGGGGGTGCAGTTTGAGAAAAACATGTGAGATCTACATGAATTGAGAAGAACTGGGGCATCATTATGAACAGTAAGAGCAATATTTTAATGATGATCAATTGGGAAAGATTTGGCTACTCTGTTCAATACAACAATTCAAGAAAATTCCAAAGATCTTAAGATGAAAAAATGCTATCCACCTCCAGAGGGAGAACTGTTGAACTCTGATCACAAAGTGAAACATAATTTTCTTGTTCTTTATTTTTGTTTTTTGATTTTTTTTTTTGGTAATACGGCTAATACAAAAATGTCTTGCATGATTTTACATATATAATTGATATCATATTGCTTACCTTCTTGGTGAGTAAGAGAAAGGAAAGAAGAGAATCTAGAACTCAAAATTACTAATGAAAATAATGTTTTAAATACATAATAAATAACTTTTTTTTAAAAAAGACCATTAAGAAAGGAAATTAATGGAAAACTGGACAGAGACCACAAGACTGGAAAAGGCTAAATGTTGTCCCAATTTTAAACAAAGGAATATGAACAAGTCTACAAATTATAAGTCAAAGGGATTTTCTTTGCTTTCTGGGACAACTCTAAAAAGGATCATTATAGCACTAGCAGGGAAAAGGAATGAAATAATTAAGCATTGAAATAGTATTATGTCATGTTCAAGGAGCTATTCAGGCAAAGAACTAGAAAGTCTTGATGAGTGAGTCCAAGGACAGATTTGGGAGGTGGGTGATCTAATTCTTGCTTTCCAATATACCTATTTAAATGCACATTGTCTTCCTTATTAGAATGTAAGTTCCCTGAGGTCAGGCACTATTTTTGTTTCTTTTGTTTGTTTGCTTACTAAGCACTGCAATGGGAACTTGAAGATCTTCCCAGCTAGAAGATCCCTGCCCCTTAATAAGCTGAATGTAATCACATAGAATCTGTGGTGGATGGAGTTTGCTGAAGGGTAGAGGAGAGTTAAGAGGAAGCTGAGAGTCAGAGCAGTTAGTTCTTGGGGTGAGAGAGGATATAGGCCAGGAGATGGGCTTGGGAGTGTTTGTTTTACCTCTGCTGTGTTATGATATATTAACTTCTTTGTTGCCTATGATGGATTTGACTTTATGGTATTGGGATCTGGCTTTCTTGTGTCTCAATAAATGTTTTGCTTCTATCTTCTATATGGTGAATCTGTTATGTTTTGTGATTCAGAACTATGCTTGCATATTTATATTTGCCTTCAATTTTGTGAATATTGTGGTGGTGCTACAAGCACTTAGCACACACAGTTCCTGGCACATAGTAAGCATTTAATAAATATTTCTTAGTTGACTGACTGAATTAAAAATGCCACCTGAGCTGCCCATGATAGGCAGCATGGCATACTGGATAAAGAACTAGCTTTGAAACTAGGAAGACTTAGGTTTAAGACCTACCTCTAACACATTATGGCTGTGTAACTTGGACAAGTTACTTAAATTCTCAGTGCTCTCTTCACCTTGCAGAAAAAATATGACCTGCCCTGGAGAGAGTGCTTTCTCCACTTAGAGTTGTCTATACTAAGGAATCACGAGTCCATTCTCTAACCAGCCAGCACCTTATCCCCAGTTACATAATGTAATTTTGAAAGAGAGGGGAATAATTTCAAATTTTTCCCCTAAATAACTTTGAGATTGGAGGAAAATTTGGATTATGAATAGTGGATTA
Source organism: Pseudocheirus occidentalis (assembly GCA_028646575.1). NCBI lineage: Eukaryota > Metazoa > Chordata > Mammalia > Diprotodontia > Pseudocheiridae > Pseudocheirus > Pseudocheirus occidentalis. The sequence goes on from CM053595.1 coordinate 94,714,592, forward strand.
AAAAAACACATCACAGGAAAAGATAGGGAGGCATTTTCTTGCCTTCACAAATGTGTATAGATACAGGGACAAAACAACTTGAAAACATCAAGTCCCATTTTGTTATGGTGCCCAACTTCCCATAAAGATGATGCTGTCTCTGATTCAGGCCCTGGAATTGAATTGATAGCTATTTTTGATTTAGTATGGTGTAAATGGGAATGCAAAACTCTGGAACCAAACTTCTTTGCAATGGTATCTATCAGTTGTATTGCATGATTCTTCAGGGAGTCTAATGAACTAGGACTCAATAGTCCTAGATTCTAGGCTCAGTTCTGCCACTGAATTACTATGTGATTTCAGAGAGTCCCTCAGGTTCTCTGAGTTTCAGTTTCCTCATCTCTATAATGGAGATGATGTGGTTTAGGGGTATAGAGACTATCTGCAAAACTATTGAGGTATAGGGCAGAGTCATCTGGAAAGAACTTACAGATTCAAATGGTCTTCTAGGCAAGTGGTAGAAACTTTATTATAACATTAATATAGTGGGCAGAGTTCCTTAGGGAATCTGCAACTTAACGAGAGTGATTCTAAAACTTAAACAGAGAAAGTTTGGGGGATGGTGTGCCACGTATGCTAATTAGATGATAACATATAGTTTCTGTGCCTTGGACACAGGTGTCATTCACTATTGATACCGTCTGGGGTAGGCCACCTTCTAATGAGTGCATTTTGGGTCTGTAACTGGATAGCCTTGGGAGTTGACATCTACAGTTTGACCTCTGGATTGTATATGGTAACTGTGGGAATTAATACATGATGGTTCTGCTGGTATGGAGAGTCCTGTTCATACAAGGAGGTTAGCTTATTCATGTAATAGGGAGAGAGAGTTTGCCTCACTGGGGTCCACTCATGAATTATTGCCAGAAATAGGGTCTTTGGGCTGGGAAGAGATATGGTCGTAGGGTTGGGATCTCTCCTATCAGTCGTAGGTGAGGTTAAAATGATATATGATTATACTCTGATGAATTAAAAACATTATTAAAAAGCCATAAAATATTGGTGATATCAATACAATCATATCTTTTTTTTTTTTACAAACCTATGACAACGAAAGAAGTAGCTTCTCCATCTTCCATGAGTCTTATAAACCACACCAATCATTTATTAGCAGGGAATCAATACACTCTAAAGTCTTCCTCTTCAAACCCTGATGATCATTCACATGCAAATGAAAGTATCTCAGAAATTTGATTTAGGTTTTAAAGAGGATTTAAAGGTAAAAGAATCCTTAGAACTCCTTTTGTTCAGTCTGCTCAATTCACAGATAAAGAACCTGGGTGGGGAAGGGACTTTGTATTGGTTGATTGATTGACTTCAAATTCACACAGGATCAAGTGTCAGAGATGGGTCTGAACTTGACTCCAATTCTTCTTTCCACAATATAGTCCTTAGAGAAGGAAATGTCAAATCTCTCTAATGCCTTTGCCAAGAAAACCCCAAATGGGGTCATAAAGAGTTGTACATAACTGAAATGACTGAATAACAATATCAACATACAACAATATCAACATACTGTGCTACTTTCTAAGGACTTCAAAGCAAGGTTAGTTCTTCCTATCTGGGACAGAGATCAGAATCTCCCCAGTATAACCCAAGAGAATGTGCTAAAAGTCATGTAGTCAATGGTGTAAACCAAGGTCTACTTGTTTCTCAATCTCTGTCTCAATCTCTCTCTCTCTCTCTCTGAATGTATGTAGATAGACAGACAGACAGACAGATAGATAGGTAGATAGATAGATAGATAGATAGATAGATAGAAAGATAGATAGGTAGGTAGGTAGGTAGGTAGGTAGACAGACAGACAGACAGACAGACAGACAGACACATAGATAGATAGATAGATAGATAGATAGATAGATAGATAGATAGATAGATAGATAGATAGATAGATAGATAGATAGATAGATGGATTGGGAAGATAAATTGCCCAACCAAAGCAACCAAAATAAAGGAAGTATACTCGTCTCAGTATCAACTCCCCATTGATCTTTATATTCAAGTTCTGCCTTGATGCTTACTGCTTGTGTGTATATTGCCTCTGACGTCCTTCCAACTCTCAATTTATGATGCTTTAATTATAAATCATAGTATATTGAACCTCTATGCATGTGTTCAACCTTGTTCTAGATGTCACACATACCCTTTGCTCTTTAAATACCTAGTTTCTTTCAAATCTCAGATCAAGTGCTTCATGAAACCTTTCTTTCTCTCTCCACAACTGCTAGTTTTCCCTTCAAAATGCTTTGTATTTTTTCTATAAATATTTTCATCTTAATTTTGTGAACATACTGTTTTCCCCAATAGACTGTGAATTCCTTAGAGGTAGTTGATGAGTTGTAGGCTCTGGGACCCAACTTGAGCTCCTTGAATCTTTGAGGTACAGGCTCTGGGAAAGTAAACCTTCCCAGGGAAGGCATTTGCCTGAGGTCATGAGCCTTAAGTTGTGGCTCCGCCCAAGTCTTTAGCCCCACTTTGTTTCAATAGTTTCCCACCTTTAATGTTCCTACCCTTGAACTGGCCTGGCCCACCATTGTCTATGGTCTCCAGGTAGTCTCCAGCAATTTCCCACCTTTAGTCACTACTCCTGAAGATCCTCCCTACTGGAGTCTGACCTCATCTGACTCCTCCTGAAGATCTTCCCCAATCTCCTCCTCTGGACCACCCCTAGATTCCTCCTACAACCTTTCTGTATATAGAATCCCATCTTCCCTCCATGTGGTGTTAGAGTGCCATAAAATGGCCTAGCATAGACTTGCTCTGTGAGAGTGCCATAGAATAGCTTGGCAGAGACTGGCTTCTTAAGAGTCTACCCCATGTGGCGAATCTGAACTTTGAATAAACTTTACTTTTTCCTTGGCTGAGAAGACTTGCGTGGAATTCTTTCAGCAGGGCCCCACACGTTGGTATTTTGGGGTCTCAGGCAGCCCTAACCCTCTTTGGGCACCCTCTTCAGTAGTGACTTCAACAATAACAACAGTAACAACAACAGAACTAATAGCTGGCATTTATATAGTGCTTTAAGGTTTAAAAAAGCACTTTAGATATGTTAATTTGTTTGTTCCTCACAAGAATCCAATGAAGTAGGTGCTGCTATTATCTCCATTTGTAGAAATAAGAGAACTAAGACAGACAAGGGTTAAATGACTTGGGAAAGGTCACACAGCTAGTAAGTGTCTGAGGCATAATTCAAATACAGATCTTCCTGACTCAAAGTCCCACACTCTACTATGCCATCTAACTACCTGTATTGTTTTTGTCTTTACATATCTAGTCCCTGGGATAGAGTAGGTACTTAAAAAATGCTTTATTATTGGTTAAGTTTATCTATCAATGGAAGTTATGCATTGTCAAAGGTTAGAGAAAAATGCATTAAACACAGAAAGTAATCTAGAACAACCAATAATAATAAATAATACATTAACTAATATTTCTATAGCTCTTCATCACTTACAAAGTACCTTTATATATCATTTGTCATTTGATTCTCACAAGGGCCCTAAAAAGTAGGTAGTATCTGTATTATTTCCCTTTTGCAGATTAGGAAATAGTCTCAGAAAATTTAAGTGACTAAATAACACAGATAATGCATGTAAGAGCTGGGACTTGAACCCATTTCTTCTGACTGTGCAAAGCCCTCCCTCATTTAAATCCAATTCACTTGCATGTCATGGCATCAACTCCCTGATGCCATGGTCCTCTTTGAGAACGAAGGACAAAAACAATTTCTGTTACGATTTCCCTTATAATCAGATGCCTGAAATGGTCACAAGTAGTGAACACTGACCAAGATTCAACCACAGACAGTAACAGTGAGCACTCAGAAAGATTTGCCTAGAAAATAAGATTAAAATTCTGCATAAATATCAGGAGGCTGACACCTTGCTAAGAGGATATACCCACCCACTCTTGCAAAGAGGCAATTGCTGATTCAATCCATACCAGCTCTGGCCCTCACTATTTATGTGTTCTTGGACAAGTAATTTCCCTTCTCTGTGTCTTTATTTCATCATCCAGAAACTATGCAGGTCACATTACAGCAGCTAGGTGGCACATTGCATAAAACACTGAGCCTGGAATCAGAAAGACCTAAATTCGAATGCAATCTCAGATACTTACTCACTGTGGGATTCTAGGCAAGTCATTTAACTCTATTTGTCTCAATTTCCTCATTTACAGAATGAGTTGGAGTAGAAAATGGCAAACAACAGTATTTTTTGCCGAGAAAATCCCAAATGGGGTCATGAAGAATTGGACACAACTAAAGCAACTGAACAACAAAAAAGTACCTTTCCAGTTCTAAAGTCCATGATCTCATTCTGAGGCTCTTGGATCTGATGTGTCTGCCCAGAAATGACTCTTTCTAAAAACCAGTCCCTCTTCAACATTAATCTAGATAAAAGTTTGAGAGGAATGCAATATTTCACAAAGCCCACTTCCTAATAATGTTCTGGGGTCTTCCTCAAGAGCTTACTACACAGCTTTGATACTATTTCTAATCATATTAGAGGTCAAAAAGGATGGGTTCCATGGTGATTAGGGATCCCTGAGCACATTTGTTTCATTGGAAGCTTTGTGAATTTATAATCAAAGATAGCTACAAATGTGACTTTGCATGCTAAGATTATCTCTTCACCCATCCTTTAAGATTCCCATTAAAATAAAAGTAGTGACAGATATGGGCATAAGGAAGGGCCTAGTTCAGCTGGTCATGTTCTAGTGTGTTGGTTCTTTGAGGCTTATTCTGTGTCATCTCCTACTAATGGGGGTGGGAGGGTAAGGGTGAGGCAGTGGTGGGAATAACTGACTTCAAATGAATAATTTTTCAAATGAGAATTTTGGACTAGATTACCCGTAAGGTCTTTCCCATGTCTTAATCTATGTTCCTATTATCACTTGCCTACCATCACCTGTTTATTAGTATCTCTGGCTCTATGTTTTCTGATGTGACGCTCTTATAGCTCAAGAAGAGCAGAACACCACACTAAAATGTGGAGCTGTCCAACGCCCTTTCTCACTGAGGTTGCCTTTTTGTGTTTAGACATTTCCAGGAAATAAGAGGTTGGTTTGCAGAATGTTTTTTAGGAAAGTACTCTTAAGGTATTGTATAAAAAGGTAATTACATCTTGTTCAGCCACCATATTCTGTTTGCTTTTGGTCATATACATTCCCACAGCTTGAAATGAACCTTCCACCTCCTCCTGCCCGCTTCAAGACCTGACTCAAGGCTTACCTTGGCAACCCTTTCCTTTCTTCACCAACATATTTCACGATCGACTCCAATAATATTTGTTTTCTCTTTTTATCATTCAACCCCTGTAGCCTTAATAACACATATGAGAGTCTTATCCCCCAAGTCAAATTCTGAGTATCTCTGCTAGATATTGTTGCAAAGTACAAGGCCTGAGACTTTTATGCCAAAACTGACATTAGATTTAGAAAGCTCTGTTCAAATCTCCCCTCTGCCATTATGACCTGTTGAACTTGGGCAAAACTTTTTATCCCATGTTTAAAACTAAGAGGTTGGAGGAGATCACTGACAAGTCCCCTTCCAGATTATTCCTATGGCCTTTGAAGGCAGAAGTCATGTGTGTCAAGACTTTATGCCCTTTACACTATCTTCTATTGTTCTGGGCATACACCAAGTACATAATGAGTGTGTATTTAAGTGAGAGAAGGAAAGTGAAAAGGGATATTAAGGAATGATTTAATGCAGCAGACTCATTCTGTGCTGCTTAAAAAAAATCCCTGTTGTTGTTAGGTCACTTTTTATATACTCCATCCATGAACATTTGTCATCACTTCGGAAGTTTCAAAATTCTCTGTTGATAACTGAGTGCCCCATATGCCCAGAACTGTGCTAAGTAGTATGCTGTATTAAAATTAGAATCAGGTAGTCAATAAGCATTTATTGAGCACTTATATGTCAGGTACTGTGCCAAGCATTCGGAATACCAATACAAGCAGAAAGAAAGACAGTCCTGACCTCAAGGAGCTTACATTCTATTGTGGGAGGTCAACAGATTAAAAAAAAAAAAGAAACTGAAAAGAAATAGAGGGGAGATACATGAGTTGCCTGCTGGGGCAGGAGAGTAATTCCAATTGGTGAATTCCAAGGCTGGAGTCAATTCTTTGAATAAAGGACTTTCTGGGGCATAACACAGGAAGTCCTTATTACAGCTTGGAGAACAATGAGATTAGAATGATGAAAATGTTACATCAACATCCTTTTTGGTCCTTGTGTACAAGGTAACTTTGTCCTTGGTAAGGACTTATGCCACATGAAAATGGACCTAGGCTTCCTTAAACATATCATAACATTGTGCTTGGTTTTCTTCTATTCCTATCTCAATCTACCCTGTATCATTATTCCTGCACATACAGCACTGCACCTCTTCTTCTCCATCCCACATCTTTGCTTTGATTGTGAGCTCACTGAAAACAGGGATTGTGTTATTTTTCATTTTTGAATCTCTAGGTCAAATAAATTCTCTGCAAATAGCATATCCTTAATTAATTTTGACATAGAATTATCAATCTGGAATAAGAGATCAAGACGAACCCCTCACCTTAACATATGAAGAAACTGAGTTCCATAGAGGATAATTCATTTGCCCGAAGTCACACTGTTAAATAATTTTTGAGGCAGGATTTGAACCACGTTCTTCCTGAATCCAAGGCTGCTGCTCTATCTAGCTCATGTGGCTTCTGTATCTCAAATGTTTGTTAAAAGTGAACTGCATTTTCTGAAGTTGTTCTATCATCTGATATACTTTGAACTTGGCTAAGCGCACTGGGTGATTGACTTGGTTTTGCTCTGGATCACATTTCTGTGTTGTCAGTTCTCTATAAAGATCACAAATCAGACCATACCCCTGTACTGGCAACCTCAATTTCATGCTACCTGAAAGTCATTTTTCCCTTTCTGTAATTAGTGAGCTTAGCATGGTAGTCTGTCCTCCAACATTGTTGTTGTGAATAGTTAATGAATAGTCTCCAGGGAGACAGGGCAAAAAGTCAGATATGGGATATGATGTATGATTTGTAGGCTGCAAAGGGAAATGACTCATCTGCATAACATAAGCAATGATAATTCAGTTGAATATGACTAAGATGTTAAAAAGAAGGTGTGTTTACAAGTGAATAAACTTCCTGATCTCATTGCTACCCTCCAGAGAGAAAAAGAGGCAGCATGGAATATTTTTCACATAACACAGACCCCATTTCACTCTCCACTTTGACACACTTGCCTTTTCATGACCCCAAAAATACATTTTCCCTAGTCACTGGATGATATACACAACATTCCACTGACCACAGTCTCCACTAGTACTGAGGAAATATAAGCATGTGATAGGGTGAGCTTAGGACTCCATGGCATATAGTTCTTCCAAAAAGTAGGTGAAATCCAACTATGCTAAACTAAAAAAAGACAGATGGAAACCAGCAAAAAACATAAGGATGATGATCCTTGAGAAATCACAGTTCTCCCCTAAAGAGCCAAACTTTCCTCTCTCTGAAGATCTAATCAATCATGAATCAGCCAAGGAAACCTAAAGGTTTGGGTGAAGGGAGAGCATGAGGCATCTTTGTCACTTTGATTTGCTGCACTTTTAGATGGGTACCAGAACTGAACGATCTGCTCAAGAATCCTTCAGACTGGTGGAGAATTAGGATATACTATCCCAGACCCACATGTGTTCCCAAGTCCAGGACTCATCGGGGGTCAGGCTGATCTTGTGGGGTTGAGCAGTGAGATGGGATACAGTTCAAGGAGTGCTGTGATTATATTCTGGATACCTGTCTTCTCATCCCCAGGTCTGTTACTTACTTTATGTGACTTTGAGCAGATTTACTTCCTTGCTGCCTTAATATCAGCATCTACAAAATAAGGTGTTTGGATTGGATGAATCTCTATGTTTGCTGAGGAATTTCACTCAATGAGTGAGCATCTTTGACAAAGAAGCAGTAGGGTTTGTAATATAGTAGTGCTTGGGGTATGGGAAAATTGGGACACTAATTCATTGTGGAATTGTGAATTGATCCAACCATTTTGGGAAACTATCTATATTTATGCCCAAAGAATTGTTAAACTGCCTTTGCCTTTTGAGCCAGGAATACCACTAGTAGTCTATTTCCAAAGATGATTAGGGAGAAAGGAAAGAAACCTGTATGTTCTAAAATATTTATACCAGCTTACTTTGTGGTAGCAAAGAACTGGAAATTGCAGGGATGTCCATCAATTGGGGGATGGTTGAAGAAGATATGGTATAAAATTGTGACGGAGTACCACTGTGCTATAAAAAATAATGAGTTTAATGATTTTAGAAAAATCATGATATACTTGGATGAAATAATGGAGAATGAAATGAGCAGAACCAAGAGAATATTGTACACAATAATAGCAATATTGTTTCAAGAACACCACTGCATGACTAAATACCCAAATTAACTACAAAGGGCAGATGAGGGAAAATGCTATCCACATTCACAGGGAAAAAATGATAAATAGAAGTATATGTGGAATGATTTTACATACACACATATTTGTTCGGTAGTTTTCTAGATGTGTCTGACCCTTCATGACTCACTATGTTTTTTGGTTAAGCTTTCTTGGTTCGGGTTTTCTTGGCTAAGGTATTAGAGTGATTTGCTATTTCCCTCTCCAGCTTATTTTACAGATAAGGAAAGGCAAGCAGAATTAAGCGACTTCTCCAAGGTCACAGAACCAACAAGTGTCTGAGGCCATATCTGAACTCAGAACAATGAGTTTTTCTGACTCTAGGCTCAGTCCTCTATCCGCTATGCGGACAAGCTGCCCAATTTTGCTTTTACATCACCTTTTTTAAAAATATTCCCTTACTTACTCCAGTTGATGGGTAATAAACATTCTTTCTTCCCTCGTAATAAAATTTTAAAAATGGTTTAGTAAAAACAACTAACAAATTAACCTCATTGGACTACATATGGAACATTTCCATAGTCATTCACCTCTTCAACAAAGGGATAGTGGTAATTTTCCTCATCTGTTCTTTACTACCTAGGTATACCTTTGTTATTATAATTATACAATAATCAATTTCATTTTTTCTTTCCATTTACATTGTCAGTCATTGTGTATTTTTTCTTACCCCATTGAGCTCATTTTTAATCAGTTCATCTAAGTCTCATGTTTCCCTGAATTATTGAAACTTGTCATTACTTATGAGGTAATAATATGTCATGACATTCAAGTAATGGAGGTAGCAGTGCTAGAGGCATCTATAAGGCGCAGAAGTTTAGCCCAAATTCATATCCTGTCACAGACACTATGTGATCTCAGGCAAATAATTTAAACTCTCTCAGCCTTAGTTTCCTTTTCTGAAAAATTGGCAGCCAGTGGGCACAGCAGATAGAGCACTGGGCCTGAAATCAGGAAGACTTATCATCTTCCTGAGTTTAAAGCCAGCTTCAGACATTTACTAGCTATATGACCCTTTGCAAGTCACTTAACCCTATTTGCCTCAGGTTCCTCATCTGTAAAATAAGCTGGATAAGGAAATAGGAAACATTCCAATATCTTTGCCAAGAAACCCCAAATGGGGTCATAAGGAGTCGGATACAACTGAAATGACTGAACAACAACCATAAAATGGAGGTAGTAAGAGCATTGCAAAGTTTAACTAACATACTACATGTGAGATGCCTTATAATCTTTAAAGGTCTACATGAACATTAGCTATTGTTGATTCTTTCATATACCACAGTTTGTTAGCTTTCTTTTCTAAGGACTTAGAGAGCAATGGGCAGATAGGACGTGCAAGAAAGGTATCTAGCATATTTTTAACTTGAGCATGTTATACAACTGTTATGATTGTCAAATTCTTTAAATTTGGATGATTTACAATCCAAAAACTTAATAGCCTAGCCAATGGGAGATTCCTCCTGAAATGACTTCTAGAGAAGGGCCATCATCAAGCAGGTTTCTTGTTTCTCAAAACTGTTGTGAATTCTTCTTACTCATCACGTCAGGACTACAAGTACCCTTTTAGCTGCAACTTTTAGAATAAATCCTCTTTTTAAATTAAATCTTTGTTGATATATTTTGTTTTACATCTTCTTAATGTGTTCATTTCCTATTCTTTGGTCATTACTTACCCTGGAGAATGTTCCCATTGGTTACAACCTCCTCCATAGCATTGCCAATCATTTTGCCATAGTACCATTCCCAATGCCTCTCTATCTTTAATCTCTGGAAACATGATCATATCAACTCTGCCATTTTTCCTGGTTGGGGTATGTCAATCTGCTTGCCTGTGACCTCATTCACTATCCCTATAACTGAGCACAACTCTTCTTTTAACATTTACTTCACAATCCTAACGTAAAATCTTTAAGGTCAGAGTCTGTCTTTTTGTTTGTTTCTATTTTGTATCTCTAGTGCTTAGTATAGTATGCAGCACACAAAATACTTAATTTTTTAAAAAATTCATTTCCCAACATAATATCTGCCATCCTAAAGAGTCATCTCTTCTAACAAAGGAGAAAAAAGAAGGGAGAAAAACCCACGTTAAAGCAAAATTAACCAACATGCCAATGATGTTGCTATAGTTCCTTTTCTATGAAAAGAGGAAAGAGATGGATACTTGTTTATTTCTTCTTAGAACTAAGATAAGAAGGAAGGAAGGAAGGAAGGAAAAGAGGGAGGGAGGGAAGAAGGGAGGGAGGGAGGGAGGGAGAAAGGGAGGGAGGGAGGGAGAGAGGGAGGAAGAGAGGGAAGGGGGAAGGAGAGGGAGGGGAAGGAGAGGAAGAGGAGGGAGGGAGGGATGGGGGAGGGAGGGAGAGAGAGAAAAGACATTTTATGTAACTATATAAAAATAAAAAACTGAGTTCTTATCCTGTTTATCATCAAACAAAATTCTTGAGACTCTGATAGAATATGGCAGGGAAGGATAGTGAATGAGAGACTAAGGGATGAAAGAAACAATATAGCCAGAATCCTCCCAGGTCAAGAGTTGTCCTAATGCTCTTTCCTCAGTCAAACCAAATATTCCTTTCTGCCTGTCTGAATCCTAGTCATTCTTGGAGGCACAACTCAAGTTTTACCTCTTCCACAAAGCCTTCTTTAATCACTCTGACCTAAATGATCTCTATTTTCTCTGATTTATGTTCCATTTTCTCAATAAATCTGTGTTGTATTTGATACATGTATGCAAGGATCGTATGCCATATTTTTTTGTCCTTTATCATGTCTAAATTATGGTCAAGTGCATAGTAAGGACTCAATATATTTTCACTATTTTTTAAAAATAAGATGGACTTCCAAAATGTCACCTGGGTAAGAGTTCAGTGAAAAATTTAGCAGTTAAGATAAAACATCTTTGACTGAGATGACACTCTGAGATTTCTAATTCCATACAGTAGAGTCCTAATTCATTTGACAATCAGCTATTCATACGTTGCTGTTTTTTATCTTATGTGAAAACTATTTATGTATGTGAGCTCTTAGACATTCACAGAAAAGCTGTAGTTTGGAAATTGAGAAATAAATATCTCCTAAACTGAACCCATACCCTGGAAGGACTCTAAAATCTTTGTTGTCTAGCAAAAGAAAGGTACGACTTGAAGAGGGGCCAAGCCTGCCTGGCAAACAATTCAATTTTGCTTTGCTCCTTGTTTACCAGGTGCTGCTAATTATCAGTGCTATCTGAGGCACTGTAAAGTATTTTATCAGTCGCAGCATTTTGCAGCATTTTGTCTAAAGCTCTTAACTGTCATAAATGCACACAGCTATGCACCAACCTTGAATAATAAATAATTATTATGTTAGTGACGGATTTACTTTGGACAAAAACACAAAAGGCCACTAAACCTGGAGTTTCCTGCCCCACGTAATGTGCATAAAAGAAATGAGATCAGTAATCACTGTCAACAGTTTCTTGTAACTAAGAATTGAATCATTTATCTGTCCAGCATGTGTAAATTATCATCATTTTCTATTCCGCAGTAAGGGCTAACGGCAATTTATGTTATAAAAATAATAAGACATGAGGATTTAATAGAAATCATTACATATTGCTTCTACCTGGGAACATTCTGCTCTGGAATAATGTAGAATTGCCTGGTTTACGTGTTCAGACGGTGAAATCTCATTGTTTATAGTTGGCTTTCTTATTTGCCATATTTAGTTTCCTCAAACCTCTGCTAAGCATCCTACGAACAAATAGCTCACTTATTATATTTATGAGATGACCTTTCATTCCTAGTTTCAAGGATACTTTCCCTTTATGACCAACAAAGATAATGCCATGAAGCACCTGACTCTTAAGCACTGAGTAATAGTTGAGGTTCTGGCTTAGCCAAGGAAAACATTATCAGAACTCAAAAGTTTTCTCCATATCTAGAATGTCTTCTCAGGGGGAAGACTGTGGTGTGTGTGTGTGTGTGTGTGTGTGTGTGTGTGTGTGTGTGTGTGTATGGTATGTTTCCCCCCAAGGTTAATGTAGTTAAACTTTGAATGTTCAACAACCAGGATTTAGAATGTTTTCTGTTAGGTGCCATTGACCTTCTGCAGAGACCCAGGACATCCTTCCGGAACAAGAGGGCAAATAAAAACTTCTTCTGTCCTTCGGCTCATTGCAACTCCAACTGGATTAGGAGAATCTTGAATGTTACAGAAGATTTATTTTAGAGGAAACTACTAAACAGGAAATACTCTCTTGTGCTTTGGGGCAGGCTTGTTTCTCTCATAACTTGAAATTCTGAAATAAAAGGAGGATACAACTTCATTTTATTGTCAATGAAAAGGAAAACATTATAAAAAGTCAGATAGAAAAGGTAGTGACTTGAGTGCAACCTTGACTATTCTTGTCCTTAAAGCTGAATAACCATGTTTGAGCCTGCTGTCTTTACTTCAGGCTATTCGATAAAGGATGAAACTTAGATATGTCAAATCTTTGTGTCCACCTCCAAGAGCTTCTGAAACTATTGGAGAGGGGGATTAAGTTCAGCTGCTTAAGATTAATCATGAAAAATGTCATCAGATTCCCTTTTTGGTGCACTCTGTGTTTGAGAATTGGTGTCACATAGGACACAGCAATGACTTTAATAAAAAGAGATACTCAATAAGGAAAAGCACATCATTCCTCCCTACTAACAAGGAAGGGTCCTGGAGGAAGCAAAGTTATAGTTGTAATATTAAAAATTCAATTCCTAGAACAGAATAAATACAAAATATTTGAAAACTTCCTACAACCATAGATTTATAAATGAAAGCAGATTTTTTTAGCTGTTCCAGTCTAATCTCTCTCATTTTTAAAAGGAGGAAGCTAAAACCTAGAGGAGGTAGAGTGACATATAAATTTACATCGGTAGTTAAACTTAGTTTTGAACTTTTGTTCCTTTCATTCCAGATTTATTCCTCTTTTTTACTACAATTGGGAGGCATGGCTTCATTGAATGTTAGTTGAGTAACAAAGTAGGGACAGTCATAGACATCTTTTGTAGGACTCAAATCCACACCAAGATTCTTCTTCATAGGGACAAGTATACCTCCATTAGATAACTAGCAGAAAGTATTTGTGGCAATTAGTTTCTGGGCAACCCTTGGAAGTGAGACATGGTTATATGCAGGACTGTAGTGGAGTGATTGGTTATGATCATAGAATATTAGATTTGGAAGGGACTTTAAGGATTACTTTAAGGATTATATAAGCCCTAAACTTGTGTGTGTGTGTGTGTGTGTGTGTGTGTGTGTGTGTGATAGACCCCTTTCTGTCTGGTGAAGTCTGTGGATGCCATTTCACAATCCATGGTCCCAAATAAAACAAACAAATATACAAACCATTAAGAAGGAAACTAATTACATTGAAATTTTGTTTTCAAAATGTTTAAGAAAAAATTCCCAGACCTCAGGTTAAGAGCTCATTCATTGTACAGATGAGGCATAGGCAAGTTAAACAATTTGACTAAGGCCTCATAGCTCTCTAAAGGCAGAGAGAAAAATAGAACTTAGGTCTAATGTGTGCTTATATATACCATTGCCTGGAAACAAACTCATATTTAAAAGAAGCATCACTTCCTCCTCTTTCTCAATTAATCAACCTATCAATCAACAATCATCAAGCCTTTATGAAGTTACTCTTTTTTTTTTTTTTTTGCTTTTTGGAGGGCAGTTGGGGTTAGGTGACTTGCCCAAGGTCACACGGCTAGTCTTTTGTGTCGCCACCTAGCCGCCCCATGAAGTTACTCTTTATGTGCCAGGCTAGATGCTTGGGGTAAAAGACAGAAACAAAACAATCCCTCCTCTCAAGGAGTTTACATTCTATCGAGTAAGATAACATGTATATAAGCATGTATGTGTGTATATATAATTGGAAAATGCTAAATACGTACAAAACAAGACAAGGTAATTTGCGGGAGAAAGCACTTAGGCCTGGGAGAATCAGGAAATAATTCATGTAGAATACTGTGGGGGAGATGAACTTGAAAGAAACTAGGGATTCCGAGAAGCAGAAATGAGGAAAGAAATAGCCAATGTAAAAGCAGAGGGCCAGAGGATACAGTGTCATTTGTGAGGAAAAGAATTGTCTGTTTGGCTGGACTGAAAAAAATTCACAAACTGGAATGATGCATATTGTTAGTAAGGTCTGTAGGAGGCAATCGGTGAAGGGCTGGAGTTTTTACTTTCTTTCAGAAACAACAGGACACCACTAGAGGTTTTTGAGCAGGTGAGTAATACAGCCAGTCATCATCATCATAGCTGAGTATAACTTCAAGGTAGAAAAGTTTCATTATTTCAATACAACTTCTAAGTCACCTTATGGAGTTGTGGTTTGTCCTTCTGACTAAAAGGATAGATATTCTTGAGTGAAAGAGTTTAATTTTCAAAAACAGATTGGTTCTCAGACTCAGATACTTTAAAGGTTAAAGTAAAGGGGAAGGGAAAGAATTCATTTCAAAACAGAAGAAAAAAGAAAAAAAATATTTCTTTTCTCCATAAAGAAAACAAGCATAAGAGTGATATGAAAAATTACAATTACAGGGCTGACTCCACTGGAAGCAGACAGCAAAAAGCAAGGGGCAATTAAACTGTTCAAATAATTCTG
Organism: Pseudocheirus occidentalis; assembly: GCA_028646575.1. Classification (NCBI taxonomy): domain Eukaryota; kingdom Metazoa; phylum Chordata; class Mammalia; order Diprotodontia; family Pseudocheiridae; genus Pseudocheirus; species Pseudocheirus occidentalis. The sequence continues at coordinate 94,729,717 of CM053595.1, forward strand.
TCGAAAAAAATTAGCAGCATTATTGAGGAAGGCTGGTTGTTTCTGAAATGTCCATGGCAGAAATGCCTCTGCGCAGGCTGGGGCTGGTATTGATTCTGAAACAATCTTACCCGTGATAAATGAGAATGTGCTCAGGAGAGGATTCAGTCACGAGAGCTCCCAGATCAATCAGCTTGTCAACAGGCCGACTAAATTCAATTTTTATTCTTGGTAAACTCTTATTTGGTGGCAGACCATTGTTTCTTTGGAAATTGCTTCACAAAGGCCGAGGGGCAGGCGTGAGAACATGGAAAAAGATAATCTTTTCAAAGCATGTTAAAAGTTAAGATTTGGGGTTTATGACTTAGATGGAGGAAATCTGATTATATGAGGTTGGCACATAGCATGTCTCACTGTCTGCTTAAAGGAAGCCTCCACCTGGTGCTAAGCTCCCAACTCATCTAAGACCAGTCACAGCGATTCTGCCCCACTACCAGATATCTGCTTGCATCCTCCTGTCCCCAAAGGCAGTAAAGGCAACCTCAGAAAGAAACATCCAAGAATCCAAATATTTCAGTCTTTAGTACCATAAAACATAAGGAAGAAACTTGAATCTCCTTATGTATACACTCTGAAAATCATAGAATTTAGTCTCAGAAGACCTTAGTGCTCATCTAGTCCAGTGGTTCTCAACCTTCCTAATGCCATGACCCTTTAATACAGTTCCTCATGTTGTGGTGATCCCCAACCATAAAATTATTTTCATTGCTACTTTATAACTGTAATTTTGCTACTGTTATGAATTTTAATGTAAATATCTGAAACGAAGGATGTATTTTCATTGTTACAAATTGAACATAACCTACAGGTTGAGAACTGCTGGTGTAGTCTAAGCTTCTCCTTTTATAGATTAGAAAACAGAGACTCATGAAGGTCAGTGACCTGCCCAAAGACATGAATTCAGTCTGAGATAGAGTCAGCAGAAGAATCTGAGTCTCCTGTATTGAATGCTCTTTCCACTGACCTTCAATGACTACTCCCTTAGAGTAAAGAATGTGTCTCATGCATCTTTGGATTCTCCATAGCACCCAGAAGATAGTAGGGGCTCGTAAACATTACTGCAGTCAGTGAATGATACTACAGTCTCTCCTCAGTGATGCTAAGGGAAACCTAAGCAGGAATCTCTCACCTTCAAGTCTTTTATGGGGAAGAGTAACATTTGCCAAAGCACCAACGGTTCCTAACTCCACAGGAAGCCTGAAAAATCCAATTCTATTCAAATACCTGTTATGGATACAGTTTTGTATTAGCCAGTAGAAATAGAAAGTATGGGAATGAGATAGGGAGAAATAATGGACACATTTCCTGCCTTCAAAGAATTTACAACCTAAGAGGAAAAATTATAGCAATACAGTTTAAAGAGCTGAGTTTGGAAAGATGAGAGGATTTAAGGCATCTAGGTAGCAGAGTAGACAGAGCTCTGGGTCTGGAGACAGGAAGATCCAAGCTCAACTTTAGCATCGAACACTTACTAGCTGTGTGAATCATTTAACCTCTGTTTGCTTCAGTATACTCAACAGTAAAATGGTGAAAATAATGGCTCCCACCTTCCAGAATTGTCCTGAGAATCAAATGAAAAATTATTTGTGAAAAGCATGCAGTACCGTGTCTGGCTTACAGCAGGCTCTTCATAGATGATTATTTCCTTCCTTCCTTGAGTCTGAGTCCAGCCCTTGCTATTTCTTCCTGTATGACCTCAAGCAAAGCATTTAACCTTCCCACGCTTCTTCTTCTGTACAAATGCCCTTTCCATTACAATCCGGCCCTAATTCTTGGATCGTGTGTCCATGTAAGAGGAACAGCAGAATGAACTGAGTGGTTTTTTTTGGGGGGGGGGTCTGGAGAAGACTTCATGGAAGACAAGGACCCTGTTCTGGGTCTTGAAGGTAGAGAAATATTTCAGCTCGTGGAAATGTAGAAGGAATTTATTCCAAAAATACTTATAATTTGTGGCCATGTAAATCTGGAAGGAATCTTAAAGATTTTCTAATCCAAATACTTCATTTTGTAATTAGGAAAACAAGTCCAACCAAAGGGACATGATGTCTTTAAGGTCAAACACTAGTTATGTACAACTAGTCTCAGATCTGGTACTAGAACCCAGGTCTTCTGATTTTCCAGATTGCGTTTCCATTAATTTTTCAAAAGCTTAACACCTATATCTCCTCTTAGATTTTTCTCCTCATCCCTCCTGTTTCCATTTTCCTAAGTACTAAAGTATATAGTGTCTTCTATTGTGAATTTCTTTCTATTTTTGTTTGGCCCATGTCAGCATTAGCAACTACAATGAGGAAAATAAAAGTTCGACTCAACTCCACCATGGTCAGACCACATCTAGAGCACAATATTTATTTCTGGGTATACCATAGGAAGGTTGTAGTGAAGAAGGAACATGTCCAGGAGAGAATGACCAGGGTTGATTTACATAACTAGGGATGTATAGCCTGGAGAGTAGAAAATTTAGGGGAATATTATAACTAAAATTCAAGTGTTTGAAGGGCTATTATGTAAGAAAGAGCTTATTCTGCATAAAGTTGGAGTAGAAATTACAGAAGGCCAAAATTCAGACTGATATGAAGAAAATTTTCCCAATAATCAGAGCTGTATGAAAATGGGATATGGCTGCTTTGGGAGATAATGGTTTCTCTACCACTAGAAAGCTTCATAGAGATGTTGAATGTCTTACTGCCTAGGGTTGATATGAAAGAGATCCTTGGGTAGATATAGACTGGCTAGATGACTGTTAAGGTCACTTTGAATTCTTGGTTTCTGTGATATGATGAACCTTTGAGAATGTTCCTCAATTATGTCGTATTACAGGAGTATGAAGAAGAGAGGAAATTGAGTTTAGAAAATTTCTCATAGATGATTGGAATTTGGCTTTATTTTTGGATATTTTCATTTTAATAACAAAGAAGACAGAACACTATGAAGATTATGCATAGACTTTAGATCTGAAATGTGACTTCAAAATCATATAATTGAATACTACCTGATCTCATCTCTCACATGAAGGAGATAAAAATCAAAGAGGGGAAATGACTTAGCCCAGGTAACACATGTAGTAAATTGCAGAGCTAGGATTCAGACCTAAGCCTCCAAATCATAAAATCATAGATGGAAAGCTGGAAGGGACTTTCGAATTTATGCAATCTAATTCCCCTATTTTACAGATAAGAAAACAGACCCAGAGTGATATACTGACTTAGCCAGCGTCACACAGCTAGTAATGATTGGAGCTGGTTTTTGAAAGATAATTATAACAAAGCAGCTCATATTTATCTTGTGTTGGCAGATATACGATCTCACTCGATCTTCACCACAACCTCACAAGGTGTTATTATTAGTATCATCTCCATTTTACAAATGAGGGAAAGAGGCTGAGAGAAGTTGCCTAGTGTCACACAGCTAGTACTTGAGGCATGATTTGAATTCAATTCTCCTGAGTCTAAATACAACCCTCTATCAGATTTGAACTTAGGTCATCTTAATTCCAAATCTGGCACTTGATTCACTACATCAAATTATGTCTCCTGTTCACTATACCAGATAAAACCTCTTGAACATTTCTGCGGCAGTCACACATAGACACAAAAACCTCCAGCAATGCTGAAAAAAGAGACATCTCATCTTTCATCTCCTATGGTAAACAAGGTCACATTATTAGAAATCTAGTGCCCTCCACATCTCTGTTTTTAAAGGGAAAACAATTCTATCCAAACAACAAGAAACCTCTAGCAAACAAAGCAAAGCCCTTTGGTGGAAAATATTGGTCTCTGATTCTTGTTCAGTATAGGAATAGGGTGGGGAATATCTTATTTCAATGCTCTGCTTTAATGTGAAAAATGACCCATATTCTCTATCCTTTAAACTATGAGCACATGAACAGAGTAGTGGAACTTAATAATGTTTCGTTGAATTCCTAGTAAAAACCTGTTAGTTCCATTTCTTTTCAAAATAGCAAAAGGGGAGGAGATATAATATACTAGACTCATATGTCAGGCTAATTAAAATGGTGAATGCCGATAATGACATCTGACATTACTTTTCACCACTAACTTATTATTACATGACTGCTTGCCCCCAAAAATATTTATTCATTTTCCCCACACACACTTACTTTTTCCCCCCTGAAATGTAAAGCACGGCTCATTCGTCCTCGCTTCTTCCTTCATTATACATATTTGGGGAGTGGCATTTCTAGTGTATGGTATAATTAGAGTATCACATTCCATGCTGAAAGCAATATTAAGTTACATTTAGGAAACAAAGACTATTACATGTTTTTTTCCTAATTAAAAAAAACAGAATAAAGCTGCACATCTGGTATATTTTAGTTTTGGGATATGTAATATCTCTGTCCTTCTTAAATGCTGTCTACTGAAAACCCAAATGAACAACTTTAGGAAGTGTACCCTTCTCACTGAAACTTGAAGCTTAAAGAGAGTGCTTTGTGTAATAGATTAAAAATGGATGGAAAAAAATTGATATTGAAACAAAGAGATTCCCTTCTTGAGACCACATGAAGTGGGAAAGCTGAAAGAAGGAGTTAGGCAGCTCATAGGATACAACATGGTATATGGGGGACCTAGGAAGAGTTTGAGGTTCAGATGGAAAGAGTTTGAGAGAACAGTTTATAAGCAAGTAGCCATCTAGTTAGGGTCCAGGAAGTGGAGGCTGGCTCGATCTGTGGCCATCAGCTCAAAGAGAGTCATTGTGCATCTGGTGTGGAGGTGGCAGCCAATTTCTTTTACATCCTTGACATTCACTTCAAAGTTCTCATCAACTTAGTTGTGAGATGTAACTAAAAAATGGAATGCAGAACTTCCCTGATCAAACACAGTCCAAACTTTTCCATAATATGGGGCTAATCTTGGCCTTTAGCGCAGTGCATGACACATAAAATTGTATAGGTTTACTTAATGCTTTGTCATGTGTCTAATGCCCACAAAGGAAGAAGTTTCCCAAATGACAGATGGAATGAGGGTTCTCCTCAACATGAGGCAAAAGTCTAGCTGGTTCAAAATTCCATTCTTGACATTTTCTTTATGGGACTTTTCTCCTCTTTTCTCTTCTAAGCATGCTCAGTTACTTTGACAGTCATTATATGGTATGCTCTCCAGTACTGTCACCATCCCAGTTAGCATCTTAAGTCCATATTCCATCTTGTCTGTGTCCTTCTTAAAATGGAACACCTAAAAATGGACACAATGCTGCAGATGTGACCTAAGGAAGCATACAGTGGAACTGAGCTGAACTCAATCTTATGTAAGTTCAACCTGTCAGCCAACACATGGAAGTATGTACAAACTACAATCCCATATTCACAATGGATATATCCATAAATGATAAGCCACCCTGAGAACTACATGAGGAATATCCTACAGCCCATACTTATTTTGATTGTCTCCTTCTCTAGTCTATCTCAAGCTACAGAAACTAATAGATACTAAGATTAACCAGAATACCTGCACAAATTATTGCCTTCTTCTGTTCCCCAAACCTCAAATATGACCCCAAATTGGAAATATAGCTTGTTGAGTGTTTTAAAAAATATATATAATCATAAATCCCTAAGGAATCTAAGAGGTATTCTTTTCTAACTCCCTACCCAATGAATGAATCTCTACTATAGCAGCTTTCAAAAACTTGACTTATGCTTGAACTCCTCAAAGAAAGGGGAAACTCATCTTGCAAAGCAACCTATTTCATTCTTGGATAGGCCTAATTGTTAGAAAAGTTTTCCTTATTCTGATTTGGAATCCACCTTTCTGTAATCACATGCCATTGTTTCTAGTTCCCACCCCCCCCCCCGCCAAAGTATAATATCTAACACCTCTTCCCCCTTATAGTCTTTCACATATTTGAAGTTTTTAATTAATATTCTTCTAATTTTTTCTCTTCTCTAGGCTAATCATCTATAGTTCATTCAACTAGTTTACATGACAAAGTTCCTTGTTTCCTCAACATCATGGTTACTTTCCTTTCTAGTCAGTCCATCAATGACCCTTAAAATATGAGGCCTAAAATTGAGCATCATACTCAAGGTGTGACATGATTATTGTAGAGTAGAATATAAATATAAACTTTCTTCATTTGGCAACTATGCTTCCATTATATCTACTCTAAGACTGACGTGTTTTTTTTAAATTCTCACATAACAAAAATCTCTGTCATTTTTCTATGTAGTACATTTAAAGCATGCTTTCTCTGTCCTGCATTGACATAGTTGTTGGTTTCTTCATTTGTTTCTTTCCAAAGTATGTGCAGGACATCACATATACCTCTAATACATTTGATCTTGTTAGGTTCAGGTTACCATTCTACCCTGTAAAGATATTGTTCCATGCTAATGGTTTCCCCAACATATTAGTTGTTCCTTTCTGATTTGTGTCAGATGTTGATTCAACAATTCTACTGTTGGTTCACATCTGAGTTGTTACCCTCTATCTGAGCTCCTTGAGGGCAGGCAATTCGTTTTTGCCTTTCTTCATACCCCTAGTGCTTAGTACAGTGCCAAGAATCCAGTAAGCATTTAATAAATACTTCCTGATGGATTGATAAATTATATTGAACAGAATGAGGTCAAAGACAGAGAATCTCTTGGTTCATTTTTCTATTTCATTGAGTCTATCCATATATACATGGAAATTTCCAGAGAATAGGAAATAAGAATCTTTTTCATAAAGCATTTAATAACATCTTTAAGTCAATAATTTTTTTTTCTGAAAGAAAAAAGGTAAAAATTAGACATATAACTACATAACTAGTCAATAGATTTTTCATTGTGAATATCTCCCCTCCTTTCTCAAAGACTTTTTAACCATCTTCATCAGATAACTCAATGAGGGTAAATTCTATCACATATGTGGACATTAGACTCTCTGCTACATAAATAGGATCTTGAATTTACTGATGAACTTTGTTCAGATTTGAAAAAAATTGCAAAACCTATTAAGTTCCAGATCTGAAATCTTCAGTGATATTTTTATCTGTGAAATCCAATTCAAAATTCTCACCTTGGCTTTTAAAGCCCAGCATAACCAGATCCCAAACTCAACTACCTTCACAAACTTATTTAATATCATTCCCCTTCACACACATTATGTTCCAGCCAAAGTGGCCTATTAGCTGTTCCCCAGCTTCAGGATTCCATCTGTCATTTCCTTTTATTTGCACAGGCTATCCCCTAGACCTGAAATACATTCCCACTTCACTTCAGCCACTTAGCTTCTTTCAAGAGTTAGCTCAGGTACCACCCACTGCCTACAGAAAGTTTTTCCTGAATCTCCTGACCCCTTTTCCTATTACTAGAACCCTCTCCCTCTTCAAATTCCACATATTATAATATATTTACTTATCAGTGTATATATCACTGAACTTCCTCACCATCTGGTTCCCAAGGAATATGAAAACTCTTTAAGGTTCCAGACTTTGATTTTTGTATCTGTAGGGCCATGAGTATCAAAAGCACTTAATAACTGTTTCAATTGAGGTGACTTGAGTTACAAGTTGTCAGAATGTAGTTCTGCTTATCATAATACCTAGTACATAGTAGGTAATTAATGAATGCCAGTTGATTGACTGCTCACATATATGGCCACTAGATAGGCTAAACCTAAGAAATACATTAGGCTTTTGGGTTGCTGCTGTTGTTCAGTTGTGTATGACTCTTTGTGACTTCAAAGACCATACTTTCTATATAGGATTTTCTTGGCAAAGATACTGAACAGATTTGTTGTTTTCTTCTTCAGCTCTTTTATTGGTGAGGAAACTGAGGCAAACAGGGTTAAGTGACTTGCCCAGAGTCGTACCGCTAGTATCTGAGGCCAAATTTGAACTCAGGTGTTCCTGATTATAGGGCCAATGCTCTCTACATTGAGCCACCTAGTTGCTTCCAGGTTTCTTGTTATAACCTGCCATCATTTGCACTTGATTTTAATATTCCTCTAAAATCATACCCTGTTTGTGGTGTAGTCATCATATTTCTTCAAAATTTTTGTTTTTTTTCTCAAACAAGTTTCATTTTTGAGAAAATTATTACAATATGGAAAATGTATTAACTAGAGTCAATGCTGAATGACTAGCTGGCTGGAATGTAAGTGTAGCAAATCTGGGCCAGACTCTGGTGCTTCCCAAGTTGTAATCATTTTTCCCCCTCAGGGGAGAAAGTGACACTGAGATTCCAGGGCTTCATGGTATGAGCCTGGAATTCAAGGGGAATATTGAGACAGAAGCCAGAAAAGAAGAAGAATATAAGAGAACTTTTCTCTGTCTCCATGAAAAGCAGTAACAACTGGTGAAAACCAGATTAAACTGCATGGGCTCTAAGAGATAGGACTGACAAAAGGAAAGACGGATTCCTCCTGTGTCAGTGATATTCATAAACCATGTCAAAGGCACCAGTTCATTTAAATTAGAGGTTCTTAACCTCTTTGGTGTCATGGACCCCTTGGACAGTGGGTCTGGTAAAGACTAAAGATTTATGTTTTTAAAAGCATGAAATAAAATACATAGGATTACAAAGGAAACCTTTTTATATACTGAAACTATATAAATATTCTATATGTAAATATAGCGTATTGAAAAACAATGATCATTTTTTTAAGTTGGAGGACCCCAGGTTGTGAATCCCTGATTAGAGCAATATTGAAATCCAGTGGTCTCCTAGTTGTTTCTATCTACAAAACAGAGAATAGATTTACAATAGTTCATTGCTCTAGATAATTAGACTCTCATAGATTCATGACTTGGTCTAGAGCTATGAAGGCAACTAAGAGACCATCTAAGAGACCAACCAAGAGACTATCTCCTGCCTTTTACAGATGTGAAAACTGAGGCTCAGAAACATCATAGGATCAAATGATCATAGATTTTGAGCTAAAAGAAACTTCTGATGCTGTCTAATTCAACCCTCTCATTTTAAAGGATTGAGATAAGACCCAGAGAATTTGAGATTTACCCAAGATCCAAGAGTTGGGCATATCAAAGGCAAGATGTAAACAGATCTTCTGTCTTACAGAGACATTTCCACTTTCTTATCAAACTAATTAGGAATATTTTTCAGCTTTCAACTTTCCTAGATAGCACATGTATACTTCAGTTTACTCAGTAGATAGAAGTTCCAGCCAAGATGTGCATAGAACATTTTCTTTTCTCTTGTCTTAAAAAAATCCCTTTAAAAGTACTCTAAGTGCTGGTTGCTTAAAGAAACAAGGTCACCCTCTCATTTAGCTAGTTTTCCAATAACTGGTTTGTCTTCTTTTTCTCCTGCTTCATGAAGAGATGAACCATGGGAACAGCTTAGCCAGAAGCCTAAAGTATCCTATGCCCCTGCCAACAGCATTGCAATCATGTTCGCTTAAGCAGTCACTTTTTAAAATGCATATTTAGCTAATTCATCCTCCACGTTTATGCCCCTGTGGCCCTACCAGGTGCAGTGACATAACTCATAAGAAATATTAACATTAGCTGTTTATCATGGAGTCGGTGAAACCCAAAAGCAATAAAAGTACAGGCACACTCACTCAATTACCATTGAAATAAATATCACAAAAATTATTCAGTGTCAGAAATCTAATTTTGTATGATATTTCTATATATTTTAGCTGTTAATTTTTTCCCTCCAGTATTAGAGAATTAATATGCTCTGAATGCCCCTCTAGCTACACTGAAAAAAAAAATACTACTGATTTAGTTGAGCTACCCAAATCCATTAGACAAATTTCCTTTACAGCAAAGCATTGATGAATGGAATGTCCCATGCTAATGTAAGAATAATCAATTTAGAATGCTTATGACAATTAACAAAGCTGGAGATAAGCCTTGAAAGCACCATGCTTTGTCAGTCCTGATTTGGATTAAACTTGTGCTAATGGGATCATTTTTCTTCCAAAAGGTATTCTTTTTAGGCAGACCTATCAATTAATATGAATTATGCATGTATAAAAGTACTAATGTCATTAATTAGACAAATTAATTTTTATGATGCAGTGAATAGACTAACACTAGATTATATGTGATATCTTCCCCATGGCACCCAGAGATTTGAAATAAATGAATAGTTTACATTTGTGTGGTTATTACAGACTCAATCAGGATTAATCAGAGACAGCCTATGGGCTGACAATCTGGAGATGGCTTATGCTTATAATCGTTTTCTATATTGTGGGGTCACTCACAAAACTGGAGAGCAGGCATCTTAGATCATTTGAGAGAAACTTTAGATAACCCCTTGCTGGGCCACAGTAAAGCTCAAAATAGGTGAACCCTGGAAAATTGCTTCAAAAAGAAACCTGTTTTTACTGATCCCCTTCCCCATATTTTCATGGTGCCCAAATGGGGTGAAAGCCCAGGAGGTGAGAGACGAGAAAACAAACACACTTCAACTGTTTCAGCAGCAGAAAAAGCTCACTGTACAAGTTGAATTTGACTGGACCAATATTTACCCTTTAACTGTGTGTCTGAGTAAGAGCCCACTAATCCAATATTAGATACAACTCACTCTCAAATCCATGAAAACCTTGCCTCTCTCAGGCCTTGTAAGTTATCTAAACTATAGTAAGATAAGGAACATCCATGTTTTAATATTTGTATAGCTAACTACTTCTTCACTCATCTGTCACATAATTATAGTGTAATTGTAGAGATAAGGCTTGAGATTGCACTAAAGTGTGCCAAGAATTATTGAACCATTATGAAAGTAAATCTAACATCCTTCTTCAATTTCCCATTGCTACTTTGGACAGATACAGGTCCTCGAAGTCAATCTCATTTTAAGCTTTGTAACCTGGCTAATAAAATAGCTAAGATTTACCTGAACTCACACAAAATGTGTATGTTGGATTGAGGGCAGGGTAAGGGGTGGGGAGGAGCACAACGAAACGGGTGACTCTATTAGTCTCCATAGAAGACAACTGAATCTTTCAAAAAAAAAATCAAGCTATTTTGGATTTTTTTTTCTTTCTGAACCAAACATCATTGTTCAGTGGTGATCCTGGGTTAAAAGTGAAGTTGTTGGGAAAAGCCGAAAACTCTTGGGATTATAGTTGGGCTGGGCTCCTTGGGGAAGATCATATTCAACTGTAATTTCAATGAACTTTTACTACCTCATTCCTCTCAGGATGTCTGTTTACCTACCATGTTCATGTATTCTTTATGTTTACAAGGTTTAGGACCATAGATTTGGATAAATGAACCTCAGAAGTCATTTAGACCAACTGTCTCATTCTTCCTATGTGGAAATTGAGAGCTGGCAAAGTTAAGGGACTTCCCCAAGGTTGCACAAGTGGTAAGCAGTATAGTTCAATTTGAATCCAGGTCCTTGCAGTGACATTCCAAAGCTGAGGGACATAAGAAATGTATACAGTCCCACACTTCTTAACATCCTAGAGTTTTGGAGATGATAAATCATAGATTTAAAGATAGAAGGAAACAGAGAACAAAAAGCTGAAAGAAAAGGAAATTCAGGCCCAGAATGCCCAACGTCGAACAGGTAGTAAGTGATAGAGCTGGTATTAAAATAGGAGCTAGAATTTAAACTTAAGATTTGCTGACTCCAAATCCACTATTCTTTCTTTTCTTTGCCTTTAAAAGGATTTCTTGTCTGGTGTTCTCTGAGATTTTTTTCATGAAGGTGGGAACAGAGGGGTGTCTGAGTCTGGGGCATGAAAATACACAATGCATACAAGCAGAGGTGAGATGATCAGAGAGACAAATGAGCTGGAGCTGATCCTGGAACACTATGGTGGTTATGGCAGAGAGCAAAAGGCAGGAACTTGAAGCATGATAAGAATAGACATTGCAATAGAGACTGCTTCGGAGAGACTGAATTGGACAGCAAGTTACCATGAGAAAATGGAGCTGTGCTGAAGTGGAAAGGGAAGTGATTCCAGTCTTCAATGTTTAGTCCCAGTTTTCTCTGTTTACCAAAACGATCTTGGCAAGTTATAAACTTAATATGTCTTCATTTTTTCTTTTCCCTGTATATGTGGGATTAGAATATGTGGGAGGGTAACAGAATCACTTGGGAGAAACGTCTCCAAGTTTTGCTATTTGAAAATTTCTTTACAGTATGTTTTGTTCCCATTTATTTATTAATATATTTTGTAAGGCACTTATGCTACAGCTCTTTTATGGCCGTGTTTTAATAAATATTATAGCTGTTAAAAGTCAGTTATTTTTCTTATTGATATGAGAACAGAAGACTTCCCCCATATGGGGTGGGGGCTAGGTTTTAAGAGCAGTTATAAGAGTTTCCTATTTAAAAAATTTGGATACATATGTATATAGGTGTGTATACACACATATACATGTATACATACATACACATATACATGTATATATTGCAGATACACATTCTTTACTGTTTAGTTAATGCATTATTATGCTACTGTATATTAAATCATATTAATTTTAATTAAATAATAGGTATGACTATTAACATACTTTTCTGTAGGTTGCAGAAAGCAGGGAAATTAGGATCCCAAAATATATACCTACCCAAACCACCTGTCATGTAGGAACCTTTGAATAAAATCATTTAATGGAAAGTATTTGAATTTGCTGAAGTATTCATAAACACTAACTTCACTGTTTCACTCTTTCCAGAGGTCCATGCTTAACTTACCTATAAAACTACCTTAACAATAAAACGTAGACATAGCTGCGTCTTTATAACTGAACTCTTATAAGTTTACTTTGCACCAAATCATTCTCTATATAAACAATCCTTTAAGGTGCTTTAGAGAGAATACGAGGACTGTTACCAGCCTGCAAATGTAGCAGGTTTTTTGTGTGGTGTGGTAATAGAAATGTGGCTCTGTGTGTGTGTGTGTGTGTGTGTGTGTGTTCAGTATGGTAATAGAAGTGTGGGACAGCTGAGCAAATGGAAATGTCAAATCTAACACAAGTGGGATTTGTAAAATCATAGATTTTTTAGAGCTGGAAGGGGCCATAGAGGACATTTAGTCTGACAAAGATAAGGTAACTTAGGCTCCAGAAAGATTCAGTGAATTCCATGAGGTCACACATATACAAAAAGACAGGGGCAGGATTCAAACATAGGTTTCTCCTTTTTTCAAAAACCAATATTTTTTCCACTGAACTGCAATTGTTTGTTGCCTGCTGATTTAGCTCATCACTTTGATTTCCCCTGTGCCTCCAACCTCGTAGGGCTCTTGTCTTCCATTAGGCTCCAAACCTTTGAGGCTTTTTCTACCCTAACACTCCTATTACTTGGATCCCTCTTCAGGTACAGCTTCAGAAACATACTTTGACTCTTTTACACAACTTTCTGCTTCTTAAAGACCTAAAGCTACCATCCAAATAACAGAAAGAAAAAAGGTACTATAGAAAAGTATGTTATTGAAAGAAAAACCAAAACTTTTAGGTCATGGAACAAAGAAATTATCCGGTTTTTCATAGGACTTTGCTGCCAACATAGTTTATGTTGTCCTCAAGAAGATGTCCTTGGAAATTTTGGAACTAAGCCACTCTGTTAGTCCAGTCCAGTCCAAATATGGCAGCCAGACCAAGTACCTGAGCTATTCTCAGTGGTGTGTTTGTACCTAGGTCAGGCAACAGTTTTCAAAGAAATCAGGGACATATGCCATTAAGGTAATCCAAAACTGAGACTTGCTTATCTATGTAAATAGACAAAGAAAATGGGGAGGGATCAGTTGCAGAATCATAGATCTGAGAGGAGGCATTTTTGTTGTTATCTAGTCATTTTTGTCATGTCTACCTCTTTGTCTACCTCTAATTTGGAGTTTTCTTGGCAAAGATACTGAAGCGGTTCGCCATTTCCTTCTTTAGCTCATTTCAAAGATAAGGAACTGAGACAAACAGGGTTAGGTGACTGGACCAGGGTCACTCAGCTAGGAAGTATCTGAGGGCAGATTTGAAGTTAGGAAGATGAAGCTTCCTGATTTCAGGCCTGGTGCTCCATTCACTGTGCCACCTTACTATCATGAAATCTGGTCTCCTTTAGGGAACCTGTAGCTAAAACATAGATCTGGGATTCTGTTCAACAAATTAGTGTTGAGCATCAACTATGTGTACATTCCAATACTAGGCATTCCTCCAGAAGCTCAGGTTCAAATTGGAGAGATAACACATTAAGAATGGATCAGAAAAAATGTGATCCTTCAAGTCAGTTCTATAAGCACTAGATAAGTACAAAATGGTATAGGAAAAGGTATAAGAAGTTTGTATCAATTACTCAACACATTTATTAAATACTTACTGCTTCGTTTCTTAACCTTTTTATGTATCATGGTTATCTGATAAAGTCTTTTGACTTCTCAGAATAACATTTTAATACATAAAAGAAAAATTGAATTTTAAAGGAAATCAATATTAAAATTCAATTATCAAAATATTTTTAAAATATTCAACCCTGGGTTAAGAACCAACCCCTGACAATCTATGTATAGACAACATATACATGCATATACATATATGTGTATGTATATATCTTTATAAATCTAGGCTTATTTTTGTGCATGTATGTGTGCATGTATGTACATAGATACAGTACCTGGCACTGTGCTAAGTGCCAAAGATAAAGAAAAGAACAGAAAGAGTCCTTATACTCAATGAATCACAAGAAGGCCATTCAGAATATCTATAAATCAGCTTATAAAAGATAGATCCAGAGTAGACGGAAGGCTTTCCTACAGAAAGAAGCAGTAGTAGTTGGTGGGAGGGGTGGAAGCCTGAAAGGACTAGTAAAAACTAAAAACTTCCTAGAGGAAGTGATGTTTGAGCTGAGTCAGACAATTAGCTAGCATTAATTAAGCACCTTCTATGTTCTAGACTCTTCTACTCATGGGAGACATAAAGAAGACCAAAAAACAAAAACAACCATCATTACTCTCAAGGAGCACATGGTGTAATGGGAGCGACAACCTGCAAACAAGAAAGAAAGCAGGGATTCTAAGAGACAGAAGTGATGAGGGAGAACATTCCAGGTATGGGGGGATAGCCTATGCCAAGACATGAAGAAGAGAGATGAAGTTTGAAGAACAGTAAGTAGACAAATATGGCTAGACCACAGAGTTAGTAAAAATCCCCTGTGTGGTTCTTTCTGCTTTGCTAGGCTCTAATATTCCAAACATTTTATATCTGGATTGCTCATATTACTATCTATATTTAAATGTAGGTACAATATCCATAATTACTAATGCTTAAATATTCAAGTAACCAAATTTGTGTCACAGAAATTATATGGCTGGTAAAAGGAAAACACACTGGAAAAACTATTTTTTCAATATAATGGATCCTTGTCACATTAAGTATCCAATAAATCACAGATAATGAATCTCTCCAATGGGTCCTTGCCAATGCAAAGGGCATGCTTTAAAGAAATTCCCAGAAAAATTCCCTACAGCTGGAAATCATGGGAAAAATATTCCAAAGCGATGATTCCCTCCTCACAATGTGATAGCAGTAATGAAGTGTGTGCTTTAGAATTCAAGAAAAAAAGCATTTTATATTGTGAATATTCAGATGAAAGAATTGTATGAACATCTTGTCAATAAAAAGAATAACATTTGGTTATGAGAGAACAAGGTATCAAAGATCCAATCCCTTTGATGGAAAAACACTAGCCCAGCATAAATAACAAAATAAAACAGGTGTCTTTGGTTACATCTCTTATAAATAGCACTTCCAAGCATGGCATCAAATGAACTCACATGTAAAATGTTTTGCAAATTTTAAAACACTTAAAAATGTTAGCCAACTGGTAGCAGCACTAGCAGTAGTGGCAGCAATAGCAGGAGGAGGAGGGGGAGAAAGAAAAGGAGGAAAAGCAGGATGAGTTGTAGGAGTACAGTATAATTGTGATTTGGATAGATATAAAATTTATATACATGATCAAAAAGAGAAATGGATTTTTGGTTTATGAAATTATGAAGTCCAGAGAATAATCTTCAGAAAATGGAAATAGGGTCAGGGGTTTAAGTCATCTTGGACTTTTCTGAACACAGAAAATAGTTCATCCTCAACTGCATCACCAACTAGTTGCTGTTACTAAGTCGTCACTGGTTGGTAGAGGAACACTGCCATCAAGATATCATGAGAAGCAATAAACTCTCATTTATTATAACTTTGGACTACTTGGTCATAAGGTACCTTCATAAGTTAGTCATACATTATCTTCATTGTAGAAAGAGATTTGTGACTTGGTTCAGGGGAAATTGGTGTACATGGAATGAGTGTTGAAAATTAGGAAATCACAGGAAGTCTGGATGTGTTTCTAAGAAACAAAATAAAATTAGTTTCAAAAACAAAAAAACCGTTTGTTTTCAAGAGGTATTAGAGAAATGTGAGAATCAGTTGGAAATTCTAAACTATGAATTGAAAACAAAATCTGAAAGTCATATATACAAAATAATTAATATAACCAAGAATCTAAGTGTTACATTATCGTCATCACTAGGATTTGTATATCCATTTCAGGTTTGCAAAGTACTTTACAAATATTTTATTTCATCATCATAATAACTCTAGTACATAAGTGCTGTTTTATCTTTATTTTGCAGCTGAGGAACGGAGGTGAGCAGAGGTTAAATGATGTGCCCAGGGTGACAACATAGTAAATGTTTGAGAGATCCATTTCTCTATGCATTGTACTCTATCTAACAGTCTGGCTACCTTATAAAGAGAACACCCAAAGACTATTCAAAATCAATGTGTTCCAGAATTAATAAAGAAAATTAGTAAGAAAGATAATTTTAATAAGACCAAAAATATCTTTTAGTATTAAGGAAGAGTCCAATTCAAATGACTTAATTGCATCCGAGGTTTCACCAATGGTATCTCAGTATTTTTTTAATTAAAGAATAAAATTTCAAAAGAAAATGAGGAATGATTGAACCCCAAAGCAACTCCATTTTACCTTCTTATAGACCAAATGTAGAGAGAATAGACTACATGAAAGGGAGATTTTTAGGAGCAGTCTAGGTTATCTAAGTATAAAATTACTTTTATATGATATTGATAAGACAACACTTTGAAATTTAGAAGTTAAGGTCAAGACTGAAGAAATAAATGAGTAAACTTACATTTGATGAACTAGGTAAATATAGAGAGGTAATTAATTATTCAGATAGCCAAAGAGATTTCTGTAATGGAAAACCTGTGAAGTATGTATATGTGTGTGTAGTTGCCTTCTAATGCTATATTTTGACATTTTCAAACTATTTTCTGATGCTAAAATGTTGATATTCACTGGCACAATTGATATGTTTACAAATTCAGAATATCATACAGGAAGTCTGTATATAGTTGACTGTTTCCTGATCATGAATAGATTCACCTGTATATTAAATATCTAGAAAGAGAAAAGTTTATGCTTAAATGATCTTGTATAAAATATGTTGATATTTAACAAGATCTGGTATCTAGATGTTGTGGCAAGCTCACCTGGGGGGAAGTGGAAGAGAAAGCATGAAGAATGTAAGGTATAATATCTCTAAATTATTTTTCATATGGAGCAATTAATGATTAAAAAACATATGAAAGTGGGACTTGTTTCTGCATATGACAACAAAAAGTTTGTATTAATTGTCAAAGAATGTAAGATATTGTCACAGTTAGAAATAAGCATTTTAATACCTAATAAGAATGGGGAAAGAATTTTGTTTTAATAAAAACTGCAAGTTTATGTGTATGAAAAAATTCTTTCAAACTACATTTTGAACAGTTTGGAAGGGAAAAATGGTTGATGGTGTAGATTTGTGGATTTAGTTCTTTTAAAAAAATTGTTTTAATTTGTCAAGTAACAAGTATTATTTAAATCAATCTGCCCCACTCATTCCTTTCCCTCACACTGTATAGAAGGCTGTGGGGGGGGGGAGCAGGAATCAATTCAGTAAATATCCACATATGGAAAAAGGAAATTCCCATTTAATCAAGTGTAAAAATATATGTTTTTGTGCATTTTAAATTTTCCACCTCTGTGTCAGGAGCTAGATGAGTGGTATGTTTAATCTTTATTGTTTTGGAATCATGCTTTATCGTTGTGTTGATCAGAGTTTTTCTTTCAAGGTTGTTTTCCTCTATAATGTTATCATTGTATAAATTGTTTTCCTAGTTCTGCTCATTTTGCTCTGCATCAGTTCCAAAAGGTTATCCAAATTTCTTCTGAAATTGTCTATTTAACTTTTCTTATGGCACAGTAACGTTCCATTCTGTTTGTGTACCATAATTTGTTTAGTCATTCTCTCATAGAAGGATAGTTTCCAATTTGGGACTATCGTTAAAAGAGTTGTTGTAATTTATTTTGTACATATAGATTCCTTCCCTTTTTCTTTGATTTATTTAGGGCATAGACCAACTTGTGGTATAGTCAAGTTATGGAGTATGCAAAGTTTGGAAATTTTCTGGGCATAGTTCCAAATTACTTTCCAGAGTGGCTGGACTAATTCAAGCCCCATCAACAGTTCACTAGCACACCTGTTTTCCCACAGCCCTATAACATATGTCATTTTCTTCTTTTTCTCATCTTGACCAATCTGAAAAGTATGAGGTAGAACATCAAATTCATATTAATTTGAATTTTTCTAATTATTAATGATTTAGAACATTTTAATATGGTTGTTGATTGCTTTGATTTCTTCTTTTAAAAATTGCCATTTACACATTTTAACTCTTCCATCTATTAGCTCTTAGGATAATAAATTTGAATCAATTCCTTATGGATATTGCAAATGAGACCTTTGTCAGAGAAAAGTATTTCAAAAATTTTTTCCCAATGAAATGCTTCCCTTCTAATTCTTATTGCATTAGACTTATTTGTCCAAAAACTACTTAGCTTTGCATAATCAAAATTGTCTAGTTTACCTTGTGCGATTTTCTTTCTTATTTGTTAAGTCATGAATCTTTCTCTAAATTTGGAAAGTTATTTCTTCCTTGTACTCTAAATATTTTATGATGTAATTTTTTACATCTAAGTCATGCATCAATGTGGAGTTCCTCATGAGATATGGTGTGATGTATTGGTCTAAATACAATTTCTGCCAGACTATTCAGTTTTTCCAAAAGTTGTTAGTTTGTTTTTGTCAAATACTGCATACTGATATATTTCTTTCTTTCCCACTTGTTTTTAACAATATCACTCTTGATATTCTTGACCTTTTGTTTCTTCATATAAATTTAATATTTTTTTCTATTTCTATAAATTATTCCTTTGTCAGGGTGACTGATTTCAGTAATGAATAAATAAATTAATCTGGGTAGTATTGTAACTTTCATTACTTTGTAGCTAGGTGGCACAAAGGATATATAGCCATGGACCTGGAGTCATGAATACCTGAGGTAGAATTTGAAGATCTCTTACTAGCAGTATGATTGTGGGTAAAATCTCTCTTTGCCTTAGTTTCCTCATCTGTAAAATTAGAGATAGTGATAGCCTCTACACGACACAATTATTCTGAGGATAAATAAAGCACTTTGCAAACATTAATGTTCTGTATAAATGCCAGATATTGTCATGATTGTTATTAATAATAAAAAGTATAAGACCTTTTGCAAACCTCAATGCATGACATGAATATTAGTTATTATTGTTATTACTATTATTATTGGCATGACCTATCTATAAACAGTTTGTTTTTTTCCGATTTTTATGTCTCTCCTAATTTCTGCAAAGAAAGCTTTATAATTAGATTCATATAATCCCCAGGTAAATCTTGGAAGATACATTCCCAACATTTTCGTATCTTCTATAGTTATTGTGGTTGAGATTTTTCTTCCTAGCTCTTCTTGTTGGGTTTTGATTTTTATATATAGTAATTTTAATGATTTGTGTAGATTTATTTTGTATCTTAGAACTTTGGTTAGGTTCTAATTTACAATTAGGTTCTAATTACAATTAATTTACAATTAATTTGTAGTTGACTCTAGAGTTCTCTATACCTCATATCATATGCAAAATGTGATTTCATTTTCTCTTTTCCTATACCTATACTTAATTTTTTCTTTCTTGTTTTATGACAGCTACCTTTCTAGCTTTATATTAAACTATAGTAGTTACGATGGACATCCTTGCTTTGATTCTGACATTATTGGAAATGCCTTTATTTTTCTCCATTACATAGAATTTTGCCTTTGGATATAGGAAAATACTATTATATTAGGAAAGATACATTTATTTATATAATTATTAGTTTTGTAGAAATGATTTCTAGGTTTTATCAGAAACCTTTTTAGTATTTAGTGATATAACGATAAGATTTTTTTTTACTATTTGTATTACTAACATGTTTTATTGCATGTTTAGTCTTCCTCATATTAAATTAAATTAACTTTGTATTCCAAATATAAATGAAATGTAATCATTAGTATATAATCTAATATATTGCTTTCTACTTTGTGCTAATATTTTATTTAACATTCTAATGAACCAATGTTCATTAGAAATATTGGTTTATAGTTCTCTTTCTCTGTTTTCATTTTCCCTGTTTTAGGCATCAAGACAATAGGAAATTATATTTCATTTGTGTGGGAATAGTTTAACATAAAGAGAAAGAAAGAGATCTTTCATTTAGGAAAAAGAGAGAAGTATAAGTGTGAAGAAACAGTTTCAAGGGCTACAAAGAGACTTTTGTTGGAGACTTCAGAACTAAAGCATGGTGGATACCTCTTAATTTGCATATGTATGTTTTAAAACTAAAGAAGGTAAAACTAAGAAAATGATAACTCATAAAAATATTTGTAGACTGAGACCTCATTGAAAAGGGACTGGTGATTTGATAGAAGAAAATTGGGGAATGATTACAGTGTTAAGTAAAAGGTGAGTCTTTGAACATCAGGAAGCTCAATTAAAGGCTTTAAAAGCATCAAGAGAGAAAGTGAAGGGGGAAGTGTGCACAAGAGCATCAGAAGAAGAAGCTGAAAAGTTTTGAAGAAATAATAGGGGGGGCTCAAAAATTGATCCTTTGGAGCTATAGTAGCTGAGAGAAGGCTTCAGATGAGCAATCCCTGATAGGTTAGAGTGAGAAATAGATTCATTGGCCAAGTGTTCCATTGACAATTATTGTTCTTCACCTCCCCACTAGATTTTGTTTCTCTTTGATGCTCTTGGATCAAGAAGGAAAGGAAGAAGGGATTTAAAATTTTGAGGGGGCACCTAGGAGGTGCAGTGGTTAGAGTGTTGGGCTGCCAATCAGGAAAACTCCTTTTCCTGAGTTCAAATCTGATGTCAGACATTTACTAGCCATGTGTCACTTAACTTTGCTTCAGTTTCTTCATCTGTAAAATGAGCTGAAGAAGGAAATGGCAAAACCACTCCAGTATCTTTGCCAAGAAAATCCAAATGGCATCATGAAGATTCAGGCATGACTGAAGTAAATGAACAATAACAATTTTCCATTAGTTGTGTTATTCTGGTTAGATGGCTTACAAAATGAACCCAAACTGTTTCTGTAAACTCCACACCACTTAGGCAACAGTAAGTCAATAATTAGTATAATAATTATCTGTTCATATAGCCCAGAGAAAACCAGTTTGATGACCTTGACAATTGTCTAGTTTAAAGATAACTTCTGTTTACACTAAGAGCTAACATTTTCAAAGGGGGATGGCTAATTCAAAGAGCTTCTAAAGGCTATATTTGATTTTAGAAGAGAAGATTTCCCCAGTTGAGAACAGATGAGCATCAACAGTGAAGCAGTGAATGGTTCCTGAAAGGACCAGTGCCAGATCTTAAACTATATTATAAGGCAGTAATTATTAAAACTATCTGGTACGGGGTAAGAAATAGGTATCTCAATGAAATAGTAAACATACAATTCATAGAAGTAAATAAATATAATAACCTTGTATTTGACAAATTTGGTAAAAATTGTTGGGAAAACTAGAAAGCAGTATGGCAGAAACTTGTCATAGACATATCTATTCTATGCCAAGATAAGGTCAAAATGGATACATGACCAAGATATAAAGAGAGAGACTACAAGAAAATTAGTAGAACACGGAACATCAGGAACCTACTGATAGGTCCAATAACTTTGAAACATATGTCTAGTCTTGTGAGTTTCTATAAGCACAGGAATTTTCCTTTCTCATGCATTTTCCTATTAGATTCCTGTAAGTAAGTGCCTAATCTTCACCACACATAGAGAGTGCATTGGTGAGAAAGTATGATTTAGATTTATATATGTATGAAGCTATATTTTACTATTGATTTGTTTGTTTTAATATATTAATGCCTATGATATGACGTTTCACCTTTTTTAATAAATAGCTGTGTTTATTATATTAAAATGTATTATTGTGGGTGGCTAGTTGTGTAAATTGAAAACAGATTAGATGAAGCTCAACATTTTTACTGTTAAGTAGGAGAAGTATACTTCCACTAAACAGGAATAACTCATTAAAACTTTGATAGACTTTGAGTGCAAACATGTATTTGGTAGTCTATCTCTGGTTACTTAGACCAGCTAATACGAGAAGAGGTTGAAATGAAGGAGATAAATGCAGAAGCAAGTGAAGTATTTTACATGCCTAGGTGAAAGACTGGGTCATTAGAAGAACAGACATTGAAAAACACCACCAGATTCCGGGGGCGGAACCATCATGGCTGTGGAAGCAGCAAGGTTCCACAGCTCCCACATAGCTTGGGAGCTGAGACCAGCCCAGCCTGAAACCAAAATGCAGCCAGGCCCCAGGGTAGTTGGAAGGAGCTGAACTTCCCAAGCTGCAGCTTCTACTTCAGAGAAGATCTACAGCACCTCCGGCAATCTTCACATCTAACAAGCCAGGATTAAAGAAGGTCAGTGAAAGTGAAACTCTGAAACTAAATTTGGGGAAGGAAAAGCAGTTCAGCCAATCTGCCCCTAGGGATAATGTTCTTGGGTGGTGGTCCTGGGGTGCACTCTCAGCAAGCCAAAGCTGGGGGGGAAGAGGGCTGCAACACACCCTTAATTGCTCCAGGAGCTGGGAAAATCCCAGCTATTTCAAACAGAGCTTTCTCACCTAGCAGCAGAGTTCCACAAAGCTAAAAAAAATAAAAACCAATTAATTGACTGGGCAACACGAGGAAAAGGAAGCAAAATAAGAACAGCAATAAAACTCAAGAATCCTTTTTTGTGGACAAAAAGGATCAAAGCATGGAATGGGAGGAAGACAACACAGTCAGAACTCCCACACCAAATGCTTTCAAGACACTTGAAGAATGCCTAGAAGCTATAGATCAACTGAAAATGAACTTTGAAAAACAAATAAGAGAAGTGGAGGAAAAACTGTGAAGAGAAATGAGAATGATACGAGAAAATCACGAAGAGTCAACAACCTGACAGAAGGAAACAACACTTTAAAAAATAGAATAACTCAAATGGCAAAAGAAGCCCAGAAAGCCAATGAGGAGAAGAATGCCTTAAAAAGTCGAATTTCCCAGATGGAAAAAGAATCTCAAAAGTATTCTGAAGAGAATAATTCCTTCAGAACTAGACTGGAGCAAGTGGAAGCTAATGACTTTATGAGAAACCAAGATACTATTAAAGAGTTTCAAAGAAATGAAAAAAATAGAAAGCAGTGTGAAATATCTCCTTGAAAAAAACCACTGACCTGGAAAATCTATCCAGGAGAGACAATTTGAAAATTATTGGTCTACCTTTAACTCATGACCAGAAAAAGAACTTGGAAAGCATCCTTCAAGAAATCCTCAAAGAAAATTGCCCTGATGTTTTAGAATCAGAGGGCAAAATACAACGTGAAAGAATTCACCAATCACCTCTTCAGAAAGAACCCCCAAAGAAATCTCCTAGAAATGTTATTGCCGGGGGTGGAACCAAGATGGCTGCATAGAAGCAGCAAGGTTCCGCAGCTCCCACATGAATACATATGTGTATATAGAGGGTATAGGATTAATTAAATGTGAAGGGAGACTTTAAAAGGCAAAATTCTGAGATGGGAGAAGACTAGAAGGAGAGGAGACAGGGAGAGACAAAAATGGGAATGATCATTCCATAGAGACGAGGCAAGAGATAACTATTACATTTTTACTTTCAATTATTCGCATTGAATTTGGCTTAGGGATGAAAAGGCATAAACTCTAAACTGGGCATCATGCCACACAAGAGAGTAGGGGGCCTGGGGATGAGAAGGGGGATAACAGAGGGGAGGGCAGGGTCTGGGGAGGGTAGTTGGAAGCACACATTTCAGTATAGGGACAGGGACAGGGTAGAGAACAGAACAACGGGGGGGAGGGATAGGAAGGAGAGATGGATGACCACTGTCACAATATTTCCAGTATGAAGATGTCCTGTATAATCACACATCCACCGCCTGTATTGAAGTGAGTGTCCTTCCAGTGGGGGTGGGTGACAAGGGAGGAATTGAAAGAATCTAGAATTTAAAGTTCTGTAATACCTGCAACTAGGAATTAAGATATACAGGGGCTGGGATAGGGAGACCCTTCCTGCCCTAAAGAAAATAGGAGAGCAGAGTAGGGGAGGGATTTTACAGTGGGATTGCTGTTTTAGGGTTGGAGCAGGGGCAAGACGGGGAGAAAATTTGTAATGCTAAAATGTAATGAAAATGAATAATGTAAACAAGAAAACAAATAAAAAGAAAGAAAAAAAAGAAATGTTATTGCCAGGTTCCAGAATATCCAGTTACAGGAGAAAATATTACAGGCTGTCAAGAGAAAACCATTTGAATACTGTGGAAGCACTATCAGGATAACCCAGGATCTGGAAGCTTCTACACTGAGGGATCAAAGGGCCTGGAATATGATATTTTGAAGATTAAGGGAGCTGGGATTAAAATCAAGAATCAGCTACCCATCAAAATTGAGCATATTGTTCCAGTGGAAAGTGTGGGCATTCAATGAGGTGGAGGACTTTCAAGTATTCTTGCTGAAAAAAACAGAACTGAACAGAAAATTTGACAATCAAACACAAGAAGCATGAGAAGGTAAACATGGGAAAGAAATCATAAGGAACTTATCAAATTTGAATTATTTACATGCCAATATGGAAAAACAATAATAGTAACTTATGAAACTTTTCTTAGTACGAGGATAGGTGAAGGGAATACAAATGTATATATGTATATTTACACATATGTCTATATAGGAGGCTATATATGCATATGAATACATATTTCAGCATGTGTGTATATGTGTATATAGAGGGTATAGGATGA
>CM053595.1:94755410-94774453 GCA_028646575.1 Pseudocheirus occidentalis
AGAGCAGGGGAGGGGCTTTACAGTGGGATTGCTCTTTTAGGGTTGGGGCAGAGGCAAGATGGGGAGAAAACGTGTAATTCAAAAATGTAATGAAAATGAATAATGTAAACAAGAAAACAAATAAAAACTAAATTAAAAAAAAGAAAATGCTGTTTTAATATAATTATCATTGTTTTCTGTTCAATAAATGATATATCTAATATTTCTGCACTGCACTACTGGTTTATGAGTTTTTATACCTTAAACATAGTCAGGTTTATGAAGGCACTACACATAGTGAAATATATACATATATATGTGTGTGTGTGTGTGTGTGTGTGTATGCATGTGTGTATTCCTTTCAGATGCATTCAGTAATTGCTAGATCTTTATAAAATATAACATTTCCAATATTCTACTCATTTCTATAACTTTTTAAAATTTTTTTGTCAGATTAGTCCAAGTTTGAAAAGGTGCACTTTAAGGTTCCTTTCTATTAGAGTTGTTATATATGTCTCCCTATAATTTAGCTTTTACTTCAAGTATTTAAATGACATTCCACTTAGCACATACAGGAAGTACTTATATTATTTCAATATCTATAGATTTTCAGCATAAGGTATTTTCCATGCTTATGTCTTTTAACATTGTCTATTTTTGCCTTTGTCTTGTCTGAGATTATAATCATCATTTTTCTTTAAAATTCACTTAAAGTTTTATTCCCTATCCCCCCAAATTTAACTACATATGAGGCTTTATATTCCAAGTGTGTTTCTTTGAAGCAGCATATTGTTGGACTGTGTTTTCCAATGCATTTTTCTACCTTCCTCTTAAAAAAAAAATCATTCCATTCTAATTCATGGTTGTACTCCTTAATTTTGCTTCCACTTCTACCATATCACATATTTTTGCTCTTCTTTTCTTCTTCTACACATACATCACCTTCATAAGGAAGAAGTAACTTAAAAAAGAATGTTACTAATATTGGTAATTAATAACTGAAGTGGTATGTCCTCCCTCCCTTTAACCAGTTGTATTAGCAAACACCCTATCACCCCAGGATGGCCTGCACAGGTTTCTCAACTTGCTTTACTTAAAGGGAAGACAATTTCTAAAGAGGTCAACAATCTACTTACATTCACTAGGTCAGCACCCCGAACATGGAGAAAATATAAGCAGAGAAATTACTATAAAGACCAACAGACAGGGCTCTATCTGAATCATAGCAATATTATCACACACTTTACATATGTCGCAGGATCAAGGGAGCACATCCAAACAGTTAGGGCTCTGAACATACAGCAACTCAGAATCTTGACCAAGAAATCAAAAGATTCTTATCATAGGTGAACCCCCAAAGCAAAGCACAAATCTCCAAGAATATATAACAAAGACTCAGCCCCTGATTGGTTAAGAGCCAGAAGGCATGAAACCTACTTGACTCAGCACTGCTGTGAATTATCAGGGTTCAAAGGAGATTAATCCTTTAAATGTTTACAATTTAGTCTGAGCCTAGGAAACAACTCCAGAAAAAACAACAAAAAATCCCACTTTGCTTACATTTATACCAGTGCACACAGCAATTATTGATTATTATACTGTTATTTCTTTTCTTTCAATTCTGCTTAATAATCTATTTTCTGAAATTAAGATTTATTTAGAAAATTATTAGCAATTCACAATAAAAGTGGTAATTTCCTCGCCATGATTCAAATATCAGATTCTTCCAAGCAAATAGAGAGATCAGAGGAATCAAGGGGCAGTAGTAAAACATAGTGTTGGTGTTGAGGCTCCAATTTAGCTCAAAGGCAGCTCAATGTATTTCAGTGTTCTCTCTTCAGTTCTATACTCCTTCCTTGATTCATGTTCTCCACCTGTCTCCCTCCTGAATTTATTGTATAACTATATTAAACTATTTTTTGCATAGTCATTCCTCCTTTGTCTAGTTCAAACAATAATAAGATCCATGAGAAGCCTGTTTCTTCCACTCCTTCATGTTTGAATACTCTTTTTTTGTGTATCATTTCGTGTGTGATTCCACCCTCTTTTAGAATGTAAATAGTTTGTCATCATTTAATTTCTTCCACTTGATCAAATGTATTTGCCTTTCTAGGTTTCTCTCATCTCTTGCATTGTCATTTCAAAGATTTTATCTGGTTTTTCTGTTTACTCCAATCTGTTTTGGATGAGTTATTTTTGTTTTTCATCCTTTTTTTCACCTTTTGCAACACCAAAGTCCGTGACATCTGTCCTTTTACGTCACTGCAGAATCGTCTTCTGACTGTAGATTTTGACTGTACTTCCTTGGCAAAGATGCAAAGAAACTAGAGTGGTTTGCCATTTCTTTTTCCAGTTCATTTTACAGATTAGGAAACTCAAGCAAACAAGATTAAGTGACTTGCCAAGGGTCACACAGCTAGTAAGTATCTGAGGCCAGATTTGAACTCGTGAAGATGAGTTCAGGCACAGCACTCTATCCACTGCACCATCTACTTGTCCTATACTAAGCCATATTTTCAGCAGTTCAATTCAGCCAGTATTTATTAAGAGCTGACCTTGCAACAGGCCCTGCACTGGCCACTGAAGACCCAAAGATGTATAATTCCACTGGTATTCCAATGATTCTTAAGTTATCTTTTCTCAATCTGTTTTTGAACACTTGTTTATGAGAGTAGATTCCTTATATTTTCTTCTAATTTTTCAATATTTTGATTTTGTTCTAATACTGCTCTCTATTTCATGAAACAAATGACTTCTTTTTTGCTTCATTCTGTTTTCTTTAGTGAGTCCTCTACTGGGTTAAAGCTGTCTATTTTCTGTCCTACACCACCACTCTCCTTGTAGAGTTTTAGGTCAATAATTGTAAGTTCATTTTTCCCTTCATTTCTTCCAGTCACTCTCAGAATTCTTGTGGCTAAGATATTCTTTTCTCAGAGGCTGTACCTAGTGTTAATTTTTCTCAGGTCTTGAGTTTAGCTTTTGGGCTCTTTCTCATCCCATGATAATTTTTCATTATAGCCAGAATTCCTTCCATTTGGTCATATCTCCAATTCAAGAACTGGAATTTTGTAATAGAATCAGAGTCCAACACCTCCCACATTTTCAGATGGGTAAGCTGACCCTCTTTGGTCTTATCTCCTCTGTAATTTATCTGTTGTTCCTATAGCATTTCTAGAAAAGTTGGCTAAGACTATGCTTTACTGCAATTCCTGCACATTTCCTCTGTCTCTTGGTGGCCTTGATGCTATCATTGTTTCCTTCTCCTTGCACAACCCCTAATTCTGAGCTGCCTCTGAACCCTTTCATTAACCTGACAAACTTATATCAAATAGACTCAAGTCTCCTTGGAAATGGCATGGTCTGCCTCACAGGCTGCTGTAGTAGTCCTATCATATCTCCAAAAGGAGTATTCCCTTTGCATCTCCTGAAATGTTCTTCATAGTAATAGGGAGTTTTGGAAGCAAGGTGATCTCGGGATAAATGGGGGGGGGGAAGGGAGGGATAGAGAGAGAAGGAGAGGGAGAGAGAGAAAGAAAAGAGAGGAAAAGAGAGAAAAAGGGAGGAGAGGAGAGGAGGAAGAAGAGGAGAAACAGATAAAAGGAAAAGAAGAGAAGAGAAGGGAAGGGAAGGGAAGAGAGAAGAGAGGAGAAGAGAATCTCTTATTTTAATATCTTTAAGTCAGTAAGCTAGGCACGATTAAGTTCTTAAAATGATCTCAAAGAAGCATATTAAGAAAATAAGTGAAAACTGAGAAAGCTACCATTATACTTGTCATTGGGGAGGGAAGATCAGGCACAGTTTTTAAGATTTCTACAAATTTGTACTTCTTATCTATTGTTTGTTAGTTTGAACCCCTGCATATTTCCCTCTAGTGTAATTGTCTCCAGAGGCTTTTTTTATTAAATCATAAAACTCTGAAAGCAAAAATAGATTAATTCAAATGTTAAAGGTTTTTTAAATGAGCATGTACCTATATTTTGCACATATTTGCTTTTTTGCAAAATTCATACATATGCTACTCTACTAATAATTATGTAAATTAGTGGTGTTGAATACTTGGCCCACAGGTGTCATGCAGCTCACAAAACTCCTAAGTACTGTCAAACAAGATATATAGAGATAGATATAGATATAGATAGATATAGATATAGATGATAGATACAGATATGTAATTGGTAAATACTTAACAATATAAAGTAAAAAAACACAGATAACATGACATTTTAGAATTAACTGAATGTGTGGCCTCAAAGCTGTTCATGTACAGTTAAATGAGTTTGACATCAGTGATATGCATCATAAAATTCTAAGAAAAATAGAAGTTAAAAGAAAGAATGAGATAAAGAAATAATAGATCCTAGAGTCAATAGGGCACCCAACTTATTATTGATCTTTAGGAAAATAACTTTGATAGTTGAATAGAGAATGGAGTGAAGTGAGGAAAGACTTGAAGCCAGAAGAACAATTAGGAACTAATTGTTATAGTCCAGGTGATAGGGCCTGAACTGGGGTGGTACTCATCTAACTAAAAAGAAGGGTCACAAGTCAAACATATGAATCTGTGGATTTGGTTTGAAGGAAAAATGAAGAGTTGGTGAGGGCACTGAGGTGGTGAAAACCAGTCTATGTGAAAGAATAGTGATACCTTCCACAGTAACAGTAAGGTTTAGAAATCAGGTGATTTTGAGGGAAAAAAATCTTATCTAGATTACTACCCACTCATGCTTGCTCATCCTGTGAGACTCATGTCCCATCTAAAATTAAAGAGGGGAGATGAGGCTCTAACTGCCTCTTAATAATTCTGAGAGGTATGTGCTACAACTACAAGGTAATCTGAGGAGATGGAACTGGAGAGCAGAGTTTTCTCATTGGGATATGCAAACCTGATTATGTAATAGTTAGTTTAGGTTACTTCTCTGTGAAAGGAGACAGAGGAACTTAAGAATTTTCACAGCAGAGGGAGTAGGTGGAAAAAAGGAATTATGGATAATGGTGATATTAACTTCTAATTTCACTGGGCCTGTATACTAAAATATGAGATGAAAATGAGACTAGGTACATTTCACAGCTATAAGTAGGAGGAGAATTCCTAACAAAAAAAATAGAGCAGATCACAGAAGACAAAATAGATAATTTCAACTACAAAAAAAAAATGGAAAAGCTTTTCTACAACAAAATCAATGCAACCAGGAAAAGAGGAGAATAGTTGAAGGAGCAGGCATGGAGGTGGGAGGGAGTAGGGAGGACAGAGAGAAAACTTTGCTTCAAATATTTCCAGTAAAGTTATTATATCCAAATCCCCTATCCATATTCCCATCCCTATCCCAGAAATATTAACTAAAACAGATGTATAAGATCAAGAGCAAGAAAGTGGCAAAAATAAAGATGAATAACCAGTACTCAAGGGAATAATTCCAGACTTAAAATCCATATGAAAGAGTGCTCCAAAGCACTAATAAGAGAAACAGAAATCAAAATAACTCTGGTTTCACCTCAAATCAAGAAAACTGGCAAGGGTAGAAATATATGATGGTCATACTTATGGGTGCTGCGGAAAGGCAAGCATAGTAATGCATTCAGTGCAGCTGTGAACTGGTCTGATCATTCTAAAAAAACAACAACAATGATTTGGAATTATACTTTTTAAAGTATTTAAAATGTTACTTAAATCCAGAGATTCCACTGGTAAACTGATCTAGTCTAGGTCTAGACCAGTACATCTAAATGCTAAGCTAGCTAAAGACAAAGGAAAAAAAGACACCATATACATCCCAACATTCATAGCAGTACATTTTGGTGTAGCAAAAGCTAGAAACCTTATGTGTCCATTGACTGGAGAATAGCTAAACAAAGTATGGTAGTTGAATATTATGAATTATTCACTAAAAGAAATAATGAATATGCAGACTTCATTATTACAAGTATATGGAGTGTTTCATCTCCTATTAGACATGGTCAAGGAACTGGTTAGTTGCTGAAGTACCTTCTTATTCTTTCATTTTTAATCTTTTTTTTCTTTGTTTCTTAAGGGATGGTTAAAAGGGGAGGAGAAAGGAAAAGGATAAATTCATAGATGAATGTGATATTAATGCAAATAAAAATAAGGAAAATTACATGAAATAAATAAAATATAAGATGAATAAGATAAAGAGAAATAGAGAAAATATAAATAAAATACAATAAACAAAAATTAAAAAAAAGGAACAGGATACTGGCATTGGAAATCAATACTTTGTGAATTGTGGATATGGGATGCTTGTGAACCAAATCTTGGAATTTCCTGTTCAAATAAAAGAAAGCAAGTCAACAATCACTTCTTAAGCTCCTACTATGTGCCAACTATAGTGCTCAGCACCAGTAATACAAAGAAAAATAAAAAAAAAACAACCCCTGCTCTCAGGGGACTTATAGTCTAATAGGAGAAATAACTTTGTGCCAACTAGATGTATACAGGTTAAATTGGAAATAATCACAGAATGAAGGCACAAGTATTAAAGAGTATTATGAACAACTTCTAGCAGAAGGTGAGCTTTTATTAGTGACTTGGAGAAAGTTAGAGAAGCTAGGAACTGCTGTGAGGAGGTAGAAAATTCCATGCATGTGAAATAGTCAGTGAAATGCTTCAAGTTGGGAGAGGGAGTGTCTTATGTGAAGAAGAACAAGGAAGCCAGTGTCATTGTACTCTAGAGTATGTGAAGAGAAATAAGGTATAAGAAGATGGAAAGGCCGAAAAGGGTTGGGTTGTAGAAGACTTTAAAAGCCAGATGTGAGTGTGGGCATTTGTATATTTATGTATACATAGACAGAGGGCACAGGATGAGTTGAATATGAAGGGATTATATCTAAAAAATAAAATTAAGAGGTCAGAGAGGAATTTTTTGGGAGAAGAAGAAAGGGAGTGATAGATTAGGATAAATCATCTTAAAAGAGGCAAGAGAAAACTTACAGTGGAGGGGAAGAGCAGAAAGGTGAAAGGGAATGGTACAACCTTACTTTCATTGAATTTGGCCTAATGAGGGAACAACATACACACTCAATAGGGTATCTTACCATACAGAAAAATTGGCGGGGGGGAGGGGGTAGGGGATAAGAGGAAGGATGATAGGAGGGCAGATTGGGGGAAAGAGTAGTTAGAAGCAAACATATTTGAGAGAAGGCCAGAAGAAGGACTTTTGGGAAGAGCAGTATCCAGTATCTTGGAGCCTGAGTTGCTAAGAGCCCATTGGAGCTGCCCAGGACTTCTGAGGACTGCCACCTGGAGCTGCTGAGAACTGAGGAGGCATGGCTTAGATGCTGATGCATCTGACTCTCCTAACAATCCTTGGATTAATCAAATTCTAAATACCTTGGAGAATCACTTGGGCAAAACTGAAGGTTCCCAAACAAATGTTTCTCAAGACAAAGAGAAAGATATTGGTAAACTTATCAGAGACTTTCCAGAGTCCATTGACCTGGATAAAAAATATGAAAAACATATGCCTTCATCAGAAAATTCAAAGAGCAATACGTCAGTTGTAGAATCTATCCTTCAAACAATTTTAAAAAATTCAGATTTTCATTGGAGTATACCAATGAATTCTCTGCTGACATTCATAAAGAATATCATCACAATCTGTCTGACAGTGTCAGGCTTAGTGTTTGCCTTAGTTTTGTTACTGTATATATTTGCTTCACTGTATATGAAGAGATGGCCGAGAGAGTCTCCAGTAAACAACACATACAACATTTACATAACTGAGGAACTGAAGAAGAATGCTGCCTGCATTAAGGAAATATTCTCAGAAAAAGCAAGAGAAGACAATGCTAGGTTGAGATCAGATCCCCCAAATCTCCGATACATATGATCTCAAGGAAATAGTACTAGAGAACCTGAGAGCAAAGGGAAATTATTCGTTCAGAATTCTAACTACAGTAATAGAACTATCATATCACAGGATTTCATGAAGGGACAGATAATGCCATTGAAGGGATTAATAGTTCCATGTTATGGAAAAAAATCTAGAACACCCAAAGATATTGTTTCATCTTCAGAATTAAGTGACTCTGATATCATCCAGACTCTATCCCTACGTAAACCAAATAGTTGTCAAATGTACAATATTCCAGGTCCTTGTTCAAATAAGGAATATATGGAGAAAAAGGATCCCAGTAAGGTCAGTGGGTCTCACAAAGAGCCAGACACCTTGAGTCATTCAGCAGAGAAACTAGATCATCCAGACAGGAGGGGCCAGTACAATACTTCCCCTGACTCACTGAATTATGCTGAAGAGACCCAGTTTGATACATACCCATCTTCAAATACTACAGAGAATTCAGAACTGGTAGGCAACCCCCGGGGAAATAGGTCAACATTACTAGGGAATACAAGGTCTCCTAGCTGTCCTTCCCACTCAGACTAGGATCAAATGCCCATTTGTCAATGTTCTTTAAGCCAGTCCTTTTACCACCTGAGATTATGATAGAGCCCCCATAGAATCCTGGATGTTATGTTTTTCTTCTGTAATCTAGCCCCCAAATAAAAATTATTTTTGAAAAAAAAAGAAGCAAACATATTTGAAAAGGGATAGGGTCAAAGGAGAAAATAGTATAAGTGGGGAGGTGGGATAGGATGGAGGGAAATATTGTTAGTCTTTCACAATATAACACTATGCAAATGATTTGGGTAACTATACATGTACAATCTATATTGAATTGCTTCTCTTCCAAGTGGGGTTGGGGGAGGAGGGAAGAAGGAAAAAAAAACCTGAAACCCAAAGTTTTTTTTTTAAATGTCTAAGGATTTGTTTTTTACTTGCAACTGGGAAATGGGATGTACTGGGGTATAGAAACCCCTCTTGCCCTACTGGAAAGTTGTAGGGGTAAGCAGGGATATAAGAGAAAATGGATCAAGGGAAGGGGTATTTAGTAGGCTTGCTATTTTCGGGTGGGAGGTGGGGAAAGAAGGGGAGAAAAAAATTGTGACTCAAAATCTTGTGGAAGTGAATGTTTAACACTACAAATAAATATTAAAAATAAAAAAAGATATCTATTAGACAGTTAGAGATATGAGACCTGAGGACAAGGGAGAGGTTAGGGCTTGATAAGTATATGTGGAAATCATCAACATAGAAATGATCAAGGATATAGGAATGCAACAGTCTTGTGAAAGTAGCAGAAAGATGAATCAACATTACACAGATAGTCTTGTAATTGTTCTCCCTACCCCAAGCCTCTCCCTTCTCTAATCCATCCTCCATAGCTGGTCTCTGAGCACCAAAGTCAGGAATATTCAGGGGGAAAAAAAAAACAAAATAAGAAACAACTTTATGATGGAGGTGAAATGAGCCTTGGAGGATTAACAAGATTCTTAGAGAAGAAGAAACGGCATTCCAGGTGGTGAAGATAGCATGAGGAAAGACACAGAAACAGTTTTAAACTCCTCTCTTGCTCCCAATCCCGACTCATACTTTCATATTTTCCCAGAGTATTTTATTAAGCTCATTTGATATTCCTCTTATTTCTAAATAAATATTTAATCCCACACACTCCTTGAAAATCATACCAGGGCATGTTATGTGAGTTTAGCTCACTCTCTTTATTTTGTTTTAGTACTGGCTGTAAAAAAGAGCTGTGGCTAGACCAAGAGTGACCCTTGCCATTCTGGTCCCAGGAAAGCTGTATATGAATATAGGGGGATTATTAACATATCAACCATAGTTCTGCAAATTTGTACTGGTGGTCCCTTTAAGATCCTTGATGGGGATTGTTTAATCTATATCCTGACTCTGGTGACTAAATTACTGTATTACTAGGTTATCAGGTAACTGCAAGTATAATTTTTTTTTAATTCAGGGGAACGGTCATTAAATATTTAGAGATTTCTATGGTAGTTTTCTGTGTCTTATATGGACAAATTACAGACAGCATATTTTAGCCTTGGCAGTGTTAGTGTTAAGTGTTTACTGTGTGTCTGGGAAAGGAAAGATTCACAAATCATACATTTTTTCCTCATTGATTAAAAACAAACAAACCCAGTAACAAATGCATTTTGGCTTTGAAGTAGTCTTACTTAGGTGTCATACACTTAGAAGCAGAAGAAATCTGAAAACTTATCTAGTCCAACACATCCATCTTATAAGGAATGTAACTGAGGCTTAGGGACATAAGGAAATTTCTCAAGGTCACCCATGTTGCACACAGGAGAGGAGGGATTTGAACCCAGCACCATGGTAAAGATGGAAGAACTATGGATTTGGATTGGTTGAATTTGATTCTGAGCTTGTCTACTTACTCTCTTTGTGAACTGGGGAAAATTACTGAACATTTCTGGTCCACAGTTTTCTTTACCTCTAAAAGAAAGGGGTTGGTCCTACACAGCTTCTAAAGTCCCTTTCAGTTCTAGAGATCAATGATCTTATTATCCTCCAATGCCAAGTTCAACACTCTTTCCTCTTCAGAATGACATCAGTGAGGCTACTCCTTGTACTGGCCCAGGTCATGAACCCTTTGCACTTAGGCTTAGTGAGCTGCAAGGGCCAAAAGAATTTAGCATTTGTTGGCAAACCTGAAGCTGAGCCTCTCTGAACTGAACTGGACAGGTCTTGAAATGGCAGACATTTAATACATCACCAGCGTCAAAATTCAATTAAATAAATTCAGTAAGCATTTATTAAGGACCTACTATGTGATAAGCATTGTGCTATGTGCTGTGAATACAATAAAATAAAGAAAATCAGTCCCTGCCCTTGAGGCATTTCTAATGTAACGAAACATAACAGACAGTTATCTGAAAAATTTTCATCTCTCTATAAAGGAAAGCTTGAAGAGGAATTTATTGCTCTGTCCTCTAGACCTCCAATTAGAGGAAGTTGAGAAGATGCTGAGAAACAAAACTGAATAAATTTGCATGGTGGTGAGATTTCAGATGGTCAATTCATCTTGAATGAGGCATGATGTTAAGATGATCCGTGGGGTTGGAAACAAGTAGAGTCACTGGTGGAAAGTGGAGGACATCCCCAAAATGGGGTCATCTTGGAAGGAGCTCTCATAGCCTACATGCCATACAGTTTGGCAGCACTTTTGTAAAGGATTCTAGTATTTGCCTGGTAAAGTGAAAAAGTAACTATGTTTCAGCTGGACATTCATATATCTTTATTCATGTTTAACCCCCCGCGCCCCTTTCCAGTCTTAGACTCTTCTCTTTCAATTGATAATGAACATGTCTTTTCTAATATGAAGAATAAAGGCAAGTTTGGGAAGACTTAGATAAACTCGTGCAAAGAAAAATGAACAAACCAAGAAAATACTATACAAAGTGTCTATAATAATATAAATGAGAAGAAAAAAACAATAATAGATAATTACCATGCTTGTCCAAAAAAACCTCTCTTATTTTCAAAGGGAGACTATGTGTGCAGAACACTGCTTATACATTGCATGTACGACTTAATTGGTAGGTTAGTTAGCCTTGCTGAATTTTTTTCCCTTTTTTTCTTATGTATCATAATTATGAGTCTTTGGGTAAGTCAAAGGGAGAAATGCATTGGGAAATAAAGGTAAGATAGGAACAAAAGTCATCATCTTTTAAATTTGAAAAGTACCCACTGGCTGCAGCACTCCCCTAATAGCTCCGGGAGCTGTGAAAACCCCAGCGACTTGGGACAGAGCTTTCCCCCCTGGGAAGAAGAGTTCCACAGAGCTAAAAAATCAAGCAATTAATTAACTGGCCAACATAAGGAAAAGAAAGGAAAGAAAGAACAGCAATCAAACTCTAGAATCCTTTTTTGGGGACAAAAAGGATCAAAGCATGGAATGGGAGGAAGATAATACATTCAGAACACCCACAGCAGAAACATGAAGATGGCCTACAAGCAATAGATCAATTTAAAAAGGACTTTGAAAACCAAATGAGAGAAGTGGAGGAAAAATTGAGAAGAGAAATGAGAATAATGTGAGAAAATCATGAAAAGAGTCAACAACCTGACTAAAGAAAATACCACCTTAAAGAACAAATTAACTCAGATGTCAAAGGAGGCCCAAAAAGCCAATGAGGAAATGAATGCCTTATAAAGTTCAATTTGTCAGATGGAAAAAGAATCGCAAAAGCATTCTGAAGAGAAGAATTCCTTCAGAATTAGAGTGGAGCAAATGGAAGCTAATGACTTTAGGAGAAACCAAGATACTATTAAACAGTTACAAACAAATGAAAAAATAGAAAGCAATGTGAAATATCTCCTTGAAAAAACCACTGACCTGGAAAATAGATCCAAGAGACACAATTTGAAAATTATTGGTCTACCTGAAAGCCATGATCAAAAAAAGAACTTAGAAAACATCCTTCAAGAAATTCTTAAGGAAAATTGCCCTGATGTTTTAAAATCAGAGGGCAAAATAGAACTTGAAAGAATTCACGGATTGCCCCTTGAAAAAGATCCCCAAAAGAAAACTCTTAGAAATGGTATAGCCAGGTTCCAGAACACCCATATGAAGGAGAAAATATTACAGACTGGCAAGAGAAAACAATTTGAATACTGTGGAAACACATTTAGGATAACCCAGGATCTGGCAGCTTCTACACTGAGGGATCAAAGGGCCTGGAATATGATATTTCGCAGATCAAGGGAGCTAGGATTAAAACCAAGAATCACCTACTCAGCAAAATTGAGTATAATGTTCCAGGGGAAAATATGGTCATTTAGTGAGGTGGAAGACTTTCAAGCATTCTTGCTGAAAAAAAACAGAACTGAACAGAAAATTTGACATTCAAACACAAAAAGCATGAGAAGGTAAACATGGGAAAGAAATCATAAGAAACTTATCAAAGCTGATCTATTTACATGCCAATATGGAAAAACGATAATAGTAACTTATGAAACTTTTCTTAGTATGAGGATAGGTGAAGGGAATATATGTGAGTGTGCGTGTATACACATGTATGTATACTTACACATATGTCTATATAGGAGGCTATATATGCATATGAATACATATCTGAGCATGTGTGTATATGTATACGTAGAGGGTACAGGATCAATTGAATATGAAGGGATGATACTTTAAAAGGTGAAATTCTGAGGTGGGATAGGACTACAATGAGAGAAGACAGGGAGAGATAAAATGGGGTTAATCATCCCATATAGAAGAGGCAAGGGATAACTGTTACAATTTTACTTTCAGTTACTCTCATTGAATTTGGCTTAGGAAAGGAATGATATAAACCATAAACTGGGTATCTTGCCACAGGAGAGTAAGGGGCATGGGGATGAGAAGGTGGGATGATGGAGGGAAGGGCAGGGTTGGGGGTAGGGTTGCTGGAAGCACACACTTCAGTAAAGGGATAGGGACAGGGACAGGTTAGAGAACAGAACTCAGCGGGGCCGGGATAGGAAGGAGGGACATACAATCAGTCTGTCACAATATGTCCACTATGGAGATATCCTGCGTAATTACACATGTACAGCCTGTATTGAATTGCTTAGTCTAGGTAAAACTCTTCTAAGAGAAATAATTAGGTGCCCTAATGTTTCTTGGATCCATGATATTTTCCTCACAGTTGCACGGATGAATTCAGGATGAAAGGCAGAATGTATGGTATAAAAAGCACTAGATCCATAGTCAAAAGATTTGAGTTCAAGTCTCTAATACTTTCTGTCTGTGTGACTATGGCAAAGTTTCTTAACCTTTCTGGGTTCTGTAAAATGTGAATAATATAATTAAATTTAGATTTGTATTAAGAGAATGACCTCAAAATTAAAAAAAAGCATGGTTATGAAGAGTATATGGGAGTTATCAGGAGAAATCTGGGTTCAAATCTCGTCTCTGATCCTCTGAGAGCATTAGCAAGTCTTAAAGCTCCTACTGCCTCAATTGTAATTGTCTAAATGAATAATAATGTCTAAATGAAATCATGTGTGCAAATGAGACCATGTATGCAAAAGTACTTTGTAAAACTTAAAAGCACCAGACCAGATCAAGGTCAAACATTATCCCCTATCTGAAAGGATTCATTTGCAAACTTTATAAACCTGAATTCTTATTATTATTGGAAGGGACATTGAAATGGTCATTTGTGATATTTTTGTAATAAGGCTTCCAGTTCAGTAGTGGAGATTTGGAATATTATAGCCATTGACTCCTATAATCTCATATCTGTGCTCACTGAGATCCTTGTAGGCAGAAAGTTCTCTCCCTCTCTCTCTCTCTCCCTCTCTCTCTCTCTCTCTCTCTCTCTCTCTCTCTCCCTCTCTCTCTCTCTTTCTGTCTCTCTCCCTCTGCCACTCTCTCTTGCATATTTTCTTACCCTTTCTCTCTCTCTTTCTCTGTCTGTCCCTCCATCCTTCTCATTTTTCGTATCACCAGAATCTTTCATCTTTCATATTGTTGCCTATTAATAAACATTTGCCAAATACGTTAGATTTCTTATGGATATAGAAAAGTAGGTCAGGATAGAGACTTAAATAACATTCTATCCACAGTCTGGGGGTGAATTAGATGATCTCCTAAGAGTTATTTTAGGTACACGATTGGCTACCATATATTTCCTCAAGGTATCTGAACTTCACATTTGTGTGGGGACTGTCCTCTGGTATACTACAGGGTACAGGAAAGATCTTTTTATCATCCCTTTCATTGTCCATCCATGCATTGCCAAGATGTTTATCAGCTGAAATCAGAGATCCTGGGTTCAGGTTATGGCTCCATTATTTATTACCTATTTTACCTTAAGGAGG
This sequence comes from Pseudocheirus occidentalis, assembly GCA_028646575.1. Classification (NCBI taxonomy): domain Eukaryota; kingdom Metazoa; phylum Chordata; class Mammalia; order Diprotodontia; family Pseudocheiridae; genus Pseudocheirus; species Pseudocheirus occidentalis. Next base: position 94,770,098 of record CM053595.1, read on the forward strand.
TTACATCCAACCTCCATGGGCCTCAGTTGCCTCATTTGTCAAATAAGAGAATTGGGCTAGATGGCCTCTGAGATCCCTTATAGTTCTAAATATATATTGAATGCTTTTCAAAAATGTTATTCCTTTTATCCCTGGTACTCCAGGTCCCTTTGAGAAATTCTCTGAGATTTGCTTTCTAATTTTTGTCAGAGTAAAATCCTTATATGATACCGCTTTTAATTTTTCAATTGAAAAAATCTTGAGATCCCCAGTGAACACAAATGCTGATGATTAATTTACAGTTAGAGCCCCTGATACACCTTCCACTCATTAATGCCAAGATAGATGCCATAATTAGGAACAAACTGGAGTTCCACTTGCTACAAACTCATATTAAGTTCTAAGGGAGAGCTTGGCAACTTCTATAATATAGTCTAAGAAGCTCTACTACAAGGACAGACTGAATGAGAAGTTCAGCTTCAATGTCTATTTTGAGAGTTTATATAATGTCAGAGTAAAACACTCCTTCTGTGACAAACTTGGAAGAGGGAGAAAGGTTTTCATCTGGGAGAGGATTACTGAGCTCTGAAATGTCATGGGCAGAGAGAACCTCTTTTGGGAATGCATTTCACTTCTAACAACAATGATATCAAAGCATATGAAGTCAGAGCATTCTGACTTGCCCAGCTTAGATGCTCAAAAAAAAAGAAGAAAAAGAAAAAAGAAAAAGGAAAAAAATGCCCAATGAGTGGTGCATAGTAAGAATACCTTTAAACACATCTTTCATTCCAATATATTGAATGTAATGTAGGTTTTTTATGAGAGAGACATTCTTTCTGATATTGTCTACCCCTGCTGTCATATATCTTTAATACTATTTGAGAGAATATGCCATATTATGGAGATGAAAAACAGAAAATAATGATGGCCACATAATTCCCTTCATTTACTTCTGTAAGGAAGAATAGAGAATTTTCAAAAGAAGGGGGAAAAACACCTGCCAATTTCCAAGTCACTCAGAGGAAGCCCCTGGTGGTTGTCAAGGGCCACTGCAATTTTCTAAATTGTTGATTGCCCTGAGAGGCGAAGGAAAATATCTGGGGAGTTAAGAAGATTTCTAATGGGAAGAGGGCTGCGATTTACTGGATTATAGGCTTGGAAATAGAAGGGATATTTGCAGTCGTGTAGTCCACCCACTTCCTTTTACAGTTGAGGAGGCCGATATCTAGAGAGACCCAGTGCAGTCAGAAATGGAACCCAATCCTCTGACTCCTCCTAATTCAACATTCTTTTCATAACATCACACGGACTACTCTTAAACAACATTCGGTGGCTTTGGCTTTTGCGAGGAAATAAAAGCATTAAATCATTTCTTGGGTTTTTGTTATTCAGGAGCCCTTTGATCCAGTAGTAGCTGACCCCCCAATTAAATGGCCATAAGTTAGAGCCCTAAATATCTGTGCTTTCAAAAGTAGCTGGCCACTGCTTTTGAAGGCAGGATTTTATATGATATATTCATGGGCTTGTGAAGCTTGAAAAAGGCCTGCTCTTCCCTCATCCACAGCTTTGTGGCCACTGTCCCTTCTTGACTAAATTGCCTCCATCTTTGTTCTCAGCTTCAAGGCTCTGAATAAGCTGGAGGGGGTTCAAAGCCTGATGAGCCTGTCCTAGGGCAGACTCAACAGCTACTCTGCTAACTTCATAACTGGCTGTATTCTGCTAATTATTAACATGATCTTCCTAACAATTTTTTACTTATTAATGATCTATCCATTTAACACTAGTCAGGTTCCAACAAGGTCCTGAACTCCTGGGCAAAACTCAACGTATTCTCCAGGAAATCTGTAAGCAGGCATTCCCTCACAAGGCACACATATCAGAGACTGCTGATCTTGCTTTCTTAATGGATCATAATTCACTCTGATAGCTATGATTTTTGACATTAAAGGATCTGGTTCAGATCATAAATGGTATACAAATCAACTCTTATGGATTAAATGTTGCCACAGTCCATAACTGCTAAATGAGGGTCATGATTTCAGGCTAGCTAATAGACTTTAATACAGTAAATGATTTTATGGAACAGAGTACAAGTCATTCATTATAAGTGTGAAATTTTAAATTGCCTTGAAGAAGAAAAGCAGGATGTGAACAACCTTAGCATCTGCTTGTTTAGGAAGGGTGGAATGGGAACTTCTTACTTACTTTGGGGGTGGTGCATGGGGGAGTGAGTGGTCTTGAGGGCAAGGTTAAATGGCTTTAAGTTAGCCTTGGAGTCTACAACACACTCTACATTCCTTGGCCCTAATTTATCCTACGACTGGGGGAGGGAGAGGGAGGTGATAGAAGCTGAGGGAGTGAGGAAGAGGGAGTTCACAAAGTATTCAATTTAATTCAATAAGTATTTATTAAGTACCAACTTTGTGCCAGGCTCTTAAGAGACAAAGACTAAAATAAGTCGGTTCTTACCTTCATGAAGAGATTATATTCTATGGGTAGGGTGAGGAAGACAATTTGTATACATCTGAATGATCAATATCAAGCGCTAGAGTAGGCCTAGATCAACGGGATATCAAGGAGTGGAGGATTTGCCAGCATAAATTATGGGTTTACATTCGGAGTCAGTTACTTATTGTGTAACCTATTTGGGCCTCAATTTCCTCATCTGAAAAATAGAGGGGGGTGGTACAGACCCATTGATATTTAAGGTTTCTCCAACTCTAGGGGTACAATTCTTTGAATCTCCCAATTATTCATTTCAATTGACTCCAATAAGAAAAGAATGAGGCCAAGGACATGAGTGCAAATTCTCCCAGTAGATCACTTAGGAATGTTGTAAGGAGAAAGAGAAGAGGGCAAAAGAGGAGAAAAGAAGAGAGGAAAAAAGAGAAGAAAAGAGAAGAGGAAAGGAAAAGAGAAGAGAGGAATAATTTCCACAGTCACAGTCATAAGCTATGTTTAATTCTCCTTCATTGACTTACAAATAGGCAGTGTGCACAGTGAATCAAATTCTGGTCTGGGAGGCAAGATATCCATGTTCTACTTTTAACGTTATCATGAATTTGCTATATGAGCTTAGGTGTACACCAAAAGTGGATGAGCATCCCTATAAAGGGTTCAGCAAGCTCTCACATCAGAGGTGCTAGTGCTGGGGTGTGGGGGAGGGAAGATGTGCAAAGTAAGGTTATCCAACTCTTATTGGTGACTCCAAAACACTACAGCATGTGCCACACCTCAGAAAACCATATCAGCCAACTGGCTAAAACCAGGTGGAGGGTATCTGATGGGACTAAAACTCATCAGTGAGTTAGAGAGATATCCACTCCAAACAAGTAAAGATTTCCCCCAGAGGAATGGGTGGATGAGAATAATTTGTTCCAATCTCCATGAAGGCAGCTGAAGCAGGTTCTCTGGAGGTCTTAGAGCTTGGTTAGACATTGAAGATGCCAAGGTCATCCACTGCATCCTGTCATACTGACTTGTGTTGCCACTGGACTTAAGTAACTCTGAAAGAGATAGTGAGGCTGATGACCTTATTCAACTCTGCCTCACTTAAATCCAATTCACATACAAGTCAATACATCCCCTATGACATCATTGGTCCTCTTTGAAAATGAAGGACAGACAACATATGACCTTAGGAAAGACATTTTGCTTTTCTCAGTCTCAGTGTCCTTAACAATACTATGGTGGAGTGGGACTTGATTCTTCCTGAAGTACCTTTCTGTTTTAATGAGATAGTTTTAAAAAGCAAATTTTTTTTTAAAACTGGTCAACACTAAGTGAGAGAATGCAATCCAAACAACTTGAAATACTAAGTTCTACTCCCATCTCATCTTGTACTCTGTGTCCCTTTGCATTTATGCAAGCTTCCTCTCATGCCTGGGAAATGTTCTCTATTCACCTTTACCTACTAAAATCCTTTCTGACATTACAGAATCACAGGATTTAGAGCTAGAAGGGAATTTAACAATCCTCTAGTCCAATCTTACAGATGAGGAAAATGAAACCCAGAGAGGTTAAAGGATTTCCACAAGTCCAAACAGTAAGTGTAATAGTAGTAGTAGTAGTAGTAGTAGTAGTAGTAGTAGTAGTAGTAGTAGTAGTAGTAGAAGTAATAGTAGTAATAGTAGTAGTAGCAGTAGTAATAGTAGTAGTAGCAGTAGTAGTAGTAGTAGTAGTAGTAGTAGTAGAAGAAGAAGTAGTATTAGTAGTAGAAGTAGTAGTAGAAGTAGCAGTAGTAGTGGCAGTAGTAGCAGTAGTAGCAGTAGTAGCAGCAGTAGCAGCAGTAGTAGCAGTAGTAGCAGCAGTAGCAGCAGTAGTAGCAGTAGAAGTAGTAGTAGTAGTAGTAGTAGTAGTAGTAGTAGTAGTAGTAGT
>CM053595.1:94774953-94790190 GCA_028646575.1 Pseudocheirus occidentalis
TTTAGAGTCCCATTTTATGAGTTTTTTAGCGTGTTTGTGTGGGAGCTGTGGTGCTTTGCTGCTTCTATGCCGACATCTTGGCTCCGCCCCCCTTTTTCCATATTCTTAAAGATTTCTTTAATTTCTACCTCTGAAAATTGCCTGTGCATATTCTTTGCCCATTTATCAATTGGGGAATGACTTATATTCTTATAAATTTTACTTATTTCCCTGTATATTTTAGAAATGAAGCCTTTATCAGAGACACTGGTTGTAAATATTCTTTCCCAATTTCCGACTTCCCTCTTAATCTTGCTTACATTGGCTTTGTTTGTACAGAAACTTTTCAATTTAATGTAATCAAGATTATCCATTTTGCATTTCATAATGCTATCCAACTCTTCTTTGGTCGTAAAGTCTTCCCTGCTCCATAAATCTGACAGGTGGAATTATTTTCTTTAATGAGCTTTGTGCTTTCTTTTCCATTTGGCTAATTCTACTTATTATTTTCTTTTCTGAACTTTTATGCCTCTTTTACTATTTGGCCAATTCTGTTTTAAAATAATATTTTATTTCTCCCCAATTATATAAAAAGACAACTTTCAATATTTATATTTTAAAAATTGTTTTCCAAATTTTTTATTTTCCCCCCTCACTTCCCCTTTCTCTGAGATGGTAAGCAATTTTACATAAGTGTATCAGCAAGCACCCTAGCATACCCAGGGCAGATGCTAGCACAGGTTCTTAGATCTGCTTTACTAAAGTAAAGCAACTCCAAATGGGTTAACAGTCTTTCTTTAATCAAACAAACATATCATTTACCTAGTTCAGGGGAAAAAATCCAGCACCCTGAAGTCCAGAGAATACAAGCACAAGTTACAGGCACAAGTTACAAACAGACTAAGAAACAGATCAGCCCATTCAAGTTACCAGGGAGGAAAGCATCAACATCTGGGTTTTTCAAAGCCAGGGGGCTCAATGGCTTCCCAGAGTTTCATCTGGTCAAATCACACAACTCTTCTCAAAGTGAGCCCCAAAGCAAAGCCTCACATCAGGGCCTATATATAGGCTTCTCCTGGGTCAGCCCTCTTGACCCACTGTCCAAAATATAGAAGGTCAACAATCTGTATTCAGACTACATCAGTTCTTTCTCTGGAAGTAAATAGCATTTTTATTTTTTCTCAATTACATGTTAGAAACAATTTTTAACATTAAAAAAGTTTTGCCCTCCATATTCTCTACCTCACTCTGTCCCTGCCTTCTCCCTTCCATGAGATGGTAAGCAATCCAATATAGGTTATATATGTGCACTCATGTACATCATTCATTTTATACATGAATACTTGAATGAAAACAAAATGGAAAGTCAAAACTTGTAGGCTTCATTCTAATCAGATAATATCATTCATTTATCTGGAGGTAGATTGCATGTTTCATCACAAACACTTTGGTATTGTCTTGGATCAGCATATTGCTGAGAATAAGTCATTTAATGTTCTTCATTATACAATATTGCTGTTACTGTGTACAATGTCCTCCTGGTTTTGCCCACTTCATTTTGCATCAGTTCATATATCTTTCTAGTTTTTCTCCCTGAAATCATCTTGCTTGTTATTTCTTATAACATAACAATTTCCCATCATATTCATGTACCATAGCCTGTTCAATCATTCCCGAATTGATCAACAGCCTCTCAATGTTTATTCTTAGCCACCACAAAAAACAAAACAAAACAAAACCCTGTTGTAAATGTTTTGTAAAAATAACTCCTCTCCTTTAGATCTCTTTGGGATACAGATGTAGCAGTGACATTACTGAATCAAATGGTGTACACAGTTTAAAGCCCTTTGGGTATAATTTTAAATTTTTCTCCAGAATGCTTAGATGAGTTCACAAGTCCAGCAGCAGTGCATTAGTCTCCCCATCATCCCCTGCATCCCTTCAACAATTGTCATTTTCCTTTTCTATCATATTAGCCAATATGATAGGTGTGGGGTGGTACCTCAGAGTTGTTTTAATTTGCAGTTCTCTAATCAATAATGACTTAGAACTTTTTTTTTTCAAATGACTATATGTAGCTTTGATTTCTTCATCTGAAAACTACCTGTTCATACATTTTGACTGACAGTTGGGGAATGATTTGTCTTCTTATAAATTTGACTCAGTTCTCTAAATATACAAGAAATAAGGTTTTTGTCAGAGACACTTGCTATAAAAATTATTTCTCATCTTTCTGTTTTTTCCTCTACTCTTGGCTTGCATTGGTTTTATTTGTGCAATTTTTTTAGTCTAATGTAATCAAAATTATTTATTTTCTATGTAGTAATGTTCTATTTCTTTTGTTTGTTCCTAAATTCTTCCCTTCTCCTAGATTTGACAGTTAAATTATTCCTCACTCTCCTAGACAATTCTGTTTTTTAAGGTATTGTCTTCTGCAGTTTATTTTATGCCTTTTTTATGAAGTTGTTGGCTCTCTTTATAATTTTCTTGTATCATTCTCATTTCTTTTCCCCATTTTTTCTATACCTCTCTCATTTGATTTTAAGAATCCTTTTTGAGTTTTCCAAGAATTCTTTGGGGCTTGTCTCCAACTCAAATTTTTCTTTGAGACTTTGCTTGTAGCTGTTTTACATAGTTTTCTTTTTCTGAATTTATATCTTGATCTTCCCTGTCACAATAGTAACTTTTTATAGTCAGGTTGTTCCCCCACCTTTTTGTTAATTTTTCCAGCCTACTTTTTGACTTTTAATTTTATGGTAAAGTTTCCCTTTGCTCCAGGTTTGGAGGGGCTATTGTCTCAAACTTCAGGTTTTTCATAGTACTCTCTTCAATGCTAATTTTGGAGGTCTGTATGCTTCCAAGCTGGTATGATCCCTGGCCTGTCCTCTGGTATCTACCCAGGAAGGGACCTAACAAGGTAGCTACTAGCATGCTGCTCTTGGCCCTGGAACTGTTACCAGGTTCCCTGATCTCCTATAGCCACAAACACTAGTGTTCCTTTTTGCTTTGGAGTTGAGACCAGAGCTCCTAGTCCATTGTGAATAACCATAAACACTCTTCTCTGTGATCAGTGCCCCTCCCCCAGGTACTCCTGCACTGCCCCTCCTTGTCCTTCAACTATAACTTGGAACAACATCTGGGTATTGTAACAAGGTCCTGAACCCAGTGTTAGCAGAGCCCTGTAATGTCCTTTCAATCATTTGTTTGACTCTATTACTGTATATGGACTGAGAATTCCCAAAGCTTCTGCTGTCCATTTTGTGACTGCCTCCAATGTTTCTTCTCTTGTTGCCTTGGTGAGGCCAAGCTTTGCTCAAGGCCTGATCATCACCACAGTGAAACAGACCTTTCTTGCCAGCCTCCTAAATTGTCTTGGACTAGAAATTTGTTATACCTTTTGTTAAATTCGTTAAACCTTTTGTTGGTTCTGCTGCCCCAGAATTCAATTTGAGGCATTATTTTAAAGTTGTTTGGAGGGGACTTTAGAAGAGTTTAGATGAGTTCTTGCTCTTACTCCATCATCTTTAATCCACCTTGATTGGACTTCTTATATTTGACATTCTTGATCATAAAGAAGGATAAATATTGGGAAATAGAAATTGAATTTAGGAACAAAGAAATAGATGGTGACCATGGTAGAATGTGTTTCAGTAGAGTGGCAGGAATAGAAGCTATATAACAAAGTATTGAAAAGTGAATGGCAAGTAAGAAAATGGAGTCAAAGAGAGTACATACCTTTTATTTCAAGAATTTGGATATAAATGGAAATGAGATATATGACAATAGTTGAAGGAGATAGAGTGATTTTTTTAATAAGAGGAAAGATATAGGCATGTTTACAGATATCAGGGATATAATTAATGGATAAAGAGAGGTTTTAAAATTAGGAGAAGACTGATAGAATTGATATCATGAATAGACAAGAGAGTATGGGGTCAGGGGTAAAAACAGTGGTCCTGACTTTAGCAAGGAGAAGGGCCACTTCATTTTTTTTTATACTGGAGCAAAAGAGAAGTGGATAGGGAATGAGGTAGAAGTGATTTGAAATGCATAATTCAAAAGGAAAAACATTTCTCTCTCTCTTTTAAAAAAAATTTATGGTGTAAAACAAATGCTTGTATAACAGTATATATTTTTTAAAAAGATGAGTGCTCATGAAATTGAAAATATATATATATGTATATACATATACATATATATATATATGTATATGAGCAGACCAATTTCTTCCCAATTTTAAACCTATCCACAAACTCAGGTTGGTTTTATTTATTAAGAAATAAGAATGCTAACTGGAACTGCTGTACTCAGGGCAATGGAAGACCACAGTAGAGTTATAGAACCCACGTTCAAGTCTCTGTTTAGCTATTTGATACCTATGTGATCTTGCACTTCAGTTTCCTCATGAAGAAAACAAGATGGACTAGTCCAAGTTGGACTGTTGGACTCTGAAATCCTTTCCAGCTCTGCATGTCTTGCTTCCCTATTTTGAGGAAAATAAAACAAAACAAAAAAAAATGAGAAGGTTCTCTTTTTACAAAGCAAAGTTTCCTTTTCTCTCCGAAACAATTCATTTTAAATGGTAAGGCATAACAAGCAAGTCTTGTTCAGCTTACGAAACATTTGTAAACTGATTCCTTTTTAAATTGGGTTGATGAGTATTTTATATTCTCTTCCATACTTGCTATAAGGCTGAGTAAGAAGGTGACATGCAGGGGCCCCAGGACGTCTTAATAGTTCTTATTGGACTCTGCTCTACTACATGGAATGGTTATAGAACTTCTAGGCAACAGTCTTCTGTTCCAGAAATGCTTCATCCACTGTTAAAATGATATGTTGCAATGAACCCAATAGTTTCATTTCTTGAGAAACTATAAAAAAGAATGTTAGTTAGCTGGACTTTCTGCTCCTATTGCCTGAAGACTGGGTCTGTTACATTTTACCCTTCAGGATTGTCTAGTATCCTTAAGGGAGTTTATTGCTGAAATATATAGTGGTGGGTTTTCTACACCCTAATTAGTCTAAGACTGCATTTGAATTCAGGCCTTCTTGATTCCAAGTCTAGTGCTCTTTCCATTGTGCTACCTAGCTGTGCCATTATGACAACAACATTAACAACAGCATATTTAGATAATATTTTGACATTTACAAAGGTCTTTCTTTATAAGAATTCTGTACATATTTATTCCACATTTTATAGATGAGAAACTGAGCCATATTTTAGCAAAAAATATTCTCCCTGTGATGCTCTATGACTATTAGCAGTCATTAATTATCACAGGTTTCACAGAACTAGAATTGAGACTTACCCAAAGGGCAATGGAGAAGTTCATGGTGTACATGGTCAGTCTGTAAGAAGCAATGGTGTAGGAATATTGGTATAACATGTGCCAATGTATACATTGGTGTAAACATACAACTTGGTAAAAGATGACGAACAAGAGTAAAGCTAACCACCTGTTAACAGCCCATGTGTTCAACTGGCTGTCCCCTTTGCCTGGAATTCTCTCCTTCCTCATTTTTCTCCTGGTTCCCTTGACTTCCTTCCGGTTCTGGCTAAAATCTCACCATAGACAGAAATCTTTCCCCATCTGCTTTTAATTCTAGTGCATTCTCTTGTTGATTATCTCCAGTTCATCCTGTGTGTAGTTTGAGTGCATGTTGTCTCCCCCGTTAGTACTTTAGCTCCTTGAGAGAAGGGACTGGTTTTTTTTTGCCTTTATTTTCATTCCCTGTATTTACCGCAGGGATTGGCACATAGTAGGTACTTAATAAATATTTATTGACTGAACTCCTTCATGAAGACTTGGACAAAAGTTACACAGAGGCTGGGCAAACACAGAATAGTTGTAATCTTTATTTCTGGAAGCAGTACATAGGAATGTCAGTTGTATGTCTGGATCCCATCACAATCTGGACCTGATAAAGGATTTGTCCTTCCTTAACAGCATTTGGCCTTTTTGTTTTCTTTTGTTTGCTTTCAGCAGAGTTCATAGGATCAAAGAACATTAGAGGTCATTCAATCAAACCCATTTTACAGATGAGTGAACCAAGGCCTAAAGATTTTAAGTGACTTGAGCGGCTTCATGAAGGTTGTATAAGTGGCCGAGCTGCGGGGCGGCTAGGTGGTGCAGTGAGTAGAGCACCGGCCCTGGAGTCAGGAGTACCTGAGTTCAAATCTGGCCTCAGACACTTAACACAAAAACTAGCCATGTGACCTTGGGCAAGTCACTTAACCCCAACTGCCCTCCAAAAAGCAAAAAATAAAAATAAAAATAAGTGGCAGAGCTGCCATTCAGATATGGCTCTGGTGACCTCACGGTAGATCATCTTTCTGCTCTATCACACTACCTTCCCATAGGTCCATATAATTCATTTGACTTAATATTCCCACGATCCTAAATTAACTGCTAGGTCAGCCAATTAATACTTATTAACCACAGTGCTAAGTGTTGGGAATGCAAATAAGAAAGAGAAAGAGAAAGTCTGTGACCTCAAGGAGTTTATAATCTAATGGGGAAAGACAACACATAAAAGAAAGTTCAAAGGGATGGGGAGGGATGGGGATGAAAGGGGTGGTGGAGTCTAGTCCAAAGATTGCAACTTGTGGGAAAGGGAGAATTGGTCTATTTAAATGGAAGTTTCAGTAGGAAGTCTTTGCTCTGCCCTCTGTTCCTCTAATCAGAGGGGCAGAGGGTGCTAAGAGGTGTGAGTACTACCAAAGCTGATGCCCTGTGTTACATTTATTCAATTTCATTGCAGCAAGAGGTACTCCTTCCCCCACCCCCTATAATTAGAAGCTTGAGCAATAAAAGGCTATTGTTTTCTTAATTAGATATTCATAGCATGCATTCCATTATCCTCAATCTTATTATACTGGGTGAATTTCCAAGATTCTTAACTGATGACTTAAGGGGGTACCAGTAGCTGACAACTCAAAGCAAAACTGTACCTGAGGAAATATTCACTTGAAACTTATTTTAATGAGGGAACAGAGAACGTTTTGTGCTTTCTTACCAATGGAGAAATCCTCATGGAAGATTTGCCTTAATTTAAAGCAACACTTGGAAAGAGCAGAAAGCCATTTTGTAGGGAGAAGGAAGCAAGCTACGCACCCACAGCCTTTTATTAATTATTGTGAAAATAAACAACCAGAACAAAGATCCATGTGGCAAAACCTGAGTGTGAAAATCCCACTTTAGTAGTGAAGAAAAAAAAAGAATTCTCATTACGTATAAAAATTCCTCCTCATCAACACATACAGTAGAAAAGGATAAACAGCACAAATTATCAATGTTTTAAATCAAAGTTTATCTATAGAAGGTGATACTGTAAGTCATACCTTTCCTCACTAGTGAGGGCATATTCCAGAGCTGGCAAGGATTAGCTATTTTATTTCCCATTTTATTTGTTCATTCATTCATTCATTCATTCGTTCATTTATTTATTTATTTATCTATCTATTTATTTATTTATTCAATCATTTATTTATTTATCTATTTCTTTATTTATATACTTATGTACTTATTTGTTCATTCATTCATTCATTTATTTATTCATTCGTTCATTATTTATTTGTTTGTTTGTTCATTTATTTATTTATTTATTCATTCATTCATTCATTCATTTCTTTACTTACTTATTATCCCATTTTATTCCTATTTTATTTCGTTTTTATGACTAGGTTATTTGCTGATTCGGCTCTTGCAATATGCTAACCATTAATAACATTCTCATTTCATATTTTTCTCCTGTTTGAATATATTCCAGACATTTTTATTCTTATATTGAATCTGAAATGTCTATTATTTCTGTGTCTTTAAAAGGATTTATAGAAAGATAAGAAAAAGAATCACATAGTTTGAGAACCTGTTAATGAGTTGTAATCTGTTCATATAGAGGATTTATCCATGTTAAAAAGTTTCTGCAAATTTCTTAACATTTTCATGGTCCTAAGGACAGGAATGATTGCAGTCCTGGAGAACAGCCTGACACAGCAGTAAGAGTGTCAGACTTGGAATCAGGGAGGATTTGGTTTGGATCCAACTATGTGACCGTGACACGTCACTTAACATCTCTGTGTTTCTGCAAAATAGTGATGCTTGTGCTATCTACCTAACAGAGTTGTAAATCTTGCAGCACTTCATAAATGTGACTTATTAATTCTACAACAACAAGGAATGGAGTGCCCTGCCAGGCTGTGTTTAAATGGGTCGTCTTTTCCTACTTGTCTGCTTTGTATTCAGTTTTAAAATTAATTGGCCGATTTTAATCAAATATGGTCTCTGCTGATAGGAATCAAAGTTTGCCATTTGATTTCAAGATGAGAGACAAGTTCACTTTACAATTCATTCTCCCACCTTGTAGTCAAATAACTTACTTTGGTACTTAGATGGATTTATGGCAACCTCATTCATGTGCTTTTGACCCAACCAGGGCAGATTGAGGCCCATTCATGCTTTCACATCTTATGTAACTCTTGTTCATATTTTTCTATAAATTCTTTCCAGAAATCTATTCATTATGATGGAAGACTATTGGTTATTTTAATATTTTATATATCACTGCCACCTTCGGGTTGTCCATTTATTCTTTCACTCTTGGTAAATGACTATTTTCCCTACATTTTCAGGAATATATGTTCTTAATATCTTGTACTCTATATCTTACATGCTAATCATCATTGGCCATGTGCTATAACAACTACAGTCTGGCCATGAAATGTCTTTCGATTACCTGTTGGGTCAGCTGCAAATTTAGTTACTTTGAGATATATTATCAGATTCAGGGGCATATGACATCACCAGTGGAATAGATCATGGAAAGTTCCTCACAGTTTCTGAAATGTGATCTAACTTGATCTCTTTCTCCTAGTTAACTCTGGATCAAATTTACTGTCCATATGGCATCTGTCCAAGATAGATGCACTGATGTGCTTTGTAGTTTTCCTGTGTCCCTATGTGTCATAAATCTAAGCAATATATATTCTTTTCTGGATGGATTGTTAGGCCAGTCTTTTTGGAATGGCCATAGATCTTGAACGTGACCCTAGGATTCTAGGACTCAATGCAATAAATACTATATATCGTCCATAGATCATAAACCAAAGCATGTCAAGAATATCATTATTTTAAGATCTCCCAGGCAACGCTAAAGACCTCTAAAAATGGCAAATGTCAACAACTTTCAGATAAATAAGCTATGATTTTAACAGATTTTAATTAGGTGAAAACCCTTATTAAGCATTTGCTATATGCCAAGCATGATGCTAAATGCTGGAGATACAAATACAAAAGGAAAGCAACCTCTGCCTTCAAGGAGCTTACATCTTGATAGTGAGAGATAATACAGATAAGGGCATAATGCCCAGATAAGGGGATTTTGGGAAGTCACAGATCTTTATTATATACAGCTTGCTTTTCTTTTTAAATATATAATAAATTTTTCAACATGTAACTTTCCAAGCTTTGCTACCTGTCTATGATTCTTCAGTTTCCCTTCTATTCTCTGAATTAAAAAACAAAACAAAACAAAACAAAAACTACTTAAATGACCTTTCCTTTCCTTTTCTTTTTCTTCTTGCTATCCGATTTCTGTTTTCCTTCTTTCTTATCTTCTTCTTGTACCACATTGAAAGGAGGAATAGAAGAACAAAATGTGTGTGTGGGGGAGAGAGACAAAGAGAAACTGACAAAGAGAGAACTCTTTTAAAATATGCATAATCAAGCAAAACAAATCCCCATATGGTTTGTACCTAAAAATGTATGTCATACATCTATTGCCTCTCTGTGAGTGGTGGAATAGTATGCTTCCTTTTCAATACTTTGGAATTGTAGTTGGTCATTGCATTTATCAAAATTCATATGTTTTTCAGAGCTGTTTATAGTACTTTTGTTATTGTATAATTTTTTTCTTGGTCTGGTCACTTTATATCAATTCACACAAATTTTCTGAGGTTTCTTTCATAATCTTTTAGACAAAGCAAAAATCATCACATGTTCACCTTAGGTGACTTATATTTGACATCCAAGTGAGTTCTTTAGTTCACAGAAGTGATAGTTTGTCTTAAAATGAACAAACTACATCACAGCTCCAAAGATGAGAGTCTTTTCCATTTGGAGCGATACATTAAAATTCCATAAATTGTATGTACCTCTTGATCATGCCATACAATTGCTAGGCCTATAACCCAAGGAGATCCAAGAAAAAGAAGATTTATACATATAGAATTATTTGTAGCAAAGAGTTGAAAACAAAGGGAGAATATATCAATTAGGAAACTTCCATACATGTTTTGGTGTAGAAATATAACAGAGTATTATATGAAATAACCAAAAACGGATGATTTCAGAGATATCTGAGATACTACCTTCCTCTTGAAAGAGAGGTGGTGGATGTGAGGTACAAAATAAGACAAATGTATTCGTAAGTGGCAGATGTATGGATTTGTTTTGTTTCAATATACGCATTATTTTATAAGGATTGTAGTTTAACTTTTTCCTGTGGAGGGATTTGAAAATGAGGGGAACTATTGATAGTGTTGTCAAAAATGAAAGAAAAGAGAAACATTGAAGCATCATTTTTAAATTCAGAGTGAACAGAAGGACATTCAGAAAGAAATATAATCAAGCAACACAGCTTTGAAAGCAACATGTTGAGTTTATTATACACTTTCTTTAAAAAGTAAATTGAAACTAAAGTTATGATTTCATATATAATTCTCTTTCCTGTTCTGCTTATTATCTGGAAATTTTCATTTGGGGGAGTGTTTATCAAGTTCAGAATTTTAAAAAATCAAATCAAATAAGGGACCTGTTAATAAGAAATCTGTGTGTATAGCTTATTCAACATATAATCCTATATAAGTGAAAGTTGGCAAAAGTTATTCTTCAACCTTAGTTTCTAGTTTCGTTTTAGGGTCAGTATGGGAAAAGTTCATAATTCATCAATATTGTCTTGGTTTTCTATAAGCATTACAAAAGTAATTGCCTGAGGGCCCATGATAAAAGTGGAGATGTGGAAAAAAAAGATGAACTAGATAGTCTAGAGCCCTGATCTAGAGAAAAGGGTCCTGCTTCCCAGATGTAGCCATTGACAAGTCTCTATTTCTGATCCTTGGTGACCTCATCTAAAAAATGGGGATGAAAGCTCTTATTTTACCTACTTCACAGGGTCATCCAGAGTATCAAATGAGATAATGGATGCATAAGTGCTTTGGATTTGGTATTAAAAAAGCCTATACAAACATGAGTGGTATTATCACAGAATCAAGATGCTGTCTCTCTTTTGCCTCTAATCTATAGCAATTGTATTCTTCTGAAGCACCCAGCTGGATCTGACATTCCTAGTACAATTCAGAGTGAGCATGAAAGACACTCCAGCTAACAATTATTACATCCATTTATTTCTAAGACTTGTCACTTTGTGAAATAAGTAGAAAAAAATAGTTTAAGTTCTGTAGTTGATCATGTTGGATCTAATATTTTTCTGGCTTGAACTCACCCTAGCAACAGAGCTTCATCTTCCTACTTTAAATTAAATGGGTTCAATTGATAGGAATTCTGGGAAAAGTTGTTAGAAATTAACACAGTGTTTTAGCCAGCTCGACATTGGGTGGGGGTGGGGAGAAGAGACTATTTTGGGAACTTATAATTTTGATTCCCTCTCATTGCCCTGTGACTAGGGAATGACATTGCCAACAAATGGGAGAACTGGATGAAGAGGCTGATTATTTCTCTTTACAAAGAATTGTTGTTTCCTGCCCCTACCACATTTCATAATGTAAGTTTGAAAGATTGAATGTAACATGTCCAAAAGTAATCTTATCAACTTTTCCCAGAATACCTACTCTTCTACCTGACATTCTCTCTCTATTAATGATACCAACATCTTTCCATTTACTAAAACACAAAACCTATAAATCTTTGAGTCTTTCCCCTCCTTAAGCTCCAACCATATCCAAATACCTACCAAGTTCTGTTGATCCTATCTCTTTATTTCTATATTTCTTTATTTCTATATTTCTTCCAACTCATCTCTCCCAGTTGAAGCCTGTTGTTCCCATACAGGTAAGTTAGGCTTGAAAAGCTGGTGGCTCCTAGAAACTTTGCAATTATAACATACAAATGCACAGAGCTCAATCTCTTCATCCCACTTCCACTGGTAGATTGACTCCACTGACCAAGGTTACCTTTCCTTCTTAGAGTTCTAGGGGTCACCCTGAGGCATTCTGGAAGAATCTTCATGTTATTTCCCTAACTATCTTTGCCATTTAGCATCTTCCCAAATCAGTTGAACAATTAATATTTCTTCAACATCATCTAACCAATGATTATTGCTCCAATATAATGTTTACCATTTGGCAGCCTCTCATTATCAATCAATGAACCGATGTCAATTAACTTTAACAAATACATGCACATATGTATACATGCGCATGCACACACACACACACACACACACACACACACACACATATATATATATATACATATATATATATATATATATATACTTATATGCATACTCTAAGGAAACAGAAGAGAACAAAGAATAATTTAATTCTAGAGGAATAAATGTAGCAGTGGGAAGCCTATGCTTCCACAAGTTATTTTCAAACTTCCATTTTCATTTTGGGGACTCAGGAAATGAAGTAAAAAATAATTGCATCCTCTTGAGAGGTGTCTTAGGACAATGAATATACTTTTCTCTTGACATACCCTGACCCAAAATAATGTAAATTCCTTGACATCAGGATCTGATTTTGTTGCTACTGTTGTTTTGTTGCCTGCTTCCTGGAAGACTACTTTGAACAATTTGACAGGCAAAGAGGAGGTCTAAACCTGAGACTTCATCAGCATAGAAAACTGCTATTGCAGAAACTCCATGTGGCTTAGCAGTTTGTCTGTAACCTAGTCTTAGGTACTTGCCCATGGTCAGTCAGGTAATATATCTCAGAGGTAGATCTTGAACACAAGTCCTAAAAAACTGAAGAATAACCCCTTTACTATTTGTACCATGTCATCCTTACTTTACACATAAGTAAGCTCTCATTGGTCTGGATTAAATAAAATGCTATCCTTTGTGGTCCATTTGTAATCACTGCTATAGCTTCTAAATCAGTCCTCACTTTGAGGGGAATTCATACTGATACAAAAAAAGGCATTTCAAAAAGTAGTATAAAAAGTTTTTACTTGACTCAGCCAAAAACAAACAAACAAAAACACAACAACAACAATTCTGCTGGAAATCTAGGATCTTAATGTTTGGGCCTATCAGAACATGTTAACATGGAAACCTTGGTTTCTTTAATCTATAGAGATTGACTGGGAATCAGGAGATCCAGGTTCTGGTCCTACTCTGATATTAACTGCTATCACTAATTGTAAGATCAATGCAGTGAAAATAACAATGAACTGTGAGAGCTAAATTCTAATTCTGGCTTTGCTCCAGAGGTATGCTAGAGGTATCTCTAACCAGCTTGCTGAGCCAGTTGTTACATTTTCAGCATATTCATTCCTCAAAAATCTGCTACAAATCAGGGCTTTATTAGTTGATTGATTAGTTGATTAGTTGATTTAAAAACTGTTAGTGGGAGCGGAGCCAAGATGGCAGCGTAGAAGCAGCAAGGTTCCGCAGCTCCCACACAGCCACCCTGAATACCCATAAAATATGACCCTAAACAAATTCTAAGGCTCTCAAACTCACAAAAATACAGAAAACACATCTCTTGCTGAAGGCAGATTGGCAGCAGGGGCTCCTATGGCAAGCTGGGAGACAAGGCCAGCCCAGCCTGAAACCAAAGTATGGGCAGGCCCCAGGGCAGACCAGGAGGAGCCAAGCTGCAGCCACTCTACAAGAGAGAAGATCTACAATACCTCCTGCAAACTCCAAATCTACAAAGGCATGAAAATTAAGGATTAGACAAAGGCAGCTCTGCAGCAGCAGCTCATCTCAGCAGGCTGGGAGTCGAGACCAGCAGCCTGAAAACTGAAACCGTGGCCACGTCCCACGGCTGTTGGGAAGAGCCAAGCCTCCCAAGCCACAGCATGAGTCTACAGTGGGGAGCAGATCTACTGCACATGAAGGGATCTTAACATCTAACAAGCCAGGATTAGAAATGGTGAATGAAAGTGGAATTTTGAAGCTTAATGTGGGTCAGGAAAAGCAGTTCAGCCAAACTGCTCCCAGGGCAAGGAGGCAGTGGGGGAAGGGCAGGAACTGCTGTAACCCACTGCTGCCTCAACTGGGCTGCTTCAGAGCCCCTGGCCTGTGGACCCCACAGAGGGGCTGAGTCAATTGATCAGGGCCAAGTGCTCTTGCGGCCTGGATCTGGATTGTGATCTTGGGTAGTGGTCCTGGGGTGCACTCTCAGCAAGCCAAAGATGGGGGGCTGCAACACCCCCCTAATAACTCCAGCAGCTGGGAAAACCCCAGCTATTTGGAACAGAGCTTTCCCCCCTGGAAGCAGAGTTCTACAAAGCTAAAAAAAACCAACCAATTATTTGACTGGCCAACATGAGGAAAAGGAAGCAAAATAAGAACAGCAATAAAACTCTAGAATCCTTTTTTGTGGACAAAATGAATCAAAGCACAGAACGGGAGGAAGACAACACAGTCAGAACTCCCACACCAATTGCTTACAAGACACTTGAAGAATGCCTAGAAGCTATAGATCGACTGAAAAAGGACTGTGAAAAACAAATAAGAGAAGAGGAGGAAAAAATGGGAAGAGAAATGATAATGATGAGAGAAAATCAAGAAAAGAAAGTCAACAACCTGACTGAAGAAAACAACACTTTAAAAAATAGGTTCACTCAAATGGCAAAAGAGGCCCAGAAAGCCAATGAGGAGAAGAATGCCTTAAAAAGTCGAATTTCCCAGATGGAAAAAGAATCTCAAAAGCATTCTGAAGAGAATAATTTCTTCAGAATTAGGGTGGCGCAAGTAGAAGCTAATGACTTTATGAGAAACCAAGATACTATTAAACAGTTACAAAGAAATGTAAAAATAGGAAGCAATGTGAAATATCACCTCGAAAAAACCACTGACCTGGAAAATAGATTCAGGAGAGACAATTTGAAAATTATTGGTCTACCTGAAACCCATGACCAGAAAAAGAATTTGGAAAGCATCCTTCAAGAAATCCTCAAAGAAAATTTCCCTGATGTCTTAGAATCAGAGGGCAAAATAGAACTTGAAAGAATTCACCAATCACCTCTTCAAAAAGATCCCCAAAAGAAAACTAGAAATGTTATT
>CM053595.1:94790690-94805705 GCA_028646575.1 Pseudocheirus occidentalis
AATGTGACTTTCAGTTACTCTCATTGAATATGGCTTAGGGAAGAAATGGCATAAACTCTAAACTGGGCATCATGTCACACAGGAGAATAGGGGGCATGTGGATGAGAGGGGGACAATGGAGGGAAGGGCAGGGTCTGGGGGAGGGATGCTGGAAGCACACACCTCAGTAAACAAGGACAGGGTAGAGAACAGAACAAGGGGGAAGGAGGGATAGGAAGGAGAGACAGACTATCACTGTCACAATCTGAACACTATGAAGATGTCCTGTATAGTCACACATCCATAGCCCATATTGAACTGAGTGTCCTTCTAGTAGGGGTGGGTGACAAGGGAGGAATAGACAGAATCTAGAATTTAAAGTTCTGCAATACCTGCAACTAGGAATTAAGATATACAGGGGCTGTAATAGGGAGACCCCTCCTGCCCTACCAGAAAATAGGAGAGCAGACCACGGGAGGGGCTTTACAGTGGGATTGCTGTTATGGGGTTGGGGCAGGAGCAAGACGGGCAGAAAATGTGTAATTCAAAAAATGTAATGAAAATGAATAATGTAAACAAGAAAACAAATAAAAAAAGAAAAACACCATCAGATAAGATTGGTGTAACCTAACATCCCTGTTACACAGTCAATCAGTTCTAACTAGGGATGGAAGAGAGAATCGGTGATCATTTCAAGAAAGAGTTAGGAATTAAGTTGGACTATGAAATATGGGTAGAAATGTGATAGATGAAGACTGAGTTGGGAATAATTTAAGCATAAAGAAGAGCATGAGCGAAGGCTTAGGAGAAAATTCAATGCAGAACTGGGAAATAATTCCATCTGAAAGACTTTGCACCCTAGGAAACTTCCAAGAACGCTTGCCTTTGCCTGCATTTTCCATAGCACAATAGCTTAAACTTGACTCACTGCAAGTGAACCAAACCAATCCTTTCTACAACAGGTGAGGGGTACACCTTTGTTGCTGGGTCAGATCCATATTTCTATAAATAAGTACCATATATATAGGTATATCTATTATATGTGAAGGTTGAACAGATGCCGGAACCAAATGAGGATACACAGAATACAACAGCATGGAATAAAATTCCAAGTTTATATGGTACAGCTGGCTACATTGCATACTTTTTAAAAAAATTTATAAGATACAGCATCTGGACTTCTATTGTCAGGATGCAATTTTTCGTGCAACTAATTCCTTCTTAGGATAAAGGGATTTGGGTAGGTTCAGTGAGAGACCTGGCTACAAAGTCTTTGCAAAGGGAACAGTCTGGGAACAAAGAAGTGGAGTCATCCAAAGCCTCAGTTAAAATAAGATGTTTTTTCTTTCTTTCCCTTTCCCCTCTCCATGTTTCAAATCTTCTGTTGTTGGTTGAGTCATCTCAGTTGTGTCTAAGTCTTTGTGACTCCCACCTTTGGGGTTTTCTTGGCAAAGATAATGCAGTGGTTTGCCATTTCCTTCTCCAGCTCATTTTACAAGATGAGGAAACTGAAGCAAACAGGGTTAAGTGATTTACCCGTGGTCACATGGCTAGTAAGTGTCTGAAGTCAGATTTGAACTCAGAAAAATGAGTCTTCCTGACTAGCCAACCCAGTGCTCTAACCACTGCACCATGTAGATGGCCTGTTTCAAATCTAGGTCTTTCCAATTCCTAAAACTGAAATGAATTTATCAGATGAACTAAGTTAAGTTTTACCTAGGATCATAAAAACCACAGATTTAGAGTTGGCAGGGACCTGAAAGGTCAAGTGCAATACCCTTACTTTAGAGATGAGAAACTGAGGCTCAGAGCAAGTAGCTGACTTGCCCAGTCACCCATCTAGTAATTGTCTAAGGCAGGATTTGAACCCAGGTTTCCCTGACTCCAAGTTAAATGCTCTATCCACCATAATTCACTACCTTTGTTGACCTGTATCCAAAAGATATCATAATGGTTTAACCGATTTTTTTCCCCATTGAGATGATCAAATACTTGAATATTATGTTGTAAATAAACTCAAAGTAACAAGATAGAAAAAAAGGGATATGGACTAATAATTACCATATCTTGGACTTAAGATACTCGCCTTCATTTTTATTTGGCATCCTAGCCATTGAACAACTTGCTTGATTGTACCTTTTCATTGCAAGACTTTTAACATTAGGTGGGAATGTAAATAGACAAATTTCTGTTAAAATGAACAAAAATAAAAAATTAATTTAAAAAATTCTCCATCAGACATTTACTGTGTGACCCTAAATAAGACACTTAATAAGAACTAGCATTAGTGTAGCATTTTAATGTTTACAAAGCCCTTTTTATATAACATCTCATTTTATCTTCACAAATGCCTTATTATTCTCATTTACAGAGGAGGAAAATGAATCTGAGAGAGGTTGAGACTTGTTCAGAGTGATCCAGCTATGTGGTTTATACATTGGGATTCAAACCCAGGTCTTGCTGAGTCAACAGCTCTTTTCACTATTTAATCTGCCTGCAACTTCTCTAAATTTGGTCATCTGCAAAATAGGAAAAATGACTTGATGTTCCCTAAATTCCTTCCAGATTTAAATTTGTAATTCCCCAATCCTGTAACCCTGATTTGAAAAGAAAGGGTTTGAGAAAAGGACTTTCACAGCAAGTATTATGAGTTAACCCTTTGTCACACTTATTTCTTACACATCTGCCTCACTGCTATTATGGTCTAAGTTTAAGCTTACCCCTCCAATGGATGCAGTGTGTGCTTTTGGGAAGGAGTGAACCAGGTTCTTGGAAGGACATTTTATATTAACTATCTTTACCATGTTATTTGAGCAAATAAATACGTTTG
This sequence comes from Pseudocheirus occidentalis, assembly GCA_028646575.1. NCBI lineage: Eukaryota > Metazoa > Chordata > Mammalia > Diprotodontia > Pseudocheiridae > Pseudocheirus > Pseudocheirus occidentalis. The sequence goes on from CM053595.1 coordinate 94,793,500, forward strand.
GTGAAAACTAATTGAGACAATTGGATGACTGTCAATGGGGACTACTGAATTTGGCCCTCAGGACCTACAGTAGGAGAAGTACACTTTCTGAAAATTATCTCTAGAACCTTGAGAGTAGTAGTAGCTGCCCTCTGGAGATCCAACCTTCCAATTCAAATAAAAGTTAGGGAATGCTGCTCTTTCTTTCTTCTCCTTTCTTCCTTTCCTCTTCTTCCTTCTTTTTTTCTTCTCCTCCTCCTCCTTCTTCTCTTTCACTTGCCACATGTGGTCCCTCTCCCCAACTGGATCACAATATCCTTATATGTGGTGCTTTATCATATATAATATAATTATTATAATATAATTTTGGTTACATATTTTTAAGACACTTGGGAATTTGGGAGCTAGACTTTTTTAAAATTTATTTTATTTATTTATTTTCAAGAAACTGGGGAAATTTACTTTTGTCCTAAGTAGTTTAATTTATGATTTTTTTGAAATATAGCTCTATAAACACAGGCTTTCAAAAAGCCCATTGTGTTTCAAACCCCTTGACTATGCCTTTAAACCCAAATCACTCTGGCTTTCATTGGATAGCCAATAATTTTCCCCAGCTCAAACCTCAGTGGCTTACTGTTTATGATTTCATGGTTTAGAGTGATTGTAAATAACAATTATTTTCTGTTCTGATAAGAAACTTTGAGGGTCTTCTCTTATCTTTTGACTCAATTCAGCCCTTCGCCATCTAATGGATATTGTCTTAGACAAATTGAGATCTGGGAAAGACCTTAATTTAGAAAGGTCAAGGTATAACCCACTGCATCCTGAGCCATTACCAGTCATCTTGACTTTTGTCTTGTCACTAGACCTTGATGACTACAGAAGACTGTGAGGCTGATGAATTTGTCCATCTAGGCCTCATTTAAATCCAATTCATGCACAAGTCATGATATCACCATAATGACATCATTGGTCCTCTTTGAGAACAAAGGATGAACAACAATAACCCCAGTTTGAATCACAGCTCTGTTGCTTATTATCTGGCTTACCACATGCCAATCATTTCATGTTATTTCGGCTTTAGTTTCTTCATCTACAAAAGAAGGGGGTAATTTTTAAAGTCCTTCACCCCTCCCTTATAGAAGGCACATGATTTGGAGGAATGTGCGTTTGTCCTATCCCTTCCTATCAAAATCTTACCAACATTTCATAGTCCAGCTCAAATTCCAAGTCTTCTTTAGGTTACTTTCTCTTCTGCCCAAGTAGAAAGCAACATCTCCTTCCTCCAAAGTCCTCTTCACTATATCAATTTATGTGTGGTCTTTATAACTGATTTGGAACTCATCACTTACCACATTTTATTGGACATATTTGCATATGTCTTATGGCTCCTACTATTCTCCTCCCCTTCCCCCCTCAATTCTCCATAATGCCTTCCATTTGTATCTTCCAAAGTGTTTGCCTTTGTGTAGATAAAACAGTTCTATTACTTAAGCAGAGTAGATTAAATCCCTCTTTTCAGTTATGCTCGGTCAGACACATCTTGGGCCAACCATGAAGTCTGAGGTCACTCACTGGAGGCAGTCAGAAAGTACTGCAAGACAATAACTTTTGACTTACAAAACTTTAAGTAAAAAACTTTCATTCCTATATGACTATGTAGTTAGAGCTATGAGTAAAGTATCTCTTAGGTTTATGGCAGGGACTCTTTATTTGGGGCCCACAGGCCCTATAGGTGATCTAAAAACTTGAATAAAAATACATTTTGTTTTCATGAACCTCTAATTAAAATTTAGCGTTTCCTCCAGTTATGAGTGTAGGTAACAAAACACAGTCATATTAAGGTTCACCAAACTTCCAAAGGGTTCTATTACACACCCATACACACAAAGGTTAAGAATCTTTGCTATAGGTGAAAAGAACTAGACCTGGAATTTCACTGTTATTTATAATTCCCATATGAGGAAACTTCCCCTGTCAATAAAGGCAACATCTGTTCTGTCACTGCTAGTCTTACAGAGTTATCTAAGGGCAGAGAGATGCTAAGCCCAAAATAAACCATATTAATATGTGTGGGAAGTAAAATTTGAACTCAGGCCCTCTTGGCTTTCTCTATTCATTATACCTTGCTCCCTCTCTCTCCTTACATAGCAGTTAAAATACAATGTGAAACTCTAGTCATGATCATGCCTCTTTTTTTAAATGAAATTTTATTTTTCTACTGAAATTGGCCACTATTTGAGAAAGAAAAAATGTCAACATGTACTTATGTGTGCATTTACTCATTCATTCATTTTAATTTGGTACACATTTAGCTTTACACATCAACAATACCAATTAAACTCGTTTTACAACTATTTACATTTGAATGTCAACACATAGCATCCATAATAACTTCCTCTGAGTTTCTATTAGGGTTTTGTTGGTTGTTTTTTGTTGTTTTTTTTTTTTGGTTTGCCAATCATTTCCTCTTACATGGTAACATTTAGTCTGTTCTCTGTTCTTTTTCTGCATTTTTTATATTGAGCTATTTCATAAAGTTCACCATTTTATTCATTTCCTCACACATTGATCTTAATGAAATGAATGAGAATACATTTCTTTAGTGATCACTATGTATTAGGCAAAATACTAAGCAGTGGGAATCCAAATGCAAGAGCAAGACAGTCTTGTCCTCAAGGAGTTTAGGTTCTAACAAATGTTACTGGTGTCGAACGTGGAGTCAAGAAAACCTGAATTCAAGTACAGTCTCAGACACTTACTGGTGCAGATTCTGGGCAAGTCACTTAACTTGTGTTTGCCTAAGTCTGTTAGGCTTAAAATGGAATTGGCAATAAAACCTGCTTCAAAGGGATGTGAGGACTTAATGAGATATTTAGAGAAGAAGAAAAAGTACAGTGCCTGGCACATGGTAGGTACTGTGTAAGTACTAAGGAAGACAGCACCAAAAACAATATGGTTTAGAAATGGTCTAATGATTTCCTTCTGGACAAGATAAAGAAAAAGATTACCTATCAGAGTTACTGATGGGAGGATAATCAGAGGGACCAGAGTTCTGTCAGTATGCTTTTGAAACAGTCGTGAAGTGATCTGATGGCTTAGTTCAGGGACTGATAATTGTATTATAGTATTCTTTTGCATTGATATATAATCAATGAGGCAGTTAGGTGGCACAATGGAAAGAGTGCTGAACCTGAAGTCTGGAAGGCACATCTTCCTGCATGTAAATCTGGTCCCAGACAACTACTAGCATTGTGACCCCGGGCAAGTCATTTAACCCTATTTGCCTCAGCTCCTGGTCTGTAAAATGAGTTGGAAAAGGAAATGGCAAACCCACTCCAGTATCTTTGCCAAAGAGGAAAAAATAAACAAACAAACAAACAAAAACAAATGGGGTCAGGAAGAACTGGACATGACAATAATAAATAACATCAATAATAACATTAATAAATAAGCAATTATTTATTCCCTTACTGTTGGATATTTGGATTGTTTTCATTTTGTACTAATTATATTCAATGCTTCTACAAATATTTTAATATCCTTTCTCTGCCTTTTTTTCCTCTTGATAATATTCTTAGGGAGCATTTTCAACATCATAATTGGTGGGTCAAAGGGTCTGATTATTTTTGTAGAATTTTCAAAGTACTTCCAGATTGCTTTCCAAACAGATTCCACCAGTGTGCAGCTCTGCTGAAAATATGTGATTGGATTCAGAACCCTAACTAGCATTTTTTTTGTACCCACAGCCAATGTCATAAAATATATGTGTGGCAAAACACATAAATGTGTCTCAAATGAACCTTTAAGACAAATTCACACAGGAGTGAGGGGACAGACCCTTGAAAACAGCAAAGCTTTTTTGATGAGTAAAGGAACTCACCTGGGGTTTGCCAGGCAGGGTAAGCAATACAGTAAGTTCTTTTAATTAATTATTCTTGCTACTTAGGTGCCGAGCTTAGTTTTTCCTATAGTGCTGTAGGGGTATAAACATTGTCAGTGACTTCCAAAAGGGAAAAAAATTTGCTCTCAACCCTAGTTACAACTCCAAATTTATGCATTTCTTAATAAACTTGCTGGATTTAGTTTTGCTTCTTTAATTCTTACATCTGGTGGATGTGCAGAAGTATTCAAAATTGTTTGATTTGAATTTTTTTTATTACTAGTGAGGCCAAACCTTTTCAACTGATTATTGGTGTTTTGTGTTTCCTCTTTTGTGAATTGTCTGGTTTTCTGACCATTTAGCCACTTCAGCAACAAGTATTTATTTGTTGTAAAAAATACATTTGTATTCGTATATTTGGGGTTTTATGTCACAAGATTTCCCCACCTTCACTGCACTTAACCCCTCCCAGAGAGTCATCTCATATGACAAAAAATATTTTTAAGACAAAATTGAAAGAGAAAAATATCATCAAAATTGATACATTGAAAAAAAGTCTGAAAAATGTACAATGTAACATACTTATGGACCTCCCATCTCTGCAAAAATATAGTGTAGGTATCTCCTCTTATTTCTTTGAGGCCATGCTTGTTCTTTGTAATTTTGCAACATTAAATTTTGATTTTTTGTTTTTTTTTTAAATTTACATTGTAAGCATTATTTATAGTTTCCTTGCACCTACTTACTTTGCTCTGCATTATATAATGGAAGTCTTTCTATGTTTCTCTATATTCATAATATTTGTCATTTAATATTCCATTATTTTCATATATCAAAATTTTCTTAGCCATTCTTTATTTTATAGGAATTGACTTTGCTTCCAATTCTTTGAAATCACAAAAAGAAACCCATGCTGCTATAAATATTTTGGTGCGTCTGATGTCTTATATCTTATTAATGGCACTTTGGGATATAAGCTTTGTAGTGAAATCTCTTAGTCAAAATGGTATGATTAGTTTTCCAAATAATTCCCGATTCCAAATTATTTTCCAAAATGGTTGTGCCAATTCAGAGCTCTACCATCAAAACATCAGGTTGCCTATTTTCTCAAAATCCCTCCAACACTGCCTATTCCTATCTTCTGGAATCTTTGCTATTTCAGAAGGAGTGAAGTGAAATCTCAGGGCAAGGTGTATTTATTAAATAGATGCTTCAGTCATTCCAAAATAAAAAGAAAATACCATCTTAAAGCACTTATATTCAGTTTGGGAAGATGACAAACAAAACAACTACAGAATAACATAAAACAGTAAATAAACTAGTAGTTGCAGCAATAATAAAAATAGCTTACATTCACATGGTGCTTTAAGGTCTAAGAAATGCTTTATACACACACAATCTCATAACCAGTCCACACTACAAATCGTATAGAAGATCAGAGAGGGGGCACATATATACAGCCTAGACTAGTCTACAAAAAAGTTTCAGAGCAATGGTTGGACTTGATTGACATGGGTGTTGATTTAGCCAAGAGGAAATGGTAATGAGAAAGTGAGGACAAGGACTATTTTGTATATATTCCTTATATAAGCTTAGCTGAGGGCCCTTAGTGAATGCTTTCTGATTGTCTGAAAGGGGGAAATGAGCTCTAGAACATCAGCATAGGTCAGAGTAAGGAATTAATGTGGAAGGCAGAGTGGAGAATAGAGCAATGGTAGCAGAGGGTCTGGGGCAGCTAGATGGACAATGGATAAAACGCTGGGCGTAGAGTCAGGAATACTCATCTTCCTGAGTTCAAATACAACCTCAGGTACTTACTAGCTGAGTGACCCTGGGCAAGTCACTTAACCACGTTTGCCTTGGTTTCCTCAGCTGTAAAATTAATTGGAGAGGAAAATGGCAAACCATTCCAGCATCTTTGCCAAGAAAACGCCAAATGGGGCCATGAAGAGACAGACGTGACTGAATAGCAACAACAAAGTAGAGGGTCTACCACAGGGATTTTAGAATCATGATACCATCTTACATCTTCATAAAGTGTTATACTTCACAAAGAATTCAGTTCTTTGGTAGACAAAACCACCTTGAACCATTAGCCAATTCTCCCAGCAAAGTCTACCACGTGTAGGTTGCCTTCTGCATTCATTCTACCTGAGGGAGCACTCATTTCCCTTGCTCAGACCTAGTGGCTAGTAGAGCACATGATTCTGGCGCCAGGATGCTGCCTGTGGTATTATTGCCAAGAGACAGTGCCCAGTCCTGAATTTTTCTTCTCTGCAAAGAAAATATTTTCCAAACCAATGAAAAACTTCTGTGACCTACAGCAATTTAGAGAATTAGCAAATACTCAATCCCCTCCTTCTCCAGTGTCATATTTTATCACTGGATTAATGTACAAAAATCCCCTATTATATAGTACTAAATATTTACTCTTCAGAAGTTCTCAGGTTTTATCATGGATTTACCTCTTGCTGTCAACAAATCACTAAACTGTGCACAGTGAACTAAGGACAGTAAAGAAAATATACACAGGCTGATTCTAATACTTAGTACTTTTCCTTCTGCTGAAGGGGGCCAGGCCTACAAGTCACCAGTCACCCTATCACATGAAGAACCGTTTGCTGACTTCATAAATCACACTGAATGTTTTCATCATGCATCAAGAAAACTTGTTAGGAAGCTGTTGGTCATGCTCTGACTTTATTTTTAGGGACTTTGCTTTCTATTGTAAATGGTTTTGTTAAGTCTTATAAAGAGTAGTTGCAATTCCTTTGTTAAGGCAGGGGCAAATAAAGGAGAGAGGTACAATCATCCTGAGGGATTTATAAGAATCATGTCAATAAAATTGGTCACTTAGTTGATCTATCAGCCAGTACAACAACTCTATTTAGAAGACCATTTTTTTCTGAATGACATGCAGAGAAAAAAAATTAAGGTATGATGGATATCCAAACAACTTTAGCCCAATATTTAGCATTCCAAATAATTGTTTGATAAAAAGACTTAAAGGGGGAAAATGATCTTCCCCTTTAACTGTACAGTTTTTGTATCTAAAATTCCCTGGGCCCCAAAATAATTGGCCTTGCAATTGAACTTCTATAAGGAAACTAGCCATTTGAACATTCAAGAAGTTATTTTCCCTCATCATTTTCAAGGTACAAGTAGTTGATTGTACTTCGCCAATTGCATAATTTACTTCTCCCGATAATTGTTGGAATTCAGATGGCAGGCACAGCAAAGGCTGTTCCAGGGGCCCCTTACAAAATCCAAATCCCTCTTCCCACATGATGGGAAATGTGGTATGAGGTTTCACTGCAAGTCTAGAGAATCAAACATGACAACATATTAAGACCACTAGTGGAATGATTTTGATAATTTATTCTACGAAAGATGTGTTATTTTGTCAGTGTAGGACCTCACCCGGAGGCACATTGCAACGCCTTCATGCCTGGGTACATACTGTTTTTGAGTTGCTGTGGCTAAAAATACTTCACTGCCTGGAGTCAGCTTTTGAATTAAGAACCTCTCCAATTGTATCTAAGTAATTCCATAGATGACAAACACACAACCTGGTTTTTGGTAAGACTAGTCAAGTCTTGTGCTCTTCTAAAGTAGTACTCACTGACTACACTCTCTTCCCTACTACAAGGAAGCAAGAGGGGAAGACTTTGGTGAAGATTTTTTCATGCATCTCAAATAATTCTGTATGGTCAGTTAAGTCATGTATTTAGAATGTCAGGTTAATGAAGCTGAATTTAATGGATGTGATCACAATCTGGATCAATAAATTGACTGTTCCTCCTACCTGCAAATCTAACTTTGTCTTACTGGTTCTCAGACAAGGATTAGGTTAGGGGATAGGGATGAATCACATAAATTCATCTCCATTTCTAGTATAACACATGCTCTCCTCATGTTAGGCTGGTACTATCATTAGTGAAGGACTGAATCATGATTAAGAACAAAGACTACTTTAATAATCCACTTCATATAGAGGAAATTATGACCAAACAAGAGACAGAGAAGATTATGAAATGCAAAATGGATAATTCTGATTACATGAAATTGAAAAGTTTTTGCTTTACAACTAGTGCCTTTGATAAAGGCCTCATTTCTAAAATATATAGAGAACTGAGTCAAATTTACATGAGTACAAGTCATTCCTCAATTGACAAATGGTCAAAGGATATGTATGACCAGTTTTCAGAAGAAGAAATTAAAGTTATCTATAGTCATGTGAAATAAATGTTCTAAATCACTATTGATTAGAGAAATGCAAATCAAAACAACTGTGAGGTACCACACCATACCTATCAGATTGACTAATATGACAAAACAGGAAAATGTAAATGTTGGAGAATATGTGGGAAAGTTAGAACACTAATTCATTATCGGTGGAGTTGTAGCTGATCCAACCATTCTAGAGAGCAATTTGGAACTATGCCCAAAGGACTAAAAAAATGTGTATACCCTTTGACCCAGCAAATACACTTCTAGGGCTGTATCCCAAAGAGATCATAAAAACGGGAAAAGGAGCCACATGTACAAAAATATTTATAGCAGTTCTTTTTGTAGTGGCCAAGAACTAGAAATTGAGGAGATGTCCATCAATTGGGGAATGTCCAGACAAGTTGTGGTATATAAATGTAATGGAATACTACTGTGCTATAAGAAATGATGAACAGGTGAACTTCAGAAAACCTGGACAGACTTATAGGAACTGATGCTGAATGAAGCGAACAGAACCAGGATAACATTGTACACAGTAACAGTCACAGTATGTGATGACTCATCTTGATAGACTTAGTCCTTTTCATCAATGCAAGGTTCTAAATCAATTCCAAAGGATTCATGATGGAAAATGTCATCCACATCCAAAGAAAGAACTATGGAGTAAAGAGCTATGTGGCACAGTGAACAGAGTACTGGCCCTGGAGTCAGAAGGACCTGAGTTCAAATCCAACCTGAGACACTTAACACTTACTAGCCATGTGACCTTGGGCAAGTCACTTAACATCAATTGCCCTGCCTTCCCCCCCTCCAAAAAGCAAGAACAAAAACGAAAAAAAAACACTAAAAATAAATAAGCTTTAAAAAAGAGATGAGGATGCCTACAAGGTATTCAGTTGGCACCATCCATTATGGAGCTCTGATGTGACACTGAAGATCAAATTGTTTATTTTTTTCTTTATCATATTAAAAAAGAATTTGTGACTTCTAAAAGAAATGATCCCCTTCAAGTTAGGTGTGATGCTAAGGTTCCCTAATTTCTAGGAGTTTATGAGAGAAAGAATTCAGGATTCAGAAACAAAAGCCAAAGATTACAATTACATTGTATATTTCTCTCAAAGCTGAGCTCTGGTGCTAAGCTTCCAAAAAGGGAGACTCTCATATATGCTACTTACACAATTTATGGCTGCTAGGACACTCTTTTTCTATAAAGCTGAGTTTTGATTATTCCCTGTTTACAGATTTCATCTATTGGCTTTCATCTACTTGCCAAAAGGCAACTCACACTAGGAAATAAGGTGCAACTCAAGCCCTCCTTTCCCTGTGAAGCTTTCCTTGATCATCTCCATTGCTAATGCACTCTGCCTCTTTAAACACCGTCATCAGCTATTAATACTTTAATTCAGTTTAGTTTATCAGATTCTCTTCTCCTATTCAGTCCATAAGGGAATAGGAGAAAGAACGTCTTTTAATTAGGGAAGGTGAATGGGAGGAATGTATGGAGCAAGGGTCCTTCTTATAGGATCCAGGAACTTAAACAAAAAAAAACAAGTATTTTGATAAAAATATTATGATAAAAATTGATTTCCTTTGTAATGGCTTGCATCTTATTGTATGCATTTGAGAAGGGATAGGTAGGCTTGACCGGGTTGATAAAGGGACCCCTAGACAAAAACAAACAAAAAAAAGGATAAGAACTTCCACTGTAGAGTAGAGCACTTCTTAGAAGTAACAAAATGGGACGATGTCCAGCAGGCAGGCAATATGCCACTTTAGGGGATGCAACGGGAAAAGGTAGGAATGAAGGGTTTATTTATCTGTAAGGCAAGAGATAACCAGGTACATATATCAAAGGGGCTATTCTTCAATTCATTACGACTTGTGTTCAAGATCAACCTCTGACATATACTAGCTGGCTGACCATTGGCAAGTCCCTAAGACTAGGATACAGACAAATTGCTAAGCGACGTGGATACGTGGAGTTTCTGCATAAGTAGTCTTCTTTGCTGATGAAGTTTCAAGTTTAGACCCCCCTCTTTGCCCACCAAATTGTGCACTTTGAGACAGAATTATACTATAAAGCAGAAATCATTAAAGTCATTTTGTATAGAGTTAAAAATAGAAACAAAGGTCAATGGAATGGGCTAGATGAAGAACTTGAAACAATTTGATTCATAACCTACTGCTTTGTACACCCATGAGCATTTCCTATTCTTCCAGCTATTTTAAGTTGTTCTGATGTCTTTAAGGAATATTTTGTAATTGAATCAATACAGTTACCTTTTACATATTGCCATTCAAGCCTCTAAAGTGGCATATTGCCTGCCTTTGGCTGAGCAAATTACCCCACAGTAGTGTGTTCTTGTAAAACACTAGGGTATTGAGTTCAATTATTTCTTATTTATAAATTAAATCACTTTGACATTATATAATATATTGAGTTAGATTATATATTTTAGTATATTGAGTTTAGCTGAATTCAATTATTTATTACCTGAAAGCATAAATTGCTTTAGAATATCCTATTTGATAAGAACTATTAAAAAAGTAGGTGTTATTCTAAGCAAAAAAGTTAGTTCAGAACAACATCTTATACCTTATTATATGCATAATTAATTCAAAATGGATGTGAATTGAATATTTAAAATTATACCATAAATGATTAGAAGAAAAGCAGATCGTGGACTTTTCACAGTTATTATTAGGGAGTGAATTCTTAATCTAAAAATAGAGGTAAAGACAAAAGATAAAATATAAGTTTTGATTATTTGAAATTGAGAGGTTTTTATACAAATGATATGAATTCCTTTGGATAAGAAAGGTAATGGCTAATTGAGGTAGAAATCTTTGTTTCAAATACCACTGAGATGAATTTAATATCCAGACTAAATTGATAGATGCTAATAGAAATATTTAAGATCAAAGGTCATTCAAACACACCAATGGTCAAAGGATATGAACATATAAATCTCAAAAATATATGCAAACAATTAACAATCATATAAAAAAGGTCTAAATCAGAGTAATGCAAATCCAAGCAACAACTACACTTTTATATTTAATTTGTATCACTAACAGCTTTAATTAAATAAAATTTTTATTTGTTTTCTTGATTACATTGTGCATTTTCATGAGATTTTTGGGTTACAAATTCTCTCCCCATCTTTTCCCTACCCCAACTCCAAAACAGCAATCCCACTGTAAAGCCCCTCGTTTGATCTGCTCTCTAACTTTCTAGTAGGGCAGGAAGGGTCTCCCTACCCCAGCCTCTGTATATCTTAATTCCTAGTTGCAGGTATTGTAGAGCTTTAGATTCAAGATTCTTTCGATTCCTCCCTTGTCACCCACACCCCACTGGAAGGACAAGCAATTCAATACAGGCTATGGATGTGTGATTATACAGGATAACTTCGGAGTGGACATATTGTAACAGTAATCATATGTCCCTCCTTCCTATCCCTCCCCCCCCACCTTTGTTCTGTTCTCTACCCTGTCCCTGTCCCTTTATTGAAGTGTGTGCGTCCAGTGTCCCTCCCCCAGACCCTGCCCTCCCCTTCCCTCCGTCATCACCCCTCTCATCTCCATGCCCCCTACTCTCCTGTGTGGTATGATGCCCAGTTTAGAGTTTATGCTATTTCTTCCCTAAGCCAAATTCACTGAGAGTAATTTAAAGTAAAGTTGTAATTGTTCTCCCTTGCCTTTTCTATATGGGATGACTAACTCCATTTTGTCTCTCCCTGTCTCCTCTCATTCTAGTCCTCTCCCACCTCAGAATTTCACCATTTAAAATAATATCCCTTAATATTCAATTGATACTATACCCTCTATATACACATATACACACATGCTCAGATATGTATTCATATGCATATATAGCCTCTATATAGATATATGTGTAAGTATACATACATATATATATATATATATCCATTTGTATTCCCTTCACCTATCTTCATACTAAGAAAAATTTCATAAGTTACTATTATCATTTTTTCCATACTGGCATGTAAATAAATCACATTTGATAAGATCCTTATGATTTCTTTCCCGTGTTAACCTTCTCATGCTTCTTGTGTTTGCTTGTCAAATTTTCTGTTCAGTTCTGTTTTTTTCA
>CM053595.1:94806205-94827157 GCA_028646575.1 Pseudocheirus occidentalis
ATTTCTTTGTAACTGTTTAATAGTATCTTGGTTTCTCATAAAGTCATTTGCTTCTACTTGCTCCACTCTAATTCTGAAGGAATTATTCTCTTCAGAATGCTTTTGAGATTCTTTTTCAATCTGGGAAATTCGACTTTTTAAGGCATTCTTCTTGTCATTGATTTTCTGGGCCTCTTTTGCCATTTGAGTTAATCTATTCTTTAAAGTGTTGTTTTCTTCAGTCAGGTTCTTGACTCTCTTTTCATGGTTTACTCGCATCATTCTCATTTCTCTTCCCAATTTTTCCTCCATTTCTCTTATTTGGTTTTCAAAGTCCTTTTTCAGTTCATGTATAGCTTCTAGGCGTTCTTCAAGTGTCTTGGAAGCATTTGATGTGGGAGTTCTGACTGGGTTGTTTCCTCCCATTCCATGCTTTAATCCTTTTTGTCCACAAAAAAGGATTCTAGAATTTTATGGCTGTTCTTACTTTGCTTCCTTTTCCTCACGTTGGCCAGTCAGTTAATTGGTTGTATTTTTAGCTCTGTGAAACTCTGCTTCCAGGGGGGAAAGCTCTGTTCCTAATCGCTGGGGTTTTCCCAGATGCTGGAGCCATTAGGGGGGTGTTGCAAGTCCCCCCAGCTTTGGCGTGCTGAAAGCGCACCCCAGGATCACCACCCAAGACCATGATCTGGATCCAGGCAGCTCAATGCAAGAGCACTTGGCCCTGATCAAACAATTTAGCTCCCCTTTGGAGTCTGCAGGCCAGGGACTCTGAAGCAACCCAGTGCGGGCCACCGCAGGTTCCAACAGTTCCCCTCCCCCACTGCTTCCTTGCCCCAGGGGCAGATTGGCCAAACTTCTTTTCCTCCCCCAAATTAAGTTTCAAAGTTTCATTTTAATTTTCACTGACCATCTAATCCTGGTTTGGTGGATGTGAAGATTCCCTCAACTGCAATAGATCTTCTCTGAAGTAGACTCAAGCTGTGGCTTTGGAGGCTCGGCTCCTCCTGTCCACCCTGGGGCCTTGCCTGGCCACAGCTGCGGTTTTGGGCTGGGACGGTCTCTGCTCTGGGCCTGCAGGCCTGCTGAATGAGCCTGTCCTGCCGAGCTGTCCCTCTCCAGTCCACGTTCCTCATGCCTTGGCAGATCTGGAGGTGCTGGATACTGCAGATCCTCTCCTCTGAAGACTGGCTGTGGCGTGGCTCGGCTTTGCTCAGATTGGCGCCTTCCCACCACCCCAGGCCTGGCCACGGTCTCGGCTGCCAATCTGCCTTCAACGAGAGATATGTTTTCTGTATTTTTGTGAGTCTGAGAGTACTAGACTTTGTCTGGGTTCATATTTTATGGGTGTTTAGGGTGGCGGTGTGGGAGCTGCGGGACCTTGATGCTTCTACGCTGCCATCTTGGCTCTGCCCCTTGACCTGTTGTTGATGAAGCCATTTCCCATCTTTTTAATTGTTGTTTTCTTTCCCAGAAGTTTGCCAACCATCTCTTTAATGATTTATTCTAGAATTTTCCCAGTATTTCAAATCAAGTTCACTGACCTATAATGTGTAGTCTCTGCACACTTTTGTTTTTTTTCTCTCCTTTTAAAAAAATTAGGATAATATGCATACTCCAAACTTATAGCACTGCCCCTATGTTTCATGTTGTTTCAGTCAATACCAGAGGATATAGTTTATCTTGACAAGGTAAATTGATTTCATTGATGGAAACTAGATGTTCTCTAAGTATATCTTTACTTATCTTGGTTATCATCTCCACATTAGTTATTTTTGTTCTGTCGTTTCCAATGAAAAGTTCACTGGGAGAACACAACCTAACAAAGGAAACAGAAACAAAATAAGCATTGAACAATGTTCTCTTTGGTGTCAATTAGCATTGTTCCATCCTCCCAAAGCAAAAGTTACAAATTTTTATTCTTTTTATATTATTGTGCAGAGAAAGCCACAAAGAAAAATCTGTTGTTGCTGTGGTTGTTCTTAGAGCCCTCACTGGTATCATCTCATTATGAGCTTGAGCACTCCTATTTTTATGGCACTATGCCATGCTCTTAATATTTGCCCCTGGCTTTACTGGACTTGCTTTCATCTTATGTGCATTTATTTTTTGGATTTTAATTATTTGGCAGGTTCCCTGGGCACTCATAGTAATCTCTTCAGAAAATTTATACTTTTCCTCTTCAGTGATCTAAAAGCAAAAGTCAGAGGCAAACTAAAAAGAATATATAAAAAAAATCTCAAAAGCAAAAAAAAAATAAAGGGAAAAATATTGAGTATATACTTGCTCTCCCAAAGATAAACAATGAACCTAATTAATAAAAATTCAAAGAGAGTCTCTAACACATTGAACAAGGATTCATACAATGAGAGGAAATAAATCAGAAACTCCTGATGAAAAATAACATTCTATACATTCCTCTCCAAATAATATGGAATAACAGCAAGAGACTTAAAAACTTTTTTAAAGAGATATTTTATGTAGCTTTCAATATAGAACTAAAGATGACAAATAACAGAATTTAGATTTTTATAACACATGGTACAATACATAACTTTAAAAGGATATGTGGACTTTAAACAAGCCAAAGTGTCCTACCTTATAACAACTACTTGAGGATCATAAGAATCTCTGGAAAGATTTTAAAAAGCATAAATATCAAACTGCATTAAATAATACAAGACAATTTTCCAGAACATTAACTTGTAGATAAGAAAATATTAACCATTTAAATTCAGAGACCACTGCCAGGGATTTTTTTTAAAAGGACTTGTAATTCTAAGGCATATAGTGGTTAACTTTCACAATTTCCACATAAAACAATAAATTTATAAGCATCCAGAAGAAAGGAGGTTTAAAGTTTAAAGAAAATAATTTTTAAATACTGACGATTACTACTAAGCCATAAAATGACTGAAGAGAATGGAAAAGGGGGGAGGGGAAAGTCCCAAAGAAGGGAAAGAAGTCCTATTATAACTGACCATATTCTGCAGAGCTGACCCTAATAATCCAAGAGAAGAAAAGATGGATTTTTAACAAGATAAAAAAATATTAGATGTATTTCTACGAACAAAGAGGTGAACAAAACATCCGAGTTGCAAACATTTTAAATAAGTGAAACACAAGAAAGATACATGAGTACAACGTTCAAGAAAAGGTTAATCAGTGAAGTATTTTAAAAAGAGATACTGGACTAATTGATGAAAGAAAGAAAGAAAAAATAGGTTTCATCAGGAAAAATCTTCTCCAAGACCCTATAGATTTAAGAGAAGTTGAAAAAATGAGAAGAACGAAGTTCAAGGTACATTAGTATTCCTTGAAATAATTCCATACTCTTTAAAAATAAATAAATCTAGGGACAGCTAGGTGGTGCAGTGAGTAAAGCACCTGCCCTGAAGTCAGGAGGACCTAAGTTCAAATTTGACCTCAGGCCCTTGACACAAATCTTCTCTCCCTCCACCCAGCACATTGAGACCTAATGAAAAACAGAACCCATTACAAACAAATGATAAAATGAAACAATTGGCTGCATTTGCTATATCCAAAAATTAGATCATAGAGAGATAGATGATAGAATGTATATTTTGTCTATAAATACATAAGGGCAAGTATTCATACCCTGCAAGGTGATCTCTAGCTATCAAAGCTCATTCCAGAATGTTAAAGTTCCACACAGCATATTCCCAAGATTTCTGGACACACTCTACCTAGGAACATGGGTTCACCTGCACCAAAATTAGAGATAAGAGAAGTGAAGTACGATCTCAAAGGAAATTTTTCTTTGTGACAAGCACAATGATATAATGAACAGAGATCCAGCCTTTGGAGCCAGGGTTTGAGTCCTAACTCAGACACACTGTTAGTCACGTGACTGTGTGCAAGTAAGTCACTTATTCTCTCAGTGCTCTAGGCAATGTCAAAGGCCATGACATCGCAGAGAAGATCCTGGCCTGCATGAGTTGAGGGAATTTCTTATACCAATGAAATCACAGTTCCACTCCCACTTTCCCATTTTTCCCCTAAGACTTTTAATGCCTCTTGTGGTCCAGTATGAACCAAAGGTCAGATATCTTTCTAACAGTTCTAACATACCACTTTAATTGGAAAGGCAAAAAAAAAAAGAGTTGAGAAAGAGAAACTGGGTTTATAGTCACAGAGATCTCTCTTGAATTAACAGCTCCTAAGGTTGGGATATGAACTAAGCCTATAACCCACACTACTATATCAACTGCAAACAACTGAAATCAACTGAAAATGTTGTGACTTTCACTTCAGTTGAGGTGTGTGTGTGGGGGGGGGAAACAGCTGCTATCTTAATGAAAAGGAAAAAGAATGGCCATAGCTTCTAGGCTTTAAGGTAAAATTAAGTTTCATGCAACATGTTTCTGTACTTTCAACACTGTTTGCTTTGTTTCATTGCTAAAGATAATCTCTCGACTGGTTTTGATGGATTTAGCCTTTCTCAGCAATGCAAGAACTTAAACAATTTCAAAGGACACACAATGGAGAATGCCAGCTACATCCACGGAATTGGAACGCAGAATGAAGCAGGCTATTTTCCTTTTTGTTTTGTTTTATTGTTTTTTTTTATCTTTCTCATGCTTTCTCCTATTGATTATAAATCTTCTTTACAACATTATTACTGTGAAAATGTGTTTAATATAAATGTATATGTAGAGCCCATATCAAATTTCAAGCTGTCTTTGGAAAGGAGGAGGGAGAGAGAGGAAGAAAATTTAAAATCGATGGAAGTGAATGTTGAAAACTAAATAATTTAATTTTTAAAAAATAAATAAAAATAATCTTTCAGAACCTTCAAAAAACAAACCAACAAAAAAGATGATCAAAATACAATAAAACCACTGCCAGGTCTTCTATAAGCTAAGACTCCCCATATGTTCCCTGAATTCAAAGTTCAGAGAGGATACACTTATCACTTCTTCATATTTTAATGGAAGTAATTTAATTTTGCTTAGTTCTTTATGATTGTTTATTCTTGCTTACTTTTTAATGTTTCTCTGTTTCTACACAGCTCTGGTCTTTTCATCAGGAATGTCTGGAAGTTCTTTATTTTGTTAAAGATCCATTTCTGCCCCTTTGGTATTCTACTCACTTTTTCTGTGTAAGTAATACTTCACTTTAAACCTATATCCCTTGTCTTCTGAAATATAATTTTCCAAGCTCTCTGCTTCTTCATAGTGGTGGCTGTTAAATCATGTGTAATCCAAATTTTGGCTCCTTAGTACTGGAATTCCTTATAGCTGTTTGCAGGGTTGTTGCTTTTTTGTTTTGTTTTGCTTTGTTTTTAGCTAGAACCTTTGGATTTTTAGTTTTTTAAAGGATGAATTCTTGCCATTTCCCCTTTCCCTCTGGTTCTAAGTAATCAACATTTTTCTTTTACATCTTCTTGAAATACAGGGTCTTTTGTTTTATTATTGATTTCAGGTAGATCAATGATTCTTAATTTTTTTTCTCTTTGATCTATTTTCCAGGTCAGTTGTTTTATATAAGATACCTTAGAATTTCATCAATATTTCAGACTTTTGACTTCGTTTTAATATTTTTATTATGTCATGTAATCATTGTCTTTAATTTGGTCCATTTTAACTTTCAAGGAATTTTTTTGCTTAGCTACCAAAAAAGGCTCTTATACAAAACTATGCATTTCCTTTCTGATCCTTTTTTCTCCTATAACTTGCATTTCTTTTCCATTTTTTCTGATACTTTCATTCCATTTATATTTTTTAATTCTTTTTAAAATTTTGCTTTATCTCTTACAGCAAATCCATCACAATTTGTGCCCAAGCTATGTTTTTCTTTTATGTGTAGATGTCTTAGAGTTGCTCTCTTCTTCTGGGTTTGTATCTTGAGTGTTCCTCTCACCCTAACTGTCTTTCATCGTGAGATTCTTTTTTTTTTTGTTTACTCATTCTCCAGCTTACTTCCTAATGTTGGACTTGATGTTAGAGCTGGGTTCCCCATAATTCTGCAGGGAAAGTATGGAGTTCAGACTTTGGAGTATACTTGTTGCTGTTTACTTAGTGTGTTGAATGTTATTCTAGTATCTCAAAAATAACTGAAAGCAGAAACCTATAAACTATTAGTGTTCCTAAAATGATCTGATCCAGAGCAATTCTGACCATTGCCTCCCTAAATCTGAGTCCTTCAAGCTCCAGATTTGAGTTTGAGTGTTAAGAATGGTAGATTCACTCTATTCTGAACTCAGCATGGAAGCTATACTGGTTCTGAATGATCGAATTGCTGGTTTCCATTTGGTCTGATATTCCTGCCCTGGTTATTCTTCATAATTAATTTTGCTCATAATTATTTCTTATAATTCCATATAATATTAGGGTAGAAGTTGAAACTGAGATCCCAGTCTGCTTCTCGTCAGAGCCATCACTTCTTCCTTCTAAACTTATTCCTATAGCCATAAATAGTCCGGCACCTACAACTATTCTTCACTCCTGGAATACCAGACCTAGGCCCAGGTTTGTTTTACACACATACACACACACACACATACACACATACACACATACACACACACACATTCACACACATGCACACACACATATGACACCAAAGGCTAACATTATTTGTAGTAAGTGAAATAATGGAAAGTACCCATAAATGTATGGTAAAAAAGAAGGATGCCATCTCTTCCAACTACACATCATTGTACACATCAGAAATAAGATACTGATAAAAAATAAGCCAAGAAAAAGATACTGATCATCCATAATTTCTCACTTGATGACTTACTTAGAACACCCTAGAGTATCAGCAGAGAAATAGTAAAGAAAATAGTTTTGGTAAAGTAGTAGAACACAAAGTAAACCCATTAAAAATAAACAGCATTTCCATATTTTAATTTTTTTTTTTTTGCTTTTTGGAGGGCGGTCGGGGTTAAGTGACTTGCCCAAGGTCACACGGCTAGATTTTTGTGTTAAGTGTCTGAGGCCGGATTTGAACTCAGGTACTCCTGACTCCAGGGCCGGTGCTCTATTCACTGCGCCACCTAGCCGCCCCCCATATTTTAATTTTTAAAAGGCAGGAGAATATAACTAAAAATAGCATAACATTCCAACTAATAACAGAATGAAATTAAATAAATATATAAAGTAAATAAAAACAAAATGAATTAAATAAAGTAATTAAATAACAAAATAAATTGCATGAATGAATATATAATCTACCAAGAGATATTCAAGGCTTATACAGAGAGAATATATAAATACATACAAACATACACACACACACACACACACACACACACACGTTTTTTCTGCAAACTAAAGAAAATTGAAGAGATAATCACTGTTGTTGGAGTATACCCAGGGATATTCTAGAAACTGTTTAAAAACCAGGTCTCTATGTGAAAATGTATACACATACATATATAAATACATATGTATATGTACATGATATATATATGTATATATATGTATGCATATTCAAATGAGGTTATGAATTTTACTGATCTAAAAGATGTGTACCAATTTAAAAATTATAATGAAATATCCAATAACCTCTTATAAATTCCACATAACCAGTTGATTTTTATAGAATACCTTTGTATTTTTGCCAAGCTCTCAGATACATAGCCAACCTATAGTTTCAATTCAACCATGATTCATTAAAGGGGTTTGCATTTCACTCCACTAACCTTTCCCAACAAATTTATTGACATTAAATCTAATATATGTTCTACTGTTAAACTATTTCTCACCTTCAGACAAATTATATTCATCACTGAAAACTCTGCTTTAGTTCTATTGATGGAAATGGTGCTAATTCTCTTTTGGGCTTTTAGTATTTAGGTAGGATTGGAATATGGTCTCATTCTACATTATTATCTTCAAAAAGTCCAAAATTTTCCACAACAATTTCATGTTTTAAAATTTCATTTATACTTGTCAGATTTTTTTGGATGAGGGAAGAATTCATGACAAAACAAGACAGAATGAAACATGAATAATTTTGGTTATGTGAAATGAAAAAGGTTCTGCATGTGCATGCATGCACACACACACACAGACACACACACCCCAATCCAGTCAAGATTAGAAGTAAAACAGTAAACTGGGGTGGGGCGGGGGAAATTTATAACAAATTTCTCTGGCAAAGACCTAATTTCTCAAATGTGTTATATTGTGGGGCATGACGCCATAAGTGGTCACAACTCACAAGTTAAGAAGCATGAGGTGACCAGTTGGAAAAATAATTAAGAAGCTCTGGATGGAGTAATGAGTCAAATTTATAAGACTATGAGTCATTCCCCTATTGATAAGTGGTCAAAGAATATGATAAAATGAGCATTATCAGCATTATGATCAAAGAATAGTTTTAAGAAGACAAAGCTATTACAGTCATATGAAAAAAATGATCTAAATCACTATTGATTAGAGAAATGCAAATTAAAGCAACTCTTTAGAGTTACCACTTCATACCTTTGAGGTACCATACCTCATACAAATGAGGTACCACTTCATACCTATCAGATTGGTTAATATGACTGAAAAAGGAAATGAAAAATGTTGGAGGAGATTTGGAAAGATAAGGACATTAATATACTGTTGGTAGAGTTGTGAACTAATCACACCATTCTGGAGAGCAATTTGGAACTATTTCCAAAGGGTTATAAAACTGTGCATACCCTTTGTCCTGGCAAAACTATGTCTGTACTCCAAAGAGATAAAAGAAAAAAAGGAAAGGATCTATATAGAAAAGATCTATATTCATAAAAAACTATTTTTGTGGTGACAAAATACTGGAAACTGAGAGAATGTTCATCAATGGGGGAATGAATGAATAAGTTGTGTAAATGATTGTAATGGAAAACTATTGTGCTATAAGAACTGACAAGTGGGATGATTTCAGAAAATTCTGAACAGATTTACATGAACTGATGCAAAGTGAAGTGAGGAGAATCAGGAGAGCATGCTACACAATAATAGAAACATTGTATTATGATCAATGGTGAATTTCCCAGCAATACAATGATCCAAGACAATTCTCTAGGATTTAAGTTGAAAAATGTTATCCATCTCCAAAGAAAGAGCTGATTGAATCTCAGTGCAGATTGGAGGATAACTTTTTAAAATTTCTTTATTTTTTGTTTGTGTTTTCTTTCTCAAAATAACTAATATGGAAATATATTTTGCATGACTGAACAAGTATAATCAATGTCAAGTTGCTTACCTTCTCAAGGAGAGGGGAAGGCATTCTTAAAGAGAGGGCAAAGAGAAAACATGGAACTCATTTTTAAAAAAAGAAGGTTAAATATTTTGCCTACATGTAATTGAGAAAATTTTTTTTCACTTAAATAATGCATATTTTTCACCAGGTAGCCATGTTGAAGCTATGTCTTTATAAGGTCAAATAGGTAATTCTGATAAGTCAGTATAATTAAAATTGTTTGCACCATTATTTCCAAATGAAATATATAAGGTGTTGAATTATATCTTCTAGTAATATATTCCTATGAAGGTCACTAAATTACTACTTTTATTAAATAGAATGTATTTTAACTTATCTGAATTAACCTGATTTTTTTCATGCACTGCTTTTTATTTTTATTTTTTTATTTTTTGCCTTGCTTAGCTGAGTTAATTTTATTTTATTTTATGAGAAATATTTTAAAATTTATTTTCTCATTTACATTACTCATTTCCATGAGATTTTGAGTTACAAATTTTCTCACTGTCTTTCCCCTACCCACAATCCCAAAATAGCAATCTCACTGTAAAGCCCCTCTCCCAATCTGCACTCTCCTATGTCCTCTTCCATTGATGCTCTAACTTTCTGGTAAGGCAGGATGAGTCTCCCTATGCCAGTGCCTGTATATCTTAATACCCAGTTGCATGTAGTTAATAATAATAATAATTATTATTATCATCATCATCATTATTATTATTATAAACACATATATTTTTAACATTTGATTACAGAACTTTAAATTACAGATTCCGTCTCTTCCTCCCTTGTCACCCACCCAAACTGGAAGGACAAGCAAATCAATAAAGGCTGTACATGTGTAATTATGTAGAACATCTCCACAGTGGACATATTGTGAGAGACTGATTATGTCTCTCCTTCCTCTCCTGCCCCACTCTTCTATTCTCTACCCTGTCCCTGTCCCTTTACAGAAGGGTGTGCTTCCAGCAATCCTCCCCCCTCACCCTCCCTTCCTCTCTGTCATCCCACCTCTCATCCCTATGCCCCCTACTCTCCTGTGTGACAAGATACCCAGTTTAGAGTTTATGTCATTCCTTCCCTAAGCCAAATTCAATGAGAGTACGGTTGACCCTTTCCTTTTTGCCTTCCTGTTCTTTCCCTCTGTTGTAACAGTTATCCCTTGCCTCTTCGATATGAGATGATTAACCCCATTCTGCCTCTCCCTGTCTCTTCTCATTCTAATCCTCCCCCACCTCAGAATTACACCTTTAAATTATAGATAGGTATTCCTATCTATAGGATAGGGATTGTTATATAGGCTTCCCTTCTTATTCAATTGATCCTATGCCCTCTATGAACTCCTATACACACATACTCAGATATATATTCATATGCATATATATATATATATACATATACCTTCCTATATAGACATATGCGTATATATATGTATATATACATTTTCATTCCCTTCACCTATCCTCATACTGAGAAAAGTTTCATAAATTACAATGATTGTTTTTCCATGTTGGCATGTAAATAATTCAACTTTGATAAGTTCCTTATGATTTCTTTCCCATATTTAAATTCTCATGCTTATATTTGAGTGTCCAATTTTCTTTTCAGTTCTTGTTTTTTCAGTAAGAATGTTTGAAAGTCCTCAACCTCACTGAATGACCATATTTTTCCCTGGAATATTATACTCAATTTTGCTGGGTAGGTGATTCTTGGTTTTAATCCTAGCTCCCTTGATCTCTGGAATATCATATTTCAGGCCCTCCAATCCCTTAATGTAGAAGCTGCTAGATCCTGGGTTATCATAAATGTGTTTCCACAGTATTTAAATTGCTTCCTCAAGGCAGCCTGTAATATTTTCTCCTTGATATGGGGACTCTAGAACCTAGCAATAACATTCCTAGGAGTTTTCTTTGGGGGATCTTTTTCAAGAGGTAATTGGTCAATTCTTTCAAGTTCTATTTTGCCCTCTGGTTCTAAAATGTCAGGGCAATTTTCCTTGAGAATTTCTTGAAGGATGCTTTCTAAGTTCATTTATTTAATCATGGCTGTCAGTCCAATAATTTTTAAATTGTCTCTCCTGGATCTCTTTTCCAGGTCAGTGGTTTTGTCACAGAGATATTTTACATTGCCTTCTATTTTTTATTTGTTTGGATCTGTTTTATAGTACCTTGATTTCTCATAAAGTTATTTGCTTCCATTTGCTCCACTCTAATTCTGAAGAAATTATTCTCTTCAGCAAGCTTTTGAGATACTTTTTCCATCTGGCAAATTCAACTTTTAAGGCATTCTTTTCCTCACTGGCTTTTTGGGCCTCTTTTGCCATTTGATTTAATCTGTTTTTAAGGTGTTATTTTCTTCAGTCAGATAGTGGATTCTCTTTTCATGATTTTCTTGCATCATTCTCTTTTCTCTTCCCAATTTTTCTTCCACTTCTTTTATTTGGTTTTCAAAATCCTTCTTAAGCTGGTCTATGGCTTGTAGGCAATCTTCATGTTTCTTAGAAGATTTTGGTGTGGGAGTTCTGACTCTGTTGTTTTCCTCCAATTCCATGCTTTGATCGTTTTTGTCCCCAAAGAAGGAATCTAAAGTGCGGTTGCTGTTCTTACTTTGCTTCCTTTGCCTGCTCATGTTGCCAGTGAATTATTTGTCTTTTTAGGTCTGTGGAACTCTGCTTCCAGAGAGGAAAGCTCTGTCCCAGATTGCTGGGGTTTTCACAGCTGCCGGAGCTATTAGGGGGCTGCTGCAGGCCCCACCAGCCTTTAAACAATTGCTTGGCCCCCCAGCAGTCTGCTGCTTAGGAGCTCTGAAGCAGCCAGGTGGAGGTGGCGGCAGGGCTGCTGCTTCTGCCAATTCCTTACCCTGGAGGCAATTTAGCCAGACTGATTTTCTCCCCCAAATTTAGCTGAGTTCCACTGACCATTATCTTAGTCCT
The DNA here is from genome assembly GCA_028646575.1 of Pseudocheirus occidentalis. Lineage (NCBI taxonomy): Eukaryota > Metazoa > Chordata > Mammalia > Diprotodontia > Pseudocheiridae > Pseudocheirus > Pseudocheirus occidentalis. The sequence continues at coordinate 94,818,315 of CM053595.1, forward strand.
TATTTCTTCTGGCTTGTTAAATCTGGAAACTGCCACAGCTGCCAATGATTCCCCCTCTCCTGAAGGCTCCAGCTGTGGCTCATCCTGGCCACCCAGGGTCCAAACTGCGGTTTCAGGCTGGGCTGGTTTCAGCTCCCAGCATGCTGTGATGAGCCCTTCCTGCCAAGCTGCCTTCAGCGGGAGACGTGTTTTCTGTATTTTTGTGTGAGTTTTGGAGCCTTAAAATTCGTTTAGAGTCATATTTTATGGGTATTTGAGGTGGCTATATGTGAGCTGTGGTGTTTGCCTGCTTCTATGCCTCCATCTTTGCTCTACCCCCTGAATTAACCTGATCTTCAAATAAAGATTCAGATTTCCAGCACCAATTATTAAATTTTCCAATATTCTTATGATATGTTTGATTAATTTGTACATTTTCTGAATGTTAGTTAATCTTGACTGTTAAACTGTTAAAAGTAAAGAAAATTTGTCAGGAATGTCAATCATTAAAACAAAATATTACAAGAAATTAATGTTAGCTAATCTCTTTGCCAATCTAGAATAAGAAAAGTTTATCTATAAAGGAAGGCATTTGCAGTACACAGCATTAGCATCTCATAAACTACACATTGCCCATCTTGGTTCTCAACCATTTTTTAAAAATTTAAACTTAAATACACAACAAGAAAAGAAAAAGAAATATATTCTGAACTTAAATACTAACACAAATACAAAATAAGGGAAACAAAAGAAAAAGCATTGCCATGTAGACAGCAGAATGTAAGAGGATTCAAAATATATAGTGATAAATTTCCATTTCAAGAAAGCCTGTATAACAAATACTATACGCTGTGTTCTGTACTGCCCATTTTTTCTTTGCTTGCTTGTAATATTTTTGTTCTCTGCTGTGCACTTTTTACTTACTTTTTCCCCCTTCCTCACCTCCCTTCCCAAGAAGGCTACAATTAAGCATGGATGGATATATACACACACATATACATAAATGTATCTCTACATACTATATATATATATACATATATATATACACACATACATATACATATTCATATATATATATTCACATACATACATTCACTTACATATACTTATATATCTATAATCATACTCTTAGGTAGACATAAACATTCATATGTATCCATGTAAAACTGTACGATACATGTTTGTTTCTCTGAGGGTAGATAACATCTTCCTTCATAGATCCAAGTCTTTCCATATTTTTATAAGTCTACCAAATCACTGTTTCCTACCATGGCAATATTCCAATCTTATACTGTCTAGTTATTATAAATAGTCTAAAACAATGTTGATTAATATGACTGACAAATAGTGTAATTTCCCTATTATTTTCTTTTGATTAAATCTATTTTAGTTTTAATCTTGTCTGATATCATGATTACTACCCCTGCTTTTTGTGATGTTACTCCAATTAATTTACAGTTTTAGTGCTTCATCAATTAAATTACCAGTGGATTAATTTACAAAGATAGGCAAAATAATTAAATTAATTTGGAAGAACAAACATTCTAAAATCTCAAAGAAAATATTTGTAAAAGTAGGAATAAAGAAGAAATGGCGCTTTCACACCCGAACCACAATAACTAACAATTTATTTTGTATTTGTTTTAGTAATAATAATAACTAGCTTTTATGTATGTACTAGGCCCTGTGCTAAGTGCTTTACAAATATTAACTCTTTTGATCCTTCCAACAAAATGAGAAGAGCATGGGTGGAACAAACTAAGAATGCAAGAAGGGGAAACAATCACATTCAACAGTTTGCTTAGGTAAAACCTCAAACATAAAGTAGTTGGAGGAATATTCACTGTTTTACAATAACCCTGGGAAAACAGGAAAGCATTTTGATAAAATTTGGCTTGAGCCACCTTCTTACACCATCTCCCACAGCACTCTAGTTAAATACAAAAACAAAAAAAAGTATGTTTTTTAATTGGAGCAAAGTGAACTGAATCATATTTCCCAACTATGACTAGAGGAATTCTTAATCAAACAAGCAATAAAGGAGATCACAAAAGCTTTGATTACATGAAATGGGAGGGTTTTTGTACAAACAGAATCAATTTAGATAGGATAAACAAGAGAACTATTGGTTGCGAAGTTTTTGTATAAAATATCTGTGATAATGGTCTGATATACAAGACACAAAGGGGAAAAACACAAATCTAAAACCAAGAATTATTTTCCATTAAATTCAGGGTCAAAAGATATAAACAAGTATTTCTTTAAAGAATAGTTGTGAAATACTAACAAATTCATTTACAGTGAAATTACTGTAAATAATTAATAGGAAGAGAAATGTATATTAAAATACGTGAGGTTTCACCTAACAACTAGTAAACTGGCAACAATATATACCAAAGTGGAAATAATCATTGTTGGAAGAGTTATAGGAAGACAAAAATACTAAACACACTATTTTTATATCTGTGTCTTAGCCCAGTTTTTCTAGAAAGCAATTTGGCTTTATCCCAAAATTTCAGTGTCAGGCATATGCTCTAAGAAGGTCAGCTACAGAATATAGACCAAAATTTCCACAGCACCACTTTTGGTGGAAACAACATATTCAATGATTATAGCAATATAGCAGATGTCAAGAACATGGCTATATTGCATCCTCAGATATCTAGGGCTACACCTGAGAGGTTAGGTGTATCTCTTCTCTAATGCAATGAACTTATGTGCCTGTTCTTGCATGATAATTCTTCTACTGTACCATCTACTACATCGGTTCTCAACCTGTGGGTCGCAATGCCTTTGGGGGTTGAACAGGGTTGACTAAGACCATTAGAAAACACATTTCCGATGGTCTTAGGAATGGAGACACCATGCTCCTCCATCCGTCTCCAGGCAGTTCCACCCACATGCAACTATGCTCACATATGAGTATTAAAGTTTCGCAGCACTAGGCAGGTTGAGAACCACTGACCTAATATCAATTAGCTTACGTGAAAAGATATTTACTTTGAAGATATAGCAAGAATGGAAGTAAAAATGTGTCTCACAGCACACTTTCCCCTATACCATCTGAGTCCCTGGTGAATGTGGGCTCAGATTTAATGAATTTTCTGCATAGCATTAGTTCCAAGGTCATATCCAAATTCAGCACTGCTCTTGGTAATCTGTCTCAGCCATGACTAGGCATGATTGAGTCATCTAACTTTGACTGCCTGGCTACAAATTCTAACATACGCTCCTCTCCTAGACTTCTTCATGGTTCATTCTAACTTACAAAGGTATAGTCTCTAATCTCTTTCACTTAAAATGAAATCACAAACATTGAGGCAAAGAATTAAGGCCTATATTTATGTATCATATGTTAGCCTTCTATGGGGAGGGCCCCAGGTTTCTTCCCATAGGTCATCACCTCTCTTCTCTCATTATTAATTGAAAGGCTCACCAAAAAAAGAAGTACCAAACTCTAGAACACTGTCTCTTGAATGCCCCCAAATTCTGGCTCTACAAACAATCAAAACAAGTCCTCTATCCCATGATGAGAAGACATAACCAGTTATCCATAGTTTGTACTTTCCTAAATTCCACATGAGGATTCGATCAGTGACCAATCCCCATTGCACTTTCCCCAATCTGTATCCCAGTTTAAAAGAAAATTGCTTTCCTTGGTAAACGAATCAGATTGTGTTTTGAAGACTCTTTCCACATCCTTAATCCTGAAATGTCATCTTGGGCCCCAGAGAATCACAAGCATGGTCCTTTTACTTGTTTCTCAATTGATGTACAAGAAATAGTTTTAAAAGTCAATGTGACCAGATCATATACAGTCCCATATATACAAATAAAAATCACAATTGTCCCCAATAATAATTTACGGAAATTCATTAAACAAAAAACTTCACAAAGTTTATCAAAGATTACTGCTCGTTAACTACTCAGTCAACAAAGTTCTCTTTGGGTGCTCAAAATGTCCTTTCAAAACCCAAAGGTAGAAAACGAAAAGGCAAAGAAAATTGGCTGCCTATCTTGGAAGGAAACTTTGTACCTGTAGGTCTTTCCAGATTCCATGGAGCTCTGTTAGCTGTCTGAAAGTCACTCCCTCACCCTTTCTTTTGGAATGTATTTAGTATTTTATTTTCCTCCAGTTACATGTAAGAACAATTTTTAACATTTTTTAAAACTTTTTTTTAAATCTTTGAGTTTCTAATTCTCTCCCTTCTTCCCTTCCCATTCCACCTTATTGAGAAGGCAAGCAATTTAAAATAGGTCATAGATGTGTAACCATGCAAAACGTTTCCATATTAGTCATGTTGTGAAAGAAGATAGACCAAAAAAAGAAAGAAAAAACCAACAAAGAAATGGAAGAAAAATGATGCTTCATCTGTATTCAGCCACCATCAGTTCCTTCTCTGAGGACAGATAGCATTTTCATCATTAAGTCCTTCAGAGTCGCCTTGGATCATTGTATTGATAAGAACCACTAAGTCATTCACAGCTGATCATCTTACCATATTGTTGCTACTTTGTATACAGTACATATTTGCTTCACATAAGTTTACATAAATCTTTCCAGGTTTCTCTGAGAGCATCCTGCTCCTCATTTCTTACAGCACAATCATATTCCATCACAATCACACACAACTTGTTTGGCCTCCTTCACCTTAAATGAGAAGCCAGACTCACCTGGCTTGTGTCTGCATCTGTTTGGTCCTTTCCAAGTCTAACACTCTATGGAAGGTAAAGAAGAAAGTATTAATGAGATACTTACTGAGTGACAGGCAGTGTGCTAAATGCTAGGGTATACAATCACAAGCAAAATGAAAGAATGTCAGGGGGCTGCTATGTGGCGCAGTGAATAGAGCACCAGCCCTGGAGTCAGAAGGACCTGAGTTCAAACCCAGCCTCAGACACCTAAAGCATACTAGCCCTGTGACCTGGGGCAAGTCACTTAATCCCAACTGCCCTGTTCTCCCCCCTCCAAAAATTAAAAAAATAATAATAATCATTGAACTCAAGAAACTTACATTCTAATAGGAGAAGACAACACACAAAAGGGAACTGAAAAGAAGGAGGTGAGAGAGGGTGAAGGTACCAGGAGTTGTGCCATGATTCTGGAGTCCAGAAAGTCAGGAACAAAGTCAGAAGATGAATAAAAGCAAGTCAGACTTGTATAGGTTCCTTCACAAAATGGAGGCTCCAGGAGGAACTCATCCATGTGAAAGGGTGTGAGCCTTGAGGAGGGAGAAGGAGGCTGATAGGATAATAAGATATTGCTGGACAAGAGGCCTCAGGTGCCAAGGTAAATTCCAGGTTGAAATAGCCATGGAAGAATGATTTTGGAATTAAAAAATCAGAAACACAGCTGGTAGGGAATGATTTTATGATTAAGAATTGAATCCCTGTTATCAAATATGTACCTAGCCCTGTGAGCATTGCTCATTCTTATCCACTTTGTCCTCTGAGCTGATGTTATCAGAAATAATGATTTACATAGGTGGATAGGGATTTCTTGTGGAAATAGTGAAAGTAGAGACAGTCTGAGCTTGTCTTTGAAAACAACCCAGATCATACATAGCTTCAAAGAATGCTTAGGCACCACCCAAGATGCCCACTCAAGGGACTGCTAATAAATCTCAGTTTGAAAAGAGATGCAACATAAAATCTACATTTTTAGTCACAGACAACATCTTGATTTATTTTGCTTGCCTATACTTATTTGTTACAAGGAAGATTTTCCATTAGGTTGTAGGTTTGGGCAATTGTAAATGTCTACTAGTTACAAAAAATTTTTAAAGCACCATTAGAATACCTTTTTAATTAACCAGAAGGAAAAAAAAGAAGTACAAAAGGGAACACAAAAAGAACCATTTGTTACTGCCTTGCTAGAAGTATCTATATAATATACAAAAATATATATTTCTGTAATGGCATCCTCTGCCTCTGGGCCTGTTCCTCAGATTAGAAACTAGAAACCTCCTCCCAGAATGAGACTTCATTTAAGGTGGGTACCCATTGCCACTCATCTCTTCATTTCCCATGTGACAATTCTCCTGCGGACTTCATGATGTCTCTCTGTGCAGTCACTTCTCTTTGTTCACACTTATCAGTTAATATCCTTTTGTGTGGTATCTGACCCCGGTTAGACTATAATCTGCTTGAGGGCAGGAGATATCGTTTGTCTTCCTTTTCCCAGAACTTAGCACAGTATCTGGAACAGGGTAGGTGTATAATGAATGTTATTGACTGACTGGCTAATACACATATATTTATTTTAGAACAAACTATATGTAACAGAAAAACAGTTTCTTATACAATCTGCTTTTTCTCTTTTTTATATTAAAATGTTTAAGCTGCTGACATATGCCACATTCACAATGAAAAAGAAACTATATTTTTCAAAGCATATCAATGAAAATCAGTGACTGGGTTAGTCTGAAAAAGACATGGAAACCAAACATCTTAAGAGCTGGAAAGAGCCTTAAGAGAAGTGTGCTGGTGGGAGTTGTTTGGAATGGCAATGCTGTAAACCAGAGCTTCATTTGTTCTTTTGCTGATTCTAGACATATGGAAATGATGGGAAAAGATGCTACAAATACAGATTAAAATTGAATGGGGGTTGTATTTTTTTAGAGAGCCAGTTATTAAAAATTTACAATTCTTCCACAACCACCCCTTGCTTAAAAGACCATGAAGTCCAGCCCCTTCATGATACAAAAGACTAAACTTGGAGTAGAGATAATCATGGCGTCATTCATAGCAAATTACAGGTAGAGTACATTCTAGAACCTGAACTTTCTTCCTCTTAGCCCAGAGCTCCTTCTACTACGTCTGCCTCAGAGCCTGCCCCAGGAATGTGGTTCATCTGTGCCGAGAATAAAATGTCCAAGGCTCCTTTATATTGAAAAAAAGATTACTTCTTTAGCACGACCAGCATCCTCATAGTCGTCCCTGAACTTCAGAAGTAAGATTCCTTTTTGTTCCTGGAAACCAAGGCTTTAAAACCAAAAATTTCCGACAAAAGTCTGCAACTTTGTGGTTGGTGTCAGATTTCATATGTTGGGTGGCACAGGATTTCTAAAGAGCCAAGTTCAAAGCTGCCAGCATCTTTCAGGAAACATCTCCACATGCTGTGGTCCTCCTATGCCGGAGGCAACCTTGGGGGGGGTGGTATGGAGGAAGGAGGGCCTTTAAATTCTGCCTGTCAGTCTGCATTTAACCAACCCACACCCTGCAAATGTTGCATTCAAAGTTGCTGACATTGGCAGGTGTGAGGTCTTGCTCTGATTTTGCATTCAGGAAATTCAAAATGCTCTGGCTTATTGGAAACTCTTAGCCAGTACTTAGGGAAAAGCAGAGGTCTGGCCAGGATCATAGCTGGCCTAGTCCTGTTCAATAGCAATTTTCCATTTGAGTGGTATGTGTGGGAAGGAGAAGGGGGGTGAGGAGGAGGAGGGGACTAAAATGTGTCCCATCCATACATATGTTACTGTTTGTTCTAAAACCATGATCACAAGTAAATTGTTTAATGTGGATGTGCGCCTTGCAGGGAAGTTTATTCTCCAGAGACATAGCATTAGGTAGTAGTAAACTCATACGCATTAAAAGCATACCTTGGTTCAAATCTTAGTTTTGATCTTTCTTATGGTCAGATTATGCTCAGGTTGTTTAATCTCTCCCTCCTCAGTTTCCTCATCTGTAAAAGGGGCATAACAATGCCTGTAGTGTTTGTCTTGTAAGATTGTTCTGGAGATTATATTAGGAAACTTATATAAAGCACCACATGTTGTTGTTCAGTTGTCTCTGACTCTTTGTGACCACATTTGAGGTTTTCTTGGCAAAGATTCTGGAGTGGTTTGCATTTTTCTTTTCCCAGCTCATTTTACAGATTTAGAAACTGAGGAATAGTTAAGTAACTTGGCCAGGGTCACACATCTAGAAAGTATCTGGGGCCAAATTTGAACTCAAGTCTTGTGGACTCCAGGCCTGGCACTATCCACTGAATCATCTTACTGTCCTAAAACATAAATGTCAGTAATTGCTATTTCTCGAGCTTCAAATGGAGATGACGTCCCTTTCTCCCACTCTGTACATACCTCAATGTTTCAAAAGCACAAGATCAATCATATGAAAGCAACATAAGAGGCAAGGTGGTTGTGGTGGTTCAACTCAAATGAACAAACATTAAATGTTTTTGCATTTTCCTCTCACAATAGAGTTTCTAAAAGATTAAACAATTTGGCCAAATATAATGGAAATGAGATTCTAACTCAGGTTATTACTTACATTATACAATGACACACTAGAGTTGGACATAAATAGATGGAGAGGTTGATAAATGATTGACAGGCAAATGATAGAGCATTTTTAAAATATATTTAATTTTTTTATTGACTTGTTTGTTTACTTTTAGGTTACAAGATTCTGTTCCATAGTCACTTCAGTTATAGATATTTCTCCCCTTCCTCTCCATCCCCCACCCGACTCCCCATGGTGGCATACAATCATGTATAGGATCTGCAAACTCCTTCACATTGTGCAATCGTCTGGTTGTATAGGTGTTATAGCCAATGGAGTGAACAATGAGAAAAGAGAAACAAAAGCCAAACATCGAAAAGAATGATAGCATGCATTGCTTCAGTCTCCATTTAAACTCTGGTCTTTCTGGATCTTTCTCTGAATGTAGATATTTCCTTCCATCCTGAGACTTGTAGAGTTGTCTTTTAACTGTGTGATGCTGAGAAGCGTCCAGTTTTTCAAAATCGGTCATCACATATATGATGTATCTGTGACTGTGTACAAATTTTTCCTGGTTCTGCTCTTCTCACTCAGCATCAATTCATATAAGCCTCTCCAGGTAAGTATGAAGTCCATCT
>CM053595.1:94827657-94850211 GCA_028646575.1 Pseudocheirus occidentalis
ATATATATAGATATAAATAGATACATAGATGTAAAATATACATACACATAAGTCTATATAGGAGGCTACATATGCATATGAATACATATCTGAGCATGTGTATATATGGGTATATAGCGGGCATAGGATCAATTGAATATGAATGGATGATACTTTAAAATTCAAACTGTGAGGTGGGAGAGGACTAGAATGAGAGGAGACAGGGAGAGACAAAATGGGGTTAATCATCCTGTGTGGAAGAGGCAAGGGACAACTGTTACAACTTTACTTTCATTTACTCTCATTGAATCTGGCTTAGGGAAGAAATGGCATAAACATGCCACACAAGAGAGTAGGGGGTGTGGGGATGAAAGGCAGGATGAGGGAGGGGAGGGCAGGATCTGGGGAGGGATGCTGGATGCTCACACCAGGGGAGACTCTCCCTATCCTACCAGAAAGAAAGAGAGCAGACCAGGGGAGGGGCTCTACAGTGGAATTGCTGTTTTAGGGTTGGGGTAGGGGAAAGACGGGGAGAAAATTTGTAATTCAAAAATCTCACGTAAATGAATGATGTAAACAAGAAAACAAAATTTATTACAAAAAAAGAGTAGTAGTTAGGACAGCTGGGTGGCACAGTGAATACAGTACTGACCACGGAGTCAGGAGAACCTAAGTTCAAATCCAACTTCAGACACTTGACACTTACTAGCTGTATGACTTTGGGCAAGTCACTTAAGCCCAATTGCTTTGCCTTCCCCACTCCAGAGAGAGAGAGAGAGAGAGAGAGAGAGAGAGAGAGAGAGAGAGAGAGAGAGAGAGAGAGAGAAGCAGTGACTAGAAGCAAAATATTCTTTTCAGGAGAAATAGGAAAAAGAGAAAGACAAAAGGATAAATGGACACTTTCTTGAATTCCATAACATACTTTTGATTCATACTGAATGTCAGTCCAACAAAAACCCCAAATCTTTCTGTCCAGAGGCTTATCATTCCTAAAGCTCATGCTGTGCTACTTAAATGTAAATATTATTCTCCTACAACATCCTCTCACCACCTGTTCACACTCAAGTAAAAATATTGTCATTTGTAAGGGTTAGATGTGTTCTTATTGTTCCCCGTCAGAGCTAAGAGCAAAGGTTAGAAGTTAATCATGATATTTTCTCTCTATAAGAAAGAACTTCCTAACATTCTGCCTTCTAAAAATGAAGTGGTCTGTTGGAGATGTAGGGGGTAAGAACCACAGAGTCTTCAATGCCACTTTCTGAGGATGCTATGTACAGGATTCTTAATAGAGTTGAACTAAATGGATTCTGATGACCTGTGAAGATCTAATGTTTTTCATGTTTCCTTGGTACTTGATCAGAAAACTGTTCCACTAAAAAACAAATAACTGCAAATTTGGTCAAATGTTTCTTAAATATTCTCAAGAAGGCTACACAATTTCCTATCAGCTTGATAAGATTTCAATATAATCAACAATATGTCCTTTGTTTCTTTCCCATGTCACCTTAAAAATAAAAACAAAGACAAGCATAACAAAACTAAATTTAGGTACAGATGAATCTGCAACATAGAGCTGCCCTGCTAAGCAATCATGAAATGTGCCACAAGTCTGGGCAGCTTTGGAAGCAATATTTTTATCCTTTAGTTGGCTTTAATGTATTTGGCAATCACACAGAAGGGCTTTTAAATCTAATGGTACAGACCATAACAAAGTGGGATTACATGAGCAGTTTCAAGATGATGGAGCTGCGACCCTTTTAGGTGTGTCATGCTGACTTATAGTGGTGACATGCTGGAGTCACTGTGCATGACATGGATTTCAAGTTTGTCCCTCTTTGCTGAAGTCTAACTCAATAAATGGAGAGCACACACAGTATGGGGTTTCTTAGAAAGGATCTGTGAATTCATGGATTTCCATGTTTGTTTGTGTGTGTTTGTGTGTGTGACAGAAAGAGAGAGAGTCACTGGCATCAAGAAAAGGATGGTTAAACAGGAATCTTTATTCAAAATCATTAAACTGAAAAAAGTTTCAAAAGGTCATCTAGTCTTGCCTCCTGCCATCAGGACATTAAATTCTGAATCATACTATCTATAGTTTTCTCTTTTCTCCTTAGTGATTCTTATGGACACTTTTTTTTCTATAACTACCCTGTCAAGAAATCATTTTCTAAGTAAACAAATACAATTTATTTGCAATCAGAAGACCTGGCACTTCTGTTTAGTATTTATGTGACCTTGGGCATGTCAACTCCATTCTCCTGGCCTCAGTTTTCTTATCTGTAAAATGAAGGGATTGGACTAGACCTCTAAGCTCCCCTTTCAGCTCTGTATCCTAACACTAGGCTATTCCTTAAGTTTGTAAAGTGAATCCTTTCTTCAAAAATTAATAAAATTACCAATTCCTCTTAGCTATATGAGCTCCTCTTAGCCAGAAAATCCTCAAAACAATAATAATTTTACTGTTACCTGTATTTTGGCTCAGGTTTGTCTGCTTTTACTCTGAACTGTGTTTTCAGGTGGTACAGTAGTTGGTTCTATTATCCATGTCAATAATTCCATTTGTTAGTCAGTAGCTATTTTTTTACATGTACTAATGATTAATCAGACAAGCCTATTTACTAATGTATCAGAATGCATTAGAAACATAAGGTAATAGTGGACAGAACATCAATTCAAATATAAATGAACTTCATTTACATTGGATACCTATTGACTCACATCAGAGAATGAAGTAGAAAATGTAATTTACTTGTAAACCATTACAATGAATGAAAATAGAATTTCAAACTCCATCTTGAAACATAACTTTATTGACTTATCCATCAGCCTTAAGGGAGGGTGCAGTTGTTTCAAGGACATAACCAGCCTACTCCTTTGCTATAATCTAGTGGCTACCCCTTTACCTAAGCTCCACCGATTGACTAATCTCAAAATAAAAAGAATTTATTTACCACACTATAAGGCATTGTTTGACTCCTTGAAATTTTCTGGTTTGGGCAGAATGGGAGAGACCTTAGAGATGATGTAGGAGAGCCCCCTTATTTCACTGAGTCCAATGAAAGAGGAAGTGACTTGGCTAAGGTTACACAGCTAATCAGAATCAGAGCTGGATTTAGACTAAGCACGATGGATAAAAGGCCATACCTAGAGTCAGGAACTTGAGTTCAAATCTAACCTCAGACACTTCCTAGCTGGGTGACCCTGTACAAGTCATTTAACCCCACTTGTCTCATTTTCCCCATCTGTAAAATTAGCTAGAGAAAGAAAGGACAAACCTTTCCAATATCTCTGCCAAGAAAACTACAAAAGGAATCACAGAGAGTCAGACACAACTGAAAGACTAACCACAGCAGCAACACCTCTGACTACAAACCAGAACCCTTTCAATACACTGATGGCCCTGCCTTCTTAGATTCCCCTACTAGCACATGTGCAGATAACCTGAAGATTTGGTGCCAAATTTACAAACAATTTAAATCAAAGCTATAATTGTTGACTTCAGATTTTAAGACATAATAATGTGGGCTCCTGGATAAAGGCAAGAAAACCTTGTAATCATAGTAAAGTGGTTACGGATACAAATAGCCAACCACAGAGGCCTAGGCGGCTTCAAGGTCACATATGGCTCTCTGGATCCTCACAGAACAAATCCCTTTAAGAAAAGTATTTGTTCTGTAAAATGTGGACTCAGTCAAAAGGCCACACCCAAGGACCTAGAGGGCCACATGTGGCCTTGAGGTTGCAGGTTCACCACCCCTGCTATAGGGCTTCACCTCTAATTTCTGCCTTATGAAAAGTACTCCAAATACTGACTCTTGAGTCAAGGAACCTGGGTTCCAATATTGTCTTTTCTTTTTGTTATCTGTTTAACCACAGACAAGTCACTTAATCTCTTTAGGCCTCAGTTTCCTCATCTGGAAAATGAAAGGGTTTGACGGGATGGCCTCTGAGGTACCTTTGAACTCTGCATCTATTATTCTATGGAATATAAGCTACACTAAACAATCAGATGAAGAATGAAAAACTTAGTGGTTGTTAAAAAAAAGAACCAAAGGATCACAGATTTTGGCTTAAAGGGCCTTAGAGGCCATTTTAGAGATGAGAAAACTGAGGCACAGTAGTGTGTTCCTTGCCCAGGGTCACACAGCTAATAAGTGCTTGAAGTGGGATTTGAACATAGGTCTTCCTGCTTCTAAATCCAGTGCCCCATCTACCTGATCAGTGATGACAAACTCAAATAGAAACAGGCTAGTAAACTGTCCATAAAGATCCCTACAGCTCGGATTGACTTAGAAAACCACATATTAACATTTTCTATGTTCTATTATATTTTTATTTATTTTGCTAACTATTTCCCAATTACATTTTCATCTGGTTCAAGAAGGCCACTGACCAGGCCATGTATTTGACACCATGTACCTCTGGATCAAGTTGAAACACCTGTGCAACTGACTGAATTTTCTACTTTTTATCCAAATGTGAAAGCATTACATAGGCATAAATGACTAGTTATCCAATAAGTCTATCTCCTATGTCTGGGTGCTAGCCAGTGATTCTTCGGTCCCATCTCTAATGATGTCTGCCCTACTGCAAAGCCAAGCACAAGTAGCTTTCCAGAGAACTGCTGCTGTGAACAGCTTTAAGGTTCTGATCACATAGTATAGTGAACTCTCTATTTATTCAGCCATAAACTGAAGTAAAACATTCACAGAAACCAAAGTACAGCAATCACATCAATATAACACAACAACTTATCACTAAAGTGGCCACATAGTTTTAAACAAAAGATATCATTCAGGAAGTCCTTAAGTCAATCATCTTTAAGAAACAATCCTCCTTAATGGATAGAAGGTAAAAAGGTCGCTCACCCATAAGTCACATTGTCTTAATCTCTCAGTCAAAAAGTCTTCTTTCTTCTTGATTGGAGAAGATATATATGTTGGCAAGTTTCTCCCACCTTCAAATCACAAGGGCCTCAAACAAGGTGCTAAATACTTAAGTCACTGAAACAACATGCCAAGTACTTCTTTGCTTGGCATTATACCCACCACACTCCTCATTCTAACAAGACACTCTGAGATGTAAAATATTCTGATTTACTGCTTTCATGAAAAAAATGACCACTCAACCACAAACCAAGTACTCCTTGTACTTTAATAAAAAAAAGTCTTAATAAGTCATTTTGAAATAAAAAAAGACACTCTTAGAATAGAGCTTCTCTTCCTCTGTAAGATTCCTAACTCTTAAACTTATGAACTATTCTTCAATTTCTTAATCTGTGAAATGGCAATAACTATGCTTTCACTCTGTATCTCACAGGATCCCTTTGAACAGAAGTACGTATCTTATGAACAGAAGTATATGTAACAGAAGAAGTAACAGAAGATACCTAGAGGCAGCTAGGTGGCACAGAGGAGACAGTGTCAGACCTGAAGTTAGGAAGACTCATATTCCTGAGTTCAAATCTGGTCTTAGATACTTAATAGGTCTGTGACCCTTGGAAAGTCACTTAACCCTGTTTACTTCAGTTTCCACATCTGTAAAATGAGCTCAAGAAGGAGACAGCAAACCACTCCAGTATCTTTGCCAAAAAATCCCAAATGGGGTAATGAAGAGCTGGGTACAACTGAAAAATGATTTAACAACAAATGTATCTAGAGAATCCAATATGCCAGAAATATCAAATGGCAAGGGAGGATCCAACAGTTTGCTCCTAGACAAACATATTCTACATAGACTAGATAGGGGGAAAAAAGCAAAGAAAGAGATTCAGGTTGGAAACTGGAGCAAATGACATTTTATGTTTAAAGTTCTATTGCTTAACTCAACCTTCCCTGCAATTCTCTAAAATTGCTTAAGACCAAAAGAATTTAGACTTTCTTATTGTCATAACAAAAGTGGAAGAAAAGAGATCAGTGTGACCCAATAGATAGGAAGACCTAGGCTCTGGCATTTGCTAGATATGTGACCAAAAGCAAACTACGACCTCCCTAACCTTTATTTCTCCATCTATAAAATGGCAGTAATAATCACTGCAATTTCTATTTCAAGGGATTCTCATGAGACTCAGATGAAACAAACACTTTGTATAATGTAAAGTACTTTGTATAATGTAAAGTTTACTTCGCAAACTTCAGGTAGTTATATGAATGTCAGTTATTGCTCAAATGAAGGCCACTATAAGGTCTTCTCTAAACTTCTTATCTCTCCTGGTTCTAAGAAGAGCAATCTGTACACAGTAGGTATCTAATAAGAATCTGTTAAATTTCATATTCCAGGAGCACTGCAGCTTGTCTCCATTTCAAACACCTGTATCCTATCACCTCCAAAGGAAAGTTCAATTTTCCTCTGAGGAGCACCAGTCCAACTGCTCATAGGACCATGCAAACATCCCATGGGAATGTATCCTCTGTCTCCGACTCCCACAGATGCAGTAGAAAGACCCTAGGCAAGGTTAACACTTTCGAAATAGAAAGAAGGATAAATACCAGCTTTGTTCATGCCCATGGACAAACATGAAAGCTCCTTGACTTTATTCCCAGCATTTTATCCATCAGAAACTGTCAGAAAGATGAATTGGGGATAAGCTGACTTTTGTTAATAATGTAACAATTTTGCTAGAGCAGCTTTAATCAGGGGGAAAATTTCCAGAATTTGACAACCTTGTCCATTCCCTCTGGTCCTGGCTTGCTCTTTTTTTCAAGACTATCTAATGCTGTTGCTTAGATGGTGTTCAATAGAAACCAGTCTATAATGCAATGCACTCTCTTTATGTGATGTTTAGATATGAGATTGATCTCAAAGGACACCCTGGAGTTCTGAAAGGAGGATTATTGGATTTTGTGGCTTTCTTAGATGTCGAAGGTCTTTAAACAGTGTCTTGCAAAGTTGCTACATCCCGCCTGTCTGTGAAACACTTATGAACTCATCAAAGGAGGTAGTCTCCATGTTAATTAGACTGGGTAAGGATATAGGGGGCTGGGGAGGGCTGGATGGGAGGGAGTACTCCCTCCTCCCTGTCAAGTTAAGTGCCAGGGACAAATTTACTTTCATACCATGAAAAAAATTATTTCATTTATTTTCAGATCAATAGGTTCTTAAGAGAAAGACTGCTGACACAGGGTGGAATTCAGAACTCTGAGGAATAGTGATACAAAGGACACGATTATTGAAGCTCAGGTGTGGCAGCCATGTTATCTCAAGGCTCCTGAAGCACTTTTTAATAGCTCTGGACTCAGGTTGAATCAGACAGGAACAGCAAAATTATAGGTTGGTTTCATGGATTCCTGCTCACAGTGAAGAAGGAAAAGAGGGCAATTTGGGCAAGGTGTATTTTTTTCTTCCTACCTGACTTATTAAGGTGCCACGGTAGAAAAAGAGGCCTGTGTTGCCCTACGCCTGGGCCCCTCCTCTTGACTACATTTTAAATTTGAGTTTTTCTGACCTTTTCCAGGTATGTGAGTTGGACTGCAACCTGGGCATGACCTGATATGGCAAAAAGCCCTAAAACGACATTAGTTCTCCAGTCAGGATGGATGATAACCATTGTAGGTAACAAGGATTTTTAGCAGGTATGGAGATGTCAGTAACAGAGCTCTCAATCAGATACCTGGTGACAGTAGCAACACATGAATAGAGAACGGAGTTCCAGAGTTTCTTCCTCTTTCCAAACTTTATGCTTGGTAGGATTGTGTGGTAGGACTGTCATTTCCAATCAAGGCAAGTGAGAAAAGTCTTTGAAATCTTCATCAATGACCATAGGGATGAATTATGGGAATTAGGAGAAGTAAATGCTGTTTCCTCTACTTGACTGACTTTTCACTGTCCATTCTTAATCGACCAGCGTAGGTAAGCAGCTCTTCCTGAAACCTTACTGCCAGGGTGGGCTGCCTTGGAGACACTTCCCTATTGAGTGATGGTGCACGCAGTGGCCAGAAAGCACTCCATCCCAATCCCTTCTCCTTGAAATCTCACGCCACTTTTTGTCCCCAAAGGGCAGGGCTACTTGAACAAATAATGTAGTCTGACTTCTGGTAGGCACTTGGAGCTGTGTAAACGGGGCTGAGGGGGAAGGATTGTCCTCCCCTCCCCCACTTTGGTCACAGGGTTGTTGAGCTTTCTCTAACTGTCTCTTCAGGGACCACCAGTGGTTTCTCTAGAAGCTGGGCCAGGGACAGCAGCTTGCTGGGAGTTGCCCTAGCTTTTAGTACAAACTAGGATCATAGGGCTAGGAGCTATCCTGGGCTTTGGACTGGGAGGTGGCCCCTGATGTGGCCAGGGCAAGAGAGTAGGAAGGAGCAACAAGAAGACCTTCCCCCATCCCTTCTGAAGACGCAGGCTCCTCATCATAGCAGGATGTTGGGGGAAGTGATGAGTAGCCTGATCTGGGAGATGGAAGATTGGCTACTGGTCTGGGATTTGGAGCTGGAGGTCAGCTTGAGCTGTTGAGGCTGTGCCCAGGAGTAGCTCCCAGAGAGATGCTCCGTTCCCTTGCCCACCTTCCTAATGTTGTTGTGGTTGTTGTTGTTGTCAAAATACCTGCTAATTTTGAGCTCTAGCTTCTCTTCTGTATTTTTAAGACATTCCTTCAGCATGCACAAGTGCTGAGCATCTGATGCCCCATATCTGATGTGTATTTATCCTAACTTGCCACTTTCATTCAGCAAAACTCTTCAATCTAATGTCAGACAATGTCATATCCAACTTCTGTTCATATTAAACCAGTATGAAGCAAAAACTTGTGGTTTTTGTTCATTCAAACATGCCCTGAAATGCTTCAGGCCTTCTC
Source organism: Pseudocheirus occidentalis (assembly GCA_028646575.1). Lineage (NCBI taxonomy): Eukaryota > Metazoa > Chordata > Mammalia > Diprotodontia > Pseudocheiridae > Pseudocheirus > Pseudocheirus occidentalis. The sequence continues at coordinate 94,836,425 of CM053595.1, forward strand.
CTGGGTACTGCCCATTTCATTGACCTCCATTTTTTCTAATTTTTTCATGTATGCCTTCAGGGATATAAACCTTCCCCTATGTACTGCCTTTGCTGCATCCCACAGTTTTGGTAGGATGTCTCATTATTGTTATTCTCCTGAATGAAGTTACTGATTGTTTCTGTAGTTTCTTGCTTGACCCACTCATTCTTTAGGATGAAATTATTTAGTTTCCAATTAGTTTTTTGCCTACTTTTCAATGGCCCTTTATTACATATAATTTTTATTGCATCATGATCTAAGAAGGATGTATTTAATATTTCTGCCTTTCTGCACTGAATTGTGAGATTTTTATGCCCTAGTACATGGTCTCTTTTTCTGTATGTGCCATGTACTGCTGAGAAGAAGGTATATTCTTTTTTATCCCCATTCAGTTTTCTCCAGAGATCTATCATATCTAACCTCTCTAAAATTCTATTTGCCTCCTTAACTTCTTTCTTGTTTATTTTGAGGTTACACTTATTAAGTTCAGAGAGGGGGAGATTGAGGTCCCCCACTAGTATTGTTTTGCTATCTATTTCCTCCTCTAATTCCCTTGACTTTTCCTCTAGCAATTTGGATGCTATACTGCTTGGTGCATTTATGTTAATTAATGATATTGCTTCATTCTCAATGGTGCCTTTTAGCTGGATGTAGTTTCCTTCCTTGGCTGTTTTAATTAGATTTTAGCTTTTGCATCATCTGAGATAAGGATTGCTACCCCTGCTTTTTTTTACTTTAGCTGAGGCATAATATATTCTATTCCATCCTTTTACTTTTACCCTGTGCGTATCCCCTTGTTTCAAATGTGTTTCTTGTAGACAACATATTGTAGGATTGTGGTTTTTAATCCATTCTGCTATCCACCTCTGTTTTATGGGAGAGTTCATCCCATTCACATTCACAGTTATGATTACTATCTGTGACTTTACCTCCATCTTATTCCCTCCCCTGTTTATATCTTTATGTCTTCCTTTTTCTTTCCCCTCCTTAAGAGTTTTACTTTGGACCACCACCTCCCTCAGTATTCCCTTACTGTGTTCCCCCCTCTTTATTACCCTTTCCCTTTGCTACTTTCCCCCTTCCTACTGAGTGTCCTTCCCTTCTTACACCCCTCCCCCCTTATCCCTCCTACTGCCTGTAGGGCATAATAGACTTTTATTCTTAACAGAATATGTTATTCCCTCCTTGAACCCAAACCAATGCTAGTACATTTCATACACTGCTCCTCTCCCTCCCTCTTTTCCCTCTATTGTTATGAATTTTTGTGTCTTTTCATGTTAGAATCTAAACTTAGGCATTTGTATTGATCCCTCTTTAAATCAGAATCAATCAGAGTAACAATCATAGATGCTCTTCTCCTTCCTTCCCACCCCTCCATTTTATTATGTTTTATGCCTCTTCCTGAGGGATAATTTACCATCTTTTGCCTCTACCTTTCCTTTTCTCCCATTACAATCCCTTTTTTCCCCTTAATAGGTTTTTTTGAATCTTCAGATTAGTTCAGTTATACCCACACCCACTTTCTGTGACCATCCCTTTTGAATGTTACAATACTTATACAAATTTCAGTATTGACAGGTATCTGCTTCTCATAAAGGAACGTAAACAGTTTGCTCTTATTGGGTACCAAGTTATGTGCATGTGTGAGTGTATGTTTTCCTTGTTTACCTTTTTGAGTCTTTCTTGGATCTTGTAAGTGGAGATTGAATTTTCCATTGAGCTCAGGCTTTTTCATAAGGAAAGTCTGGAAGTCCTCTATTTCATTAAATGACCATCTCCTTGCCTGAAAGAATATGCCCAGTCTTGCCAGGTAGTTGATCCTTGGTTGCAGTCCTAGCTCTTTTGCTTTACAAAATATCAAATTGCATTCCCTCTGATCTTTTACTGTAGCAGCTTCTAAATCCTGTGTATTCCTGATTATAGTTCCATGATATTTGAATTGGGTTTTTTTGGCTGTATTCAGTATTTTCTCCTTGATCTTGTGGCTCTGGAATTTGGCTACTATATTTCTTGGAGTTTTCAATTTGGCGTCTCTTTCAGGGAGAGTTGAGTGAATTCTTTCAATAACCATTTCTCCTTCTGATTCTAGGACCTCAGGACACTTTTTTCTGACAATCTCTTGGAGGATGGTGTCCAGGCTAATTTTTTCATCCTGGCTTTCTGGTAGTCCGATAATTCTTAGGTTGTCTCTCCTGGATCTGTGTTCCAGGTCAGTTGTTTTTCAAGTGAAATATTTTGCACTTCTAATTTTTCAATCTTTATGTTTTGTTTGACTGACACTTGTTGCATCATAAAGTCCTTAGCTTCAATTTGTCTGATTCTAATTTTTAGTGAATTATTTTCCTCAATTAGTTTTTGCAGTTCCTTTTCCATGTGTTCATTTTTCATTTGTAGGGAGCTATTTTCTCTGGTTACATTTTGGACCTCCTGTCCTAGTTCTCCAATTTTACTTTTTAAAGATGTGTTTTCTTCAGTGAGATTTTTTTCCAATTTGGTCACTGTAGATTTAAATTTATCTCCTACCTCTCTAATTTCATTTTTGAAATATGTTTTGAGATCCTCCAAGGAGGCTCTTTGGGTTTGAGACCAATTCACATTTCCTTCTGTGTTCTCCAGTGTAAGTATAGAGTCCATGTTGCCTTCTGAATTTGGTTGTTCTTGCTCACTATAAAAAGATTTGATGGTCCTAGCCTTTGCTGTTTCCTTCTTCCCAATTGTGAGCACCCATGTCCTGGATTTTTAGAGTGGATATCCGCTTCTGGGGTGCCGAAGTATTGAACTTCTCAGGCTGGGAAGTAGGGTTTTGGTAGCTGCAGACTCCAAGTAGCTGCAGACTCCAAGTGTGTAGACTGAGGCCAAGACCAGGACTTTCAGTGATTCCCCTGAGTTACCCTGAGGCTTACAGAGTAACCTATGGGGGTGGGGTGGTCTGGCTCCTTCAGGTTTCCCCTACTGTGTCTCTGGGCTACAGCTCAGGCAGTCTCAGTAGCTGGAGGCCAGAGGCAAGGCTGCCATTTGTTGACTGGCCAGGTGGTGCTAAAGCAAACCTGGGCTTTTGTTGTTAGGGCCTACTGGCTCTACCCTCCTGGGCTTAGACTCTTCCCATTTCTTCAGCAATGCCAAAGCCTGAGGCTGTTTATACTAATTCAAGATTTTACTCTGGGTGGGGCATTTAACTCCTGACTTTTCTGGGTCGGGGAGGGGGGATCAAAGCAACTAAAATATTCCTCCATCTTGGCTTCTGGAAGTTTGGGTGTATAATTTTAAACATCTAGGTTGCCCCAGTAAAAGCTGCTGACCCTGCTGTTGGCCCCAAGTTTTTTCCTACCCAGTTCGATGATCCTCTGTCCTGTGGTGAGATGGCCACAAAACCCTCCAGCTGGGTGAGTCTGCTGGCTGGCTGGCCCTTCTTCTCAGTCTGCCATACTCTGCTCCCAGATCCATGCTGGTGCGGCTCCTGTGTGCTACACGTTCTCCTTGCCCAGACCTGAGTAGGCACTTTCTTGGGCTGGAATCTGCCACGCTCAGTCTCCCACTGGGTTCTGTCACTCTTAAATCTGTTCAGATTCACTTTTTAGCCTTTAGCAAACAGCATTGTTGGAGGATCTTGGAAAAGCTACTGCTTCCTTTCTGCCATCTTAGCTCTGCCCCCCTTCTCCTGAATACTGGATGAAACAAGTTACCCAAATATCCTGCTCCAGTCAACTGACATTTTACATTTATACAGCCACAGAATTCTAGTACGTTAAAGCCAGAAAGGATATTACAACCTATTTGAGAACCATAGGGTTGATGACAGAACTACAGAATTTTACACTTAGAGGAGACCTCAAGTGTGTCTACCTATACTTAATAGTAGTATCCTCTACAACATGCCTGACAAGTGGTTATCCATCCACCACTTGAAGACCTCCAGAAATCCATTGCTAGAAGAGAACCCCAAAGGATCTAACCAGGGTTAGATCTCTTTACCTGAGTCCAATGTGCTATCCAATGCATCACATTGCCTCAATTCTTTGAGTCAAATGAAAACAGACTTCAAGCAAGAAGTCTCCCACTTATAATCTCCTGAACCAAGAAGCCTTCTCTCCCTCACCCTCCCTCCTTCTCTCTGCCTCTCACTCTGTCTCTCTTTCTCTGTGTCTCTCTGTGTGTCCCTGTCTCTCTCTCTCTCTCTCTCTCTCTCTCTCTCTCTCTCTCTCTCTCTCTCTCTCTGATGTGATTCTGTTGTTTAATTTATACTGCTAGAGTATAAATCATCACTAAAAAGTCTATGATGGTGATTTACAAGATAGTTGCCTATGACTGTTAATTAGAGAAATATTATTTGTTTTTCTACAGAACAATAATAAATTATAGTGGATGAAAAACACCCGCTTTCCAAAGGGGAAAAAAACAACTTGTACTGGTTACTCCTCTTCAGTGTTATTTATGATTCTAACCCTTTTTATTCCATTTATACCAATAACCTCAGGGGGAAAATGCAAGTTCAGTTGAGGGGAAAAGTGATAGTAAAGAAAAAAGAAGGAAGATAGAAAAGAAATATATGTGCATATATATATATATATATGTATATAACATGGACCTATAAATCACCTCATTACAAATGTTCTTTTTGGGGGCAGCGGGGGCAACATAAAACCTTTAACTGGACATATTCCTGAAACCTAATGTAACATCTCCTGACTACAATAGTGTTAAGTGGCTTATAATTGTTACAGTCTTGAAAACTAAAGACCCTTTTAAAAATTATTATCATTATTAATGCCAATAATCACAGGTTTTATACACACATTTTATACATACACACACACATACACATAAATATTCCTAAGTTTACAAATGACTTTTGCCATGTTAAACTCATAAAGTAAGTCTTTCCATTAGAATTGTTTCTCTTCTAATGATAAAGCTTCAAGAGGTTAAATTATTTGCCTTTGGTCACATAGCTAGTAATAGTCTGAGTCAAGACTTGAACCCAAGTATTCTGATTTCAAAGCCACTGTTCTCTATGCTATAAGAAGTAACTCAGAAGATAAAGTAAGGTGATCATAGTACCTGACAACCCCAAAGGGGAAAGAGTATGCAGTCAAATCAATACTCTATGGGAAACAGGGAAAGCTAGATGGTGCAGTGGATAGAGTATTAGCTCTGGAGTCAGGAGACCCTCACTTCAAATCTGGCAAAGATACTTGACCCTGGGAAAGTCACTTAACACTGGTTGCCTAGCCCCTCCTCCACAAAAAAACTTTACTTTCAGGGAAACCAATGCTGTGAATGGTTTTGAGGAAAGATGTTATATGATATTACTTTGCTTATTAAGCCTGAGGCATAAAGAAGGGGAGAAGACTTTGGAACTCACAAATTTTGGATAATTAAGCCTGAGAAATAACACTTACTAGGCTGGGGAAGAGGGGGGAAGTACTGCTTTAAGGTGACTCTGAGTTCCCAGGGAATCAATTCAGATAAACCAAACTCATTTCAAAAGGCTGCAACCGAGGTGATTGCAAAGCATACTCTAGAGATAGCTGGCCTCAGAGTCAGGAAGACTTGAGTTCAAGTATTGCCCCAGATGCAGGGCATCACTTAACCTCTCAGGATCCTAGGCAACTGTCCAAGACTGTAAATTACAGGGAAGATTTTGATCTGCATTGATCAAATTGATGTTCATCATCAGTTTCCTACTCTATGAAATCACAGGTCTGGTACATACACATACATATACATCAATGACAATGTATAATGTCTTTCTCTGAAATATAAAAATGTTTGAAAATAATAGTTGGATGACCTTCTCAAATCTTCAAGCTTCAGAAACTTGACCTTTGTTCTTTCTCAAATGCATTATTTCCCCCTGACTACAAAGCACAATGTTCCATCTCTCCCACTCTTAACTTCCTCCTCCTAAATAAGACTAAGTATCATAAAGTGGAATTGAATGGGGCTCCAATGACTGTGGGGTATATAACACATGAATTCCCTCTCCTGTGAATTCCAGGCACTGAGTGACAGCTTTTCCTTTAGTCAGATACTGACGCACTTTATTTTTACTGCAATTAAGTCAGTTCTTGCTTGGTAGTCAATACAGCTGTGAAAAATCTCTACTTCCAAAGTGTGCATTGCTGTTGGAGTAGAGGGACAAGGAAAGAAAAGGAAATCACCTCACCAGAAATTTTATAAAGGTTTATATTTATTACACAGTGTCAAAAATGGGGTCCCCAATCACACACAACAGAAAAAATAATTCTTAGTTCTCCTGGCAACTTTGTGCCTACAACTTTGCACTCCCAGGCCCATGTCATTTCAATTTCTCTACAAAAGATGATTCTACAGAGGTGGAAGAGCATGGTACAAGTGGGGAGGCAGAGAACCTGGGTTTAAATCCTGACTCAAACACTTGATAGCTATGTGACGCTGGGCAAGTTATTTAATGTCTTGGATCTCTGTTTCCTCATCTATAAAATGATTGTGGTTGAATGAACAGTCTCTAAGGATCAGTACAATTCTAAATATATAGTTCTATAATCATGTAATGTGGTATTATGATCTTCCCCCTTTGAGTAACTATATTATAACTCAATGCCACTATTCTAAGGATCTACAATTTCTTCAATGATCTCATGCCTTCTCAGGATGAAGCTTTTAATCGTTCCACAACTTAGAAGATGGTCTTCATGAGTAATCACAGTCACTGCAGTAGCCAAGCCTGTGGTGATAAGCCTTTATTAATTTAGCTAGCCTAACCTTAACTGATTAATCCATCACTGAGTCCATTGCTGGATTCATACTTGAAACCTTTTCAGTTTGGTGGGAAATTCAAACATCTGCTTTTTTTCTGCCATGACTTTTGAGAACTGAAACTTTCACCCAAATCAGAAGAGAACTTTGGTAGAGAAATATTGCAATTTCAACAAAACTCCTCTATTGACAACCATTTCTTCCACCCTAGCAGCTGTCAAATAATAAAAACCTACAACAAGGAGCATCAAGATCAAAGTCTAAGTCTTGGGATTAACAACTAGAGGACTCAGCTTGATCTAGCAAGCATCTTTGCTTCCTGTAACTAAAAAATACACCAAAACTCTATTTTGTTGTTGTTCTTGTTTTGCTTTTACCTACTAAAAATACTTGGGGATTACTGAAGATACCACATGAATTTTCCTAACTTCCCACCTTGGAAAGATACAAATTAGAAAACCCTGATATAGGTGCTTTTCTGATTTCTCTTTCAGGGGAAGCAAAAGTTTAGGTATTGGGGTCAAGAAAGACAATGAGAACACTGGTACGGCCAAACCCAAACACAGTCCAACACAATTGGCAACCATCCATCTCATAGTTCCAGAATTCAATGAGCTTTGGAATGAAATGATTCCCTGGTCACAAGAAAGTAGCATTCCTAGGGGCTGTAGTAAGATGCTTCAGGAAAGCGTTTGCCTCTATCCCAGGGAAGCCCAAGTCCTCAGCTTCTGCCTCTACCATTCCCCAAGCTTTCATAAACACTTAACATTTCATAAAAGTTACAGTTTTACACATGATTTCTAAGCTGCCAAAAAAATGTACACTGCACACCGCCCCTCCTGTTCTGACATGTTTTATAAACATAACAAGCTGTAGCAACCACCCCAGATGTTTTCACAACTTATTTTTTTCATAATTTAAAATCTGTTCGACCTGATGTGGTTTTTTTTCCTTTTGCTCTGTGAGCATTTCAACTGTAAAAAAGGAAACTGAAATATTATACATGTGGTGCTATGCTGTTACACCTAATTTCTTCTCAAGTTCACACAGAACTGCCACGTCTCTAGGAAGCTTAAAAAAGGCAGCAGCAGAGAAAGTGAGGAAATATGTCAAGAACTTGTAAATAAACAGCTGGCTTGCAACATATGTATTTTCTTCTATATTTTTCAGGTGCCACAATCTACAATCCATATCTGCCAGCCCTGCAGCATGCGGCATAATTTAACTGTAATTGATAATGTAAGGGCAGATGGGGAGGAGTGTCAGCTCCTACTCACATTCTCTAGGGACGTTGCAGAAATCAAAGCAGATGGGCCAATTGCTTCTTATTTATGTGTTGCTGCTAGCTCCTCAGCCTGCAGGATAATGGATCATTACAGCCTGCTGTGCACAAACACCAATATGCTTTTAAATCTGGTTCTCAAAGCTTATGAAAAAGCACTATATTTCATATTAATTTGTGAGGCTGCACTTAACAAGGTCCACTGATGTTAATTTATGATTTGGAAGAGAAAAGAGGGGGGGAAAACTTCACCCTGCAATTTCTAGTCTCCTTGATCCCCTCTCCTTAAACCTGGTCCGTACCCCCTACTCTCAACACCCTCCCCCCTGTTTCCCAGTTCTCTCATGGAGTAACCACTGGTCAGCTGAAACAAGGACAAATACCCAAGTGGTTGTACCAATATTTTACTGACCAATCACACTCTGGCAGTCAGGCATTTGTATAGTCTTCCTACTGAGAAGATAATTTTACTGATGGTCAGTTTTTATCCCCAATAGCACAATAGTTTATTTGTAATGGAAAAAAGTCTTGGAAATTCTCCTTCCTTGCAATCTTTTATTTTGATCAGCCAGAGAACACCAGTCTTCTCTCTATATTTTCTTTTGCATTGCAATGTTACTGAAGAAGTGATGGATGATGCGGTCTCTACAAGATCTGAGACCCTAAGAATCTTTCACCCTCCTCTTCTAAATTCTCCTCAAAGGAACAAGAAAAATTTGAGAAAGGGAAAAGAGATGAACCACAAGGGTATAGATTCACCCATTTTTGAACCAGAGGCCTTTAAAGAAATATCATAGAAAAAAAGTGGCAATATAGCACTGCCCACCAAAACTGAGTGCATACAGTCAGAAATGCAGACATCAACAGGAAAAGTAAGATATACACCAAAACATGAAAGTAGGGGAAGATACATAGAAAACTCATTATTAAGATAAAGAGATTTTAGAGAGGTACCCATGTGACCAAGGGAGATCCATGGACAGACCACTTTTTCCTCTCCTAACTCCCATGTCTTGACAGTAGAACTTATAAGACAGACATATCAATACTAAACGTTGTTCCTTCTAGGCCTGTTTCTCACTGGTAACTTTCGTATTCTACAGTTTCTTCCAGTCATATAGTCTATTTTGTGCATGAGGGCAAGATATGTTTTTTTGCAGGGAATTTCTCTCTCTCTCTCTCTCTCTCTCTCTCTCTCTCTCTCTCTCTCTCTCTCTCTCTCTCTCTTTCTCTCTCTCTCTCTCTCTCTCTCTTTCTCCCCTGAGGTGACTGCAAGTGATCCACTGATCCCATGCTCACTTTTAGTTGTTTCTAGGCATGGATAAAATGGGCATGAGGTTTTGGTGCATCTTTTTGCTTTCCATTCTTTACATAGCTATGTGTTCTCAACTAAATTTTTCCTTTACCAAAAGAGGAGAATAAGATACTGTCATTTTTTCCCTAGAACATCAGAGGCTTAATTAGAGAATTTAGAGATATGTTCTTCTGCAAGCCAGTGACGCAACTAGTGAAATCTTAACTGTTTTTTGTACTCTATCAGGACTCAAAATTTCTATTATGATACTTTCATGGTTCTTTCTTTGTTTTCCTTACTAAAAGCATAAGTCTTCATGCATGGAACCAGCTTCTTGGTATACAGAATTACAAGTTAGCTAAATAATGCTAAGAGTTTTAAGATCTATTCTTTAACCTCTACTTCACTTTCAGGGAGGACAGTTTCTCTGCCTGCATCCTTTATCTGACTTAGGGTTAGGAAGTCCTAATTTCTGTTTTCCAGACAACATCCATTCACCATCATTTTAGGTTCTACTTTTCCAGCTTACCACTGATAAGGTTAGCTTGTCTCAGTCTGAGGCTCCCTAGTGTTTTTCTTTAAACTGGGATTCTTTTTGTCTCTAGTGGAAATGAACAGAAAATGGAAAGGAATGGAAACATAATAACATAGGTGGAAATACTTCAAGATATGTACTTCATCTGAATCAATTCAGTTCTTTCTTCCAAATTCCTGCCTGTCTTACATATTTGGGACCAGGAAACACTTTCCTGGATTTTTACGGTCATCTAGAAAACTAAAATGTATCCTTCTGCTTAACCACTTAAGCCAATACCTAGGAGAGGAAGAGGGCTGAGCTGCAATTAGAAAAAGCAAAGTAACTAATGGTGTGGAATGGGGGCAAGGGACACTAAAAACATTTTAATATGATTTTTAAACTCAATGGACATTTTTAATGATAGAAAATTTTACTCTCTGTGGTGTATTTGCATTTATTTTATGACTGAAGTATTAAGCATGAAGGTTCAAAACCATCAACATACATCCTAGATTGTCAGAGGGTCCAATTTTCCAACTTCATCAAGACATAAATGACCTGCTTCCAGTTCGGGAGACAATGGAGAGGTTCTAGAAATGGTACAAATGAGCCAGCAGTAGCTACGAGTCAAGTCTGATGCTCGTTATGTTGAAAAGGGAAACAGGTATATCTGGTTTCAATTTTTTCCTCAAACATTTGTCAACTGTGTGAGCCTAGGCAAAGCTTTTAGCCTCTCTGGACCACAGTTCCCTCATCTGTGAAATGAAAGGGATGAGTTGAATGATGTTTAAATTCCATTTTACCTCCATATCTATGACTCTTTAGGGCAGTGGTTCTCAACCTTCCTAATGCCGCAACCCTTTAATATGTGGACATATCTGCATGTGGGAGGACCCACCTGGAGATGGATAGAGGAACAGTGTCTCAGTCCCTAAGACCATCAGAAATAAGTGTTTTCCAATGGTCTTAAGCGACCCCTGTGACTCCTGTGAAAGGGTCATTCAACCCCCAAAGGGGTCATGACCCACAGATTGAGAACCTCTGCTTTAGGGCATTATTTTGCAAAAAGAAAAGATCTAGACTGGTAGTAAGTGAGCCAAAGTTCTGGCCCCAATTTTCCCACTAACTAGCTTTTTTTCCCTAAGATTATTCACTTCCCTCTGTAGAGCTGATATCCTCACCTATAAAATGAGGAAAGTGGTTTAGATGAACTCTAAAGAACTTTTTAAACTCAAGCATAGCCACTTCAGCAAACCAGTGGGCTATCCTGAATCCCAACATGGTAGAGCAGGCAAACCCCAACACCAGGATCCTCTACCTACCTCAACATAGCCAGGGGAACACGCACATTCTAGCTCCAAGAACTGCCACATGTTGGAGCATAGCCCTGGGCAAATAGGCAGTCTTCAGCAGCCAGACTTCCATATACTTCAGCATAACCCTGGACAAACAGACAACCTATGTTGGCTAGACAACTATGTGCTTCGTTGTAACCTCCAAGAAATGGAGAAACACCCCCACCTGCCTCAGCACAAGCCATATACCAGCACTAGGATCCAGGCTCAGCACCAGGTAAGCAGGTGGCGGTGTTTCTTACTTACTGCCGCCTCTGCCTCTTACTTACTGCCTTACTGCCTCCAGCAAGGCCAGCCACCCTGCACCTCACTCCCTCAGCATAACCCCAGACATGAGAGACCCTCATGGGCCTCAGGATACCAGTGTGGCATCAGGTAAACAGCCAGGGATGTAGCCCCTGGCACAAGAAATCTGACACATTACCCCTTGCACTGTGGTTGCAGAGCTCAGATTTAAAAGAAAGGAAAGGGGTCAAAAAATGAACAAACAGAAAAGAATCAGACCACAGAAAGTTACTATGGTGACAAGGAAGATAAAGACACAAACTCATAAGAGGACAACAATGTTAAAACACCTAGAGGTAAAACCTCAAAGCAAAATGGGAAGTGGTCTCATGCCCAGAAAGAACTCATGGAAGATCTAAAATAGGAACTTAAAAATCATATAAGAGAGGTAGAAGAAAAATTTGGAAAAAAAATGAGAGTGATGCAAGAGAATGATGAAAAAAAGACTCATCAGCTTGGAAAAAGATAACTATGTTTAAAAAGTAGGATTGAGGGGAGTGGTGTCAAGATGGCAGCATAAAGGCAGGAAAACTCTTGTGAGCTTCCCCCATAACCACCTCAAATACCTATAAAATATGACTTATAAACAAATTTTAGGGGTCCAGAACATACAAAGTGACAGAGGAACAAATCTCCCACTGAAGGCAGACCAGCAGACAGACAGGAAGGATTTGTTGCAGCATGCTGTGAACCAAGACCAGCCATGGATTTAGCACGTGGACAGCTGTGACTAGCCACAGCTGGAGCATTCAGGAGAGTGGATCACTGGCAGCGGTGGCAGTTTCCAGAAATTTCAAATGCCAAAGACAAAATGAAAGGTCAGTAGAACTTGGCAGAATTTGGGCAGGATGGAGGAGCAGGTCTAGCCCTCTGCATCTAGAACCAGAAGTGGTAGAAATTGCGTCTGTGCAGCTACCTTCACATGGCTGCTTCAGAGCTCCCAGCCTGCAGATTGCAGGGGAGCCACTTGACCATTCAGAAGCTAAGTGCTCTTGCCTTAACTTGCCTGGATCAGGATCATGGTCCTGGTGGTGGTCTGGAGGTGTGTGACCAGTGAGCCAAAGTTGGTGGGGTCTGTAGAGACGGTGGCTACCTAATATCTCTGGCAGCTGTGAAAACCCTAGTGATTTGGGAGAAAGCTCTCCCCTTTGGAAGCAGAGTTTTACTGTAGCTCAAAAGTCAAATTAATTGACTGGCAACGTGATCAGGTAAAGGAAGCAAAGCAAGCTCAGGAATCCAACTTTATATTCCATTTTTAGGGGAGAAAAAGGATCAAAGCATGGAATGGGAGGAATACACCACAGTCAGAACTCCTGTATCAAAAGCTTCCAAGAAAAATATGAACTGGTACAAGCCACAGAGGAGCTTAAAAAGGATTTTAAAAACCAAATCAGAGAAGTGGAGGAAGAATTGGGAAATGAGAATGATGCAAGAAAATCATGAAAAGAGAGTCAACTGCCTGACTGAAGAAAATAACACCTTAAAAATAGACTAACTCAAATGACAAAAGAGACCCAAAAAAGCCAATGAAGAGAAGAAGGCTTTAAAAAGCCTAATTTCCCAGATGGAAAAAGAATCTCAAAAGGTCACTGAAGAGAATAATTCCTTAGAAATAGAGTGGAGCAAATGGAAGTGAATGACTTTATAAGAAATCAAGATACTCTTCAACAGATTCAAATAAATGAAAAAACAGAAGGCAATGTGGAATATCTCATTGAAAAAAAAACACTGATCTGGAAAATAGATCCAGGAGAGCCAATTTAAAAATTACTGGACTACATGAATGCCATGATCAAAAAAAGAACCTAGAAATCAACCTTCAAGAAATTCTCAAGGAAAATTGCCTTAATATTTTAGAACCAGAGGGCAAAATAGAACTAGAAAGAATTCACCAGTCAACCTCTTGAAAAATATCCCCAAAAGAAAACTCTTAGGAATGTTACAGCCAGGTTCCAGAGTTCCCAGATCAAGGAGAAAATATTACAAGCTGCCAAGAAGAAACAATTTGAATATTGTGGAAACACAATCAGGATAACCCAGGATCTAGCAGCTTCTACATTAAGGGATAAATGGGCCTAGAATATGATATTCCAGACATCAAAGAAGCTAGGATTAAAACCAAAAATCACCTACCCAGAAAAATTGAATGTAATATTTCAGAGGAAAATATGGTCATTCAATGAGGTGGAGGACTTTCAAGCATTCGTAGATGCTTGATGAAAAAACCAGAGCTGAATAGAAAGTTTGACATTCAAATACAAGAAGCATGAGAAGGTAAACATGGAAAATAAATCA
>CM053595.1:94850711-94886238 GCA_028646575.1 Pseudocheirus occidentalis
TCCAGATTGCTCCCACAGAACTTGCTGCTGCTGCTATGGGCCCCGAGATTTTTCCTACCTGGTTAGATTATTGTCTGTCCTCTGGTGAGCTGGCTGGAAATCTCTCAGGCTGGGTGAGTCTGCTGGATGCCTGGCTGGAGCTTTTTCTCTCGGCCGTTCTTCTCTGCTCCCTGCTCCATGCTGATGCGGCTTCCTTGCGCTCAGCGTTCTTCTTACCCCAACCTAGGTAGGCACTTTCCTGGGGTGGGAATCCGCCTTGCTCAGTCTCTCCATGGGTTCTGTGGCTCTTGAATTCGTTCAGATTCACTTTTTAGCCTTTAGCGCTAGAGTGACTCTGGCTGTGGCTGCGGGCTCCTCCCCACTGCCCTGGGGTCAAGCCGCGTTTGCTGGCCTTGGCTCCAGACCTGCTGGAATGGGTCCCTCCTGCCAAACTGCCTTCAATGGGAGACGTGTTTTCTGCAGTTCTGTGGATTTTGGAGCCATAAAATTTATTGATTTTATGTGTATTTAAGGTGGCCTTGCAGGAGCTGCTGATCCTTGCTGCTTCTACTCTGCCATCTTGGCTCCTCTCCTTGATAGAGCATTTATTAAGCACTTACTATGTGTGATAGTGACTCAGTTCATTGAATAAAACGTGTTAAGCATTCATTAAGCAAGCAGGGTGTAGCATAGACAAAGATAAACCAATCCCCGCTTTCAAAGAGATTATATTCCATGGTGTATAATTTTTCTTTGAGGAGGAAAGGAGAACATGGTCCAGCTCTATGTTTTTTTTTCAGTCCATGTAGAGAAGTCCTTGTGTGGAAATTCCCTGTACCAGTGTAAATTAGCTATGAGTTGGGGGGGGGGGTGGTAAGGTGGTGCAGTGGAGAGAGTGCTAGGCTAAAGTCAGGAAGACTTATCTTCCTGAGTTCAAATCTTGCCTCAGAAACCTACTAATTGTGTGATGCTGGGCAAGTCATTTAAACCTCTTTACCTCAGTTTCCTCATCTGTAAAATGATCTGGAGAAGGAAAAAACAAACCATTCTAGTATCTTTGCCAAGAAAACCTCAAATGAGGTCACTAATAGTCAAACATGGCTGAAATAACTAAACAAAAACTATAAATTAGACTTAGAGGGCTGAGGCACTGAAGAGCCAAGTTACTTACTCAGGAAGAGTCACACATGGGACTTTCAACCCAGATCCTTCTAATTCTAGGGCAGGCCTCCTCTATACCACAAGAAGACTTAACTTTCTCCTACTAAATGTAAATCAAGCAATAAAGGTAAAAGGTAGAGTAGAGTGCACTACTGAGGGAGGAGAGGGGATGGAGATAATGAAAGTATTTGCATAGGATGTGATATCTGAGCTAAGTCCAGAAGACAGTTGAACTGTCTAGGTCAGAAATCTAAAGGAAGAGGGAGTTTATTCCAAGCCTGAAAGCAAGCCCTGGAAGTATCTCCTTCAAGTGAAGCTCACCCATAGAACAATTCCCTTTCTGTTAATCCCTTCCCAAAATGCAAAGGAAAAAGATTAACAGAAGACAGAAAGAGTGGGCATCATTAAACACA
This sequence comes from Pseudocheirus occidentalis, assembly GCA_028646575.1. Lineage (NCBI taxonomy): Eukaryota > Metazoa > Chordata > Mammalia > Diprotodontia > Pseudocheiridae > Pseudocheirus > Pseudocheirus occidentalis. Next base: position 94,852,265 of record CM053595.1, read on the forward strand.
ATGTTAACCCACCCCTCTAAAGTGTGGCCTGTTATGCCCTGACTGCACTGATATCAATTAAGCTACTTATAGTCTCTCCCAATAGCACCCCAATAAAGCTTGGTCAATGTGCTCTCACACACAAGTGACCCATTTCAAACCTTAGAAACAGTACTGCCTCCACAATCAGGGAAAGGAAATTATTGCTGTGGTGAAGGAGCTATGGTTTCTATTTCTTTGGCATCCATAGAATTTAAAGCTATAAGGAACCTCAGAGATTGATTGATCTAATCTTCTCACATTACAAATGAGGGAACTTAGCAGAGGGAGGAAATTGGGTTTCCCAAGGACATACAATTCAATTCAATTCAGTTAAGTTCAATTCAGTAAGCATCACTGATTGCCTACTGGTTACCAGGTATGACAAAATAACAACAGAATTTGTATATAGCTTTAATGTTTGCAAAGTATTTTACAAATGTGATCTCATTCAATACTCACAACAATCTTAGGAGTTAAGTGTTTTTATTATTTCTCTTTTACAGATGAGGAAACTGAGGCAGACCAAAGTTAACTTCTCCAGGGTCACATAGCCGGCTAGTACCTGAAGCTGAATTTGAACTCATCTTCCTCATTCCAAGTCAAGCCCTCTATCACCTGCAAAACAGTATCTGCTCTCAAAGAACTAACATTTTACTAGTGTATAACAAGACATATATAATTTAATAAATGCATATATACAACATAAGTATAAAGGAGTGCAGGGGAAATAACCAGCTGCAGAAATCAGGAAAGGATTCTTGTAAGAGATAGTTGGATCTCGGTCTTGAATGGAGCTTGAGTATCCAAGACTCAGACTAAGCCAGAAGATCATTCTGGGGATGGGAGATGATGGAGTGGGGGGAGCAATAAGACAGGAGATAGAATATTCTTCATGAAGAAGAAAAAGGCCATCAGCTCATCAGAAGGATTAATGTGACAGCTTGGAAACATAAGCTATAACCCAGGTGTAAAGGGATGGATATTTGAAAGTTAGCTACATAGACATAAAAGTTGAGTGTATGACACCTGCTCAGATCACCATGAAAGAAAACATACATGGAGAAAAGAAGAGGTTCAAGGTCAGAGCCTTGGCAAACATCCAAGTATGGGGGATGGGACAAGGATAGAGGATGATTTTGCAAAAGGCTTCTTCATGCATGTAGAAGGAGAACAAGCCATGCCATGAAAATCCAGGAAGGACAGACTTTGCAGGAAGAAGAGAAGGTCAACAATGTCAAACACTGCAGAAATGTCCAAATGAATTAGGACTGAGAGAAGGCCATTGAATTTGAGATTTAAGAGGTCACTGGTTATCACAGGGAAAGAAATTTCAGTTAAATGATGGAGTCAGAAACAAAATTGCAAGAAGTTGAGAAGTTAATGGGAAGTGAGATGGAAGATATCACAGGTGTAGACAATATTTCTCCCTTGAGAATGTATCTTTGAAAGTGAAGATAGATTTTGGATTAATTTAGTATATAAATTTAAAATGAAGGAATACAAAAACCAAGTAAGGTTGTTTCTTTGTTGAGGATGGGAAAATCTGGGCACGTTTTAGGCAGAAAGAAAGAGAACAGTGCCCAAGGAAAGGTTGAGAATTAGAAAAAGACAAAAGATATTTTAAGGGGCAAACTCCCAGAGGAGACAGAAGAGAATGGGATCAAGGTCACAAATAGAGAGTTTTGCCTTGGCAAGGAGAAAGATCACAGAGTTTAGAATGAAGGAGGAAAAATAGATAGATAGATAGATAGATAGATAGATAGATAGATAGATAGATAGATAGATAGATAGATATTCAAAGGCAACTACCTGGTACAATGAATGAAGCACCAGCCATGGAGTCAGGAAGACATTAGTTCAAATTTGGCCTCAGCTGGTGTGATACTCGGCAAATCACTTAATCTTGTTTGTCTGATTTTCCTCATCTGTAAAATGATCTGGAGAAGGAAACGGCAAACACTCCAGTATCTTTGCCAAGAAAACCCCAAATGGGGTCATGAAGAGTTGGATGGGATTAAAACAATTGAACAGCAACAGCAACCACTGAGAATAAAGTCAAGATTTGAGCTCACATCTTGTGACCCTAGTTCTAGTGTTATGTTTTTTATTGCAACATGTTGCTCCCTAGAGTGCTCAAGACAGAAATCTCTGTACCTATTGGCCTTCTTCCCATTGTTTAGACTGATACACAAGGCAGGTCATTTAAAAAATGGCTCATTGATATTCTTTGGTTTTCTTACATCACTCTCATTTCCCAGTGACAATCTCCACCATCTCACCCTCTCATGGAATCCTCCATTATAGCATACAAGTATGGCAAAGCAAAACAAGTCAAAGTGGTGGCCCTGACTGAAAATGTCTGTCTCATTTTACATCTCTTTACTGATACATGGGAGTGATGGTTGTCAAATCAGAAGTGGTCCCTGAATTGATTAGTCTAAAGTCATTTAATGTTGCTTTTCTTTACATTATTGTATTGGAATACATTTTCTTGCACTGCATCATGTCCAGGTTGTTCTGAATTCTTCATATTCAGCATTTCTTATGACACAATAATATTGTTACATTCGTATACCATAATTCTTTGAGACATTTCTCAATGAACATCTATATATTTCATTTCTCATTCTTTATTACACAAATAAAACAAAAAATATAGACATACCCAAAGTGCTGAAGTGTAGATATCTACATATATTACAATACTTTTGTCTTTGTCTTGCTTGGGATATATACCTACTATATCTAAGTATCACTGTATCAAAGGCATGTGTACAGTAGTTTCCAAAAAATTTGGAGCAATTCACAGTTCCTCACACAGTTAACTATACCTATTTTTCCAAAGACACTCCAAATTTTATTATTTTTCCCCCTTTTTTTGGTCATCCTTGTCAGTCTGATCTGGATGAGGTGAAACCTCACTAGTTTTAATGAGCATTTCTCTTATTTTTAATGATTGAAAGCTTTCTTAATATTGTTGGTACCTCACACTTCTGAAAGTTGCTGGCTCGACCCCTGCAGCCCAAATGTCATGCCGGGTAGGGCACATGTGAACCCACCCCTTGGGTAGCACCCCCAGGTGCCCTTCTACTGCAGTGACTGTGGCAAGAGCTTCCTCTACCGTTCGGACCTGTGGGGCCACTTTGTACTGCTCATGGCTCTCAAGTTCCATGCCCCTGCTGTGGCATGGGCTTCAAGCACAGCTTCAACCTGACCAACTACCTGCAAGCTCTCACAGCTGCTCCACCTGCCCCAAGGGCTTCCGAGACTCCTCTGGCCTTCTCCACCAGCAAGTGGTCCACACAGGTGAAAAGCCTCATTGCTGTCTGATCTGTGAGTTCTGCTTCTCCAGCTCCAGCCTGGGCAGTCACCTGTAATGGCCTCACCAACACCTGTTGATTTGAGCCTATCCGGCTTGGTCCAGGGCCTCCTTCCTACCCTGGAGCCCCCTAGTAGCCTCTCAATCCCAGACCCATGTGGTGGTCCCTGCTCTGATGAGGGCCCCTGCAAAGCCTGGGGTGGTGTTAAGGCCCAAAGCACCCTGGTCCTGGGTGGACGACAGCGAGACAGGCCCCATTCGTTGTCTGTGGAGTCTGTGGCCACTGCTTCCTGGCAGGGGCTGAGCTGGCCACCCATTTGAGCGGCCCACACAGATGTGAAACCCTTCAAGTGCCCCCGTGCTGAGTGCATTTCAATGTCCTGTCCCTGTTGGAGCACCACAAACTCACCCATGATCTCCAGGGCTCCTGGCCTGCGTCTAAGAGATGGTAGCAGGGAGAGATTGGAAGCTCCCAAGGGATCCCAGGACCTTCCCTCTGAGGGGCCTCAGGAGTTCCCCTTTGAGGATTTGCAAAAGCTCCCAGAAGAGGTGTTTCAGGAGTTTCCCTCTGAGGTGTCCCATGCATGCTTTTCTGAGGAGCCCCAAGAGTTCCCTGAAGAGAAGCCCAATGACTTCTGTCCTGAGAGGTCCCAGGAATTCCCTCTGGAGGTACCCCAGAGGTATCCCAAGAGGTCCCTGTGGAGATACTAGAGGAAGTATCCCAGGAATTACCCGAGGAGGTACCCAAAGAGGTATGCCAAGAGTTACCTATGCAGGTACCTGAGGAGGATTCCCAGGAGGAACCCCCTGATCCAACCTGAAGGTCCTGTTCCCGTGGCCCCTGAGCTGGGTGAGGCCTCAGAGAAGACCCTGTACCAGTGCATCTGTGGGATCTTCTTTGCCCCAGTGGCAGCCCTGGATGTAGGGGTGTAGCAGGCTATGGGGCAGTGGCGGTTCTGAAGGAGCACCACCATGGGAGTTCTGGGGCTGGGCCTTCTGGGGCGGGGTGGGGCAGGGGTGCCAGCTAGCTCCGGTAGCACCCCAGCAGCTCTGGTGGCAGCGGCTGCCAGGAAGTTGTTCAGCTACTCTGAGCCTGAGAAGCTCTGCCGTTCCCAGAAAGACCCGGAGGGGCATGTACTTCCCATGCCCAGAAGTGTGTGGCAGGTTCTTCCAGCATGAGGGCTACCTCAAGCATCACCGGCTGCTGCACGGGCCAGAGAGACCCTCCCCCTGCCACCTCACACTTAGCAAACTCTCCCGTCACCTAAAGTCTATCCCATACCGAGGGATAGACTAAGCAGCCCCCTGTCTTGGAAAGCCTCCTGGCCTCAGTGGGACAAATGGAACAGGAGGGGGAGAGGGCTCCTAGTCTGGAGGGACCCCAAAGATGGAGGTCAGGGTCCCTGAGACCACTGAGCATGAGAGTACAGCTCCAACACTGAGGACAGGGACACTGGGCCAAGTGAGGGAAATTGAGAGCTGGGGAAGCCTTGTGACCCAGCCCTGGGTCAGGAAAGACCACAAGGCCCCTGGCCTTGGGCAGAGCCTCCAGTCCTGAAGGAGGCCTGAAACTCATCCAGCTGGCTCTCGACCCAACCTTCTTCACTCTCAAGGAACAGCCCTCCAACCCAACCCCCGAGAGAGGGAGGATGGGACAGGGACCTCAGACAAGGGTCCGAGCCTAATGTCCCCGCCTGTCCACCTTCCACCCTGAGAGCTACAGTCCGCTGTGCTATCTGATACCCCTCTCATGCAAGGTGGACTAGACTTGACCCTGCTGCACCCCTTACTCCAAGGTGGACTGCTCTACATGGATAGAACCAATCCAGATAAGGTTTTCACCACATTTCCCCTTCTCCCATGGACCAGTCTAGAGTCTGTGTCCCTTACCTGCTTAGAATGAATTTATCGAGTTAGTCCTTTTTGTAGAATGTGAACTGGTTCACAACCCGCTGTCCTGGCCCTTTCCCCATACTTACCAGTCCCATTCTTCCCACAAGGAATGGGCTTCCTCCCAACCTGGGAATATCCCCTTCCTCCTCTGTGGGTTTTGGGTCTCTGTCTCTCAAGTTTGTGTCTGTCCATGTGTCTCCCCCCAGGCCAGTCCCTGAGGACAGGGTTGACTCATCAGGAGGTCCTCATGTGTGAGCATCTGTTTGCCTCCTCTCCTTCCCCATGTCCTCAGTACCCCTAATAAGCCGACATTATACTTAAAAAAACAAAACTGAAAGCAGCTGGCTCACAGCCTCAGGCTACTTGGCCAATGGTGAATAGTTTTTGTTATTCTATTAATTCTTTGTAGATGTTGGCTATCAGAACTTTATCAGAGATATTTGCCTTACCATAACAATTTTCCCCCTGTAAGAAAGGATTAAATTATAATTGCATCAATTTTTTTCAAGTAAAAACTTTCAATTGTATGTAATCAATATTATCCATTTTGTCTTTTGTGATCATTTTTATACTGTGTTTAACGGTGTCAATTAAATTTAAAATTGTAAAACATTCAAGTTGGTAAAGTTTCACTTTGGTATTCCCCCACCCTTTTTAAAAGTTTCTTTCTTCTGCTATTTAACAATCTTTTCCCCTAGGTGCCTAAGGCTTGCTCACTTTGTTTTTCAACATTGCCCTATCCTCTTGAGGTAGAGTCCTTACTCTGAAGCTCTCTCTATATACCTTCAAACTACTAAAACCAAATTTGTTAGCAGAGAATTACAAAACGATATAGAAGAACTCTTGGTTTGGAGTCAGAAGAACTGGATTTGAGGGGCAGCTAGGTGGTGCAGTGAATAAAGCACTGGCCTTGGAGGCAGGAGGGCCTGAGTTCAAATCTGACCTTAGCCACTTAACACAAAAACTATCTGTGTGACCTTGGGCAAGTCACTTAACCCCAACTGCCCTCCCCAAAAAAAGCAAAAAAAAACTGGATTTGAATTATGCCTCTTTTTCTTGCTGCATAATTGACTTCAAGGTAAACAAGCTACAAAATGTTTTCGGAAGCCAAATATCCTCATCTGTAAAATGGGAATAATGATAATTTTGCTGGCTATATGTTGGAGATGGTACAAGGATCAAAGGAGATAATATTTGTAAAGTAGTTTATAAAACATTAAAAAATATACAATGATGAACTATTCTTTTATTATCTTCATTAATGTTGCTATTCTCATACTAGAAAGAAATATTCTCAGTGAGCAGTCACCCTAGGATTTATCTGGTAAATTAATCCATACTGAGGTATGCCTGATAAAGGTTTAATCAGCTACTTCCCCATGGGCATTTTCATTTTAATGCAACCAATGAAACAGGGGAATGATGGAATTTCAAGTCAGTGGAGGAGATTTTTTGTATTATGTGGAAATGTTTCCCTATCATCATTCAAATCACAAATAAACTGCCTACATATATGTACATGTAGATTTAGAGCCTAAAATATTCTTACAGATTATCATTATCTAGCACATAATTTCATTTTACAGATGAGGAAACTGAGCCCCGGGTAATTAAAGTGGCATGCCCCTTTCTCCTCTCATTCTGGATAATAGTCTGGAAATCTTAAATTAATCTATACTTCCATTGCTACTACATGCAGTATGTCTAACAACTCCCCTATGGTTCTATTCACTATCCTTGTGGCTTCCTAGAACAAAACACCATATCTACTCCTTTCTTATGTGTTCTCTTTCCCCCACTGGGACATAAACTTCTTGGGGGTACATTTTTATTGTCTTGCATTTTTATTTAGATTCCCAGTTCTTAGTACATTTAAAAAATATTTCTCCTATGTCTTCATCCATGTGAGGAGCCCTTGGTTAAAAACTCATATAGCCAATACAAACAGCACATTTTATGCAACTTAGGAACTATATTTTATGATTGGCATGTATTACAGAAGAATAACAAACATGAAAGAGGGCATGACATAAATCTAACTGTTACTTAAACTGGGCACAGGATAATTAAACATACATTTAATTAGTTTCAACAGGAAAATATGCAGAACAGGGATAACAGAAGATTCAAAGTGAGAGTAGAAGCAAAGAGGTAAACAAACACATTTCCGTCAGTATAAAATAAAGAGGACAACAAGAAAAGAGACAGTCCAAGAAGTATTAATAATGATTGGAACTATTTAAGATTAGATTAGGCTACAGTTACAGATTATTAGTAGTAAGCACATTCCTTTCCTTTCACCACCTTTTGATGTAAATAGTGGTGAAGAGGGGAAAATATGGAATAATATGATGGAGAGAGAACAATTATTAATTGTATAAAATATATATTGTATAAATTGTATAATTGTATAAATATATATTATATATTAATAATATATAAAAATAATCATAAGTAAGAATGCGAACAAAATGGACTCATCAAAAAAGTAGCATTATGTATAGAAAGCAGAATTCAGCTGTATATTTGCCAGAAATGCTTAAAGTGTAAAGTGTTCACACAGAATTAAAAGTAGGGGTTGGAGCAGAATTTATTGGGCCTTAAGAGAATTCAGAAAAGCAAGAGCAGCATCATAACCTCAGAAAAAGCAACAGTTAAAAATATGCAGTTAAAAGAGATCCTCAGTGAAATTACATTACTCTCAATGGCAATTAGATAATGAAATAATAGCAAAACTGTATGTATATGTCTATATATGTACATATATATATATAAATTGAATAGCATAACATCTAAGAATACTGAAAAGAACAAAATAATTGAATTATTATTTAAAAATAGATTAGCAAAGGTACACTAATTGGACAGACAAATTTAGCAAAAAATTAAACAAGAAGTTGATGAGGGGTTATTTCTTATTTTTTGTTGGCTGGTTGGTTTTTATATCTCCAAGGCTTAGACAAATGCCTGGCTAATGCTATAGTTAGTAGGCACTTAAATGTTTGTCATTGATTGATACAGTCTCTGCTCACTGCAATCTTGTAGGCAGATAGTACAGTTTCACAATTCCTACATTAGGTAGAAAGAAACTGGGAATAAAGAGGAAGAAATGCAATGAATTACCCAAAGAATTTAGGTGACAACATGTTTTTCTTTTCTTTTTCTGTTTTTTTAATTCAATGCCACTTGTAGAAATCAGTAATATTTTAAATGAATGTCTCCTGTTAAGGAAAGGTTTCCTGAAGAACACAATAATTGAACTAAATTTGGGGCAAGCTATACATTGAGAGGCAAAAGTGAATAGGTAAAACATTTTTGGAACGGAAGACAGTTAGTGGAAAGACATGGAGACTGGAGTCAGAGCTTGATGTGTAAAGAATAGGTAAGTAAGTATGACTGGACCACTGTGTTTGTGGAGAACATAAGGATTGTTTTTGAGTATGCCTTTCTTTATCTCTAGTGCATAGTGCTTATTGATTAATTGACATTGATCAGCATATGAGAAGTCTAAAAGATAGGAAGGGATCAAGTTATGAAGTTTTAGTGACAGTCAGAGGTATTTATATTTGATTCTAGAGGTAAAGGGGAGCCAGCAGAATTTATTCAGGTAATGAATGTGGTGACATGGTCAGAACTGCACTTTAAGAAAATTACTTCATTGTGTTGAGGATGGATTGGATGAAAGGAGGCTTAAGACAACAAGACCAATTAGAATATTATAGGAAGGAGGTGACATGGGCCTCAATTAAGGTGGTAGCTGTAAGAGTAGGGAGAAAGTAACAGATAAGAGAATTGCAAAAATAGAAACATTCAGACTATTATGGTTCTGAGGTTTTGTTCCCTGGTTGACCTTAGTTCTGAAGTATTATTTTTATCCTTCCACCTGAAGATCTGTACTTTGTGAACTTTGGGCATCAAAATTGGTTGATAGGACTAACAAAGGGCCCGGTTTGGATTGCACTTAACATTTCAAATAATTATATGCAGGACAAATATGGGATCTGCTCCCATATGTCTTTGTAAGTATTGATTATCTCATTAAAAAATATGGTTCTATGGTGTGGTGGGGATGGAGTAGGGAAGGTCATTACAAAATTCAAAAGTATAACAATTAAGCAAAAATGTCACCATATGTTTATGGGAACTGAGTGAGTGTGTGTGTGTGTGTGTGTGTGTTGAAGGGGCAAGGGGTATGCTATTAAAGCTAAGATTTCTGTCTTTACTTGAGATATACCATACAGGGAATTGTTTTTATAGTTACATCACACCCATGCTATCACAGCTAATGGATGACTTGACAGTTGCTTGTCTGAGAAATAATTTGCTCCCTTTCCCAAAAAATGAAAAAGAGAAGAGATAAAGTGACTTATCCAAGGTCACACAGTTACTTTAACACCAATGATTCAAACTATATGTGTGTGCATGTGTGTGTATTATATATATGTATAGTTTATGTATATATTTATATCTATGTCTATACATTTCATTTTTATTTGAAAAGTCTAGAAGGAAGCCAAGGAAGGAGGGCAGATGAACAAATCTTATATAATAAACATTATATTCAAGATAAACTGGCAATAATTAATAGAGTCAGCCACCCTGGCATCTTTTAGAACTGTAATTTTCCCCTTTTAATCTTTGCCCTCTGCTCACAGACATTGAGAGACCATGTGTGTGCCTATGGATCAAGTAATCTGTCACCAAAACCAATAGGAAACAGGTAAAACCTCAATGGCTTTTTTTCTATCATATAAATGAAACATGAAGTAGAATCATAGCAAATCAGAGCTAGAAAGGAACCTTACTGAGCATCTCTCCCTGCTATCCCCATTACACTGGTAAAGGAACTCCATATACAAAAATGCTTCTTTCCTGGGAAGCAAAAAGTTAATTTTAAAGAGTAGAAAATAGCTCAATTTTCCCTCTCCATCTCATCTCACAGAGGAAAAGTTCAAATTGACAATCTGGGTGACATTCTGTAAACTCCATCACCTATTCATACTCTTGTTTTTGGTTCAGGGACCTCACAGCATTCCAGGCTCCACACCCTGTTGTGAACTTCACAATACAGTGATTTATCAAATTTCTTGGGTTTTCCTCCAAAGTTAATACTGGTCATGTTGTGATGCTCTCTGAAAATGCCGAGATTAAATGTGAATACAGTAGCAGCAAAGCCCTCTATTTAAGCCTCATTTATTGTAAAGACATTAAAGCTCTGAAGCTGAAACAGGATCCTTATGGGGAAAACAAAATTAAAACTGACATAGAATGCACACAGAAGAACAGCAACAACAAAAGAAGTTTCTTTTAAAGAACACAGCTCCAGATTTTAAATTAGCCTATACAATAACAAGACTATTCCCTACAACCCAGACAGGGAACGAGATACATAATATATTAGAAGGAATTCATTTTCACAGACTTTCTGAAAGTAATAGGATTTTTGGCACTTTATATGTCTCTGGTATTACTGTTCAGTAGAATAGGTCATTAACCACCTTTTCATTGAAAACATACCTCTAGCAGGCAGTCAAAGGTTAAGTTATTCTCAAGCCAAAGGAGCAATCAATCAGGTTTCATTATGGGCTAGATCTCACAATGAATAGCATTTGGCAGAGATGGAGAACACAATATGGTTCCAGTCAGTAAGACAGCAAACAGATATGTCACCTCCATTTCTCTATTGGGTGGTCAATTGTCTCTTATTGTCTTGAGCAAAATTCTGGTTTGCTGCAGGAAAGTGTGACTCGCTCCTCTACACCTAAAGTATGAGAGTTTTCAGGAATACAATTGAACCCCTGAGCTCTTATATGAGTCAAGGGGATCCAAGACCTTAGATTAAACTACATTTTCAGTGATTAATAGAACTGTACCCCTGAGATATGAAGTTCTTCTGTAAAGGCTCTCTTAAGGCAGAACGTGGCTTTAAAATAATATAATATTTCTTTTCCTTGAGAAGATTTTGTAGCACAACAAAGTGTGACCAAAAAACTAAGAGCAATAAGATTCTAGAAATGAAGTGAGACAAAATGATTTCACAAAACCTTCCTCAGTGGCACTATTGAGAAAAAGAGGGAAAAAAGGCTGATAAATGACAAAAGCAAAGAAACCATCAATTGCAATCTTGGTTTGCTGAGTTCTGTAAAGAGGTGAGATTACATTAGTAAATTGATAGTAGGGAAAAGCTGGATGCATGGGATCATAGATTTAGAACTGGAAGCTCATCTCTTCCAACTCAGGCCACTATATGAATTGTAGGGACTACATAGAGCTACCTTTCCTTTGTTACTGGAAGAATGGGAATAAGTTGAGACTGAATCTGTGGTTTTGTTTGTATGCAGAATTCCTGGTGAGGAAAATCCCTCAACCAATGCAGAGTAATAATTCCTCTGCAACTTATGCTCTTGGAGGACCATATTATAAATGAGGTTCTGAGAACATTGAAAGGCAAAAAAGATAATGTGAATTTTGGCTGCATTAGAAGAAGCATAACTTCTAGGGAAGGGCAGACATTATCTGGAGTGCTGTGTTCAGTTCTAAAAGTCATAAGTTTAAAAGGACATTGATACATTCCGAACACGAGAGGAACCAGGATGGTGAAGGATCCTGAATCCATTGGAGATGAGGATCACTTGAAAGAACTAGACATGTTTGGCCCTTAGGAAAGCAGACACACAGGGGACTCAATAGCTTTCTTGAAGTATGTAAAGGGTTATCTGTGATGTGGAGGACAGAGGAGATTTATTCTGTTGACCCCAACAGGCAGAAATAGGAGTAACTGGTAGAAGTTTCAAAAAGGCAAATTTAGACTTGATATCAGGAAAAAAAAACAACAAAACTTCCTAAAAATTAGAGCTGTTCAAAACTAGAATAAGCAGCTTCAAGAGTAGATGGGCTCCTCCTCCTCAGAGGTCTTCAGGTAGAGGCTAGATGACCACATCTTGGGTAAATGCTATTGAAGATTTCTTTTATCAGTGGGTTGGAGTAGATGGTCATTGAGGTCCCCTCCAATTCTCCAATTCTGTCGTTCTATGACTGGGTAACCAAATATTTTGCTTTGCAGATTCGCCAAATAACGAATGCATGAAGGTCATTGTTCCTTTTGTAACATACAATGTATACAAAGGCCAAAACCTCTGACATTGTTTTAAGAAGTATCACTCCACTTGCTCAATTTTTGAGGAAGTAAAGAGAGCAAATATTTCTAGGCCTTTCTAGATAAGGTAACTAAAAAGAAATGAGGTCACATGACTTAACCAAGATTATATTAGTAAATTAATAGCAAGGAAAAGCTAGAATCGTAGATTTAGACTAGAAAGATCAAATAGTCCAATGTACTAATTTTACAGCAGAGGATTCTGAAGGCCAGAGGGGTTAAATAAGTTTCACAAAGCTTTATAGGTAGTATGTGGCAGAACCAAGATTATACATGTCCTCTGACTCCATATCCAACATGCTTCTCATGATACCATGGTGCTTTTCTCCCATAATTTGGCTATTTTCTTTGTTTTTGCTGTTTTGGGGGCTTTTTCTTTTCTTTTTTACGTAGATCCTCTGTCTTGTGAAAATGGACTGTGATTTGGAGCAAGTTTTCTTAAATCCTTTCTGTATGCCAATATGATTGTTCTAGTTCTTTGGGAATCAGAGAGAGTTTCTGAAGAATTAGACCACCAAATCTAAATGTCAAAAGTAAACTGGCACATTTAAGGGAAGTTATATGTCTCTCTAACTGGAGATGCTAAGTGCTGGGAATGAGGAGGAAGAGGGGAAACTAGGGAAGGATAATGAGATTCCCTTCTCTAAATCTAAGATTGTAGCTGGCACCCCCTCCAAGCTAGATGGTGAAAATCATAAAGGGAAGATTTGTTTTTATTTTACTACTTTGTTGTTGATCGGTGAACTATTTTGATAAGATGTTGATTGGTTACATGTTGAAGAAAAAAAACATACAATAAAAATGTAGAAAAGTTGGTTCCATCCCCTTATCTCCTCACCCCCAAGTAATCATCATTATACTTTGGTCAAAATAGAGCCCAGACCCAGTGGTCCAGGTGGAAGCAGTAGATTTAGGTAAAGAGCTTTTGACTGCCACAGTAATGCTGTTTCTCTCTGGGCTGTTAGTCATTGGGGTGGAGAAAATGGGTAGGGTGGCCCCAATAAGAACCAACTGAGGAAAAATCCTCCTAATTCATTCCGGACTTTTTTCCAGTCCCAAGATAAATGAAACCCACTTCAAGTTGGTAAGTGAGGATATAATGAGACCAAGGTGTTTTCAACACTTCTCCCAAGCAACAAAAAAGATAAGATAGCTAACTACCTCTCTATTCCCCCACTCCTAAAAAATATGCGTGTAGGAAGAATTGGGACATGTAGCTACCACCAGAAAAGAATAAGAGGGAAGGGGTAAGAATAGCTGAAGTGCGTATTTACTTAAAAAGTGACTTAAAATTGAATTAGTGTTTCTATGGAAAGGTGCAAGTGGAATGACTCCCTCAAGCCTACAATCAAAAAATATATGGAGAAACCATGGTAAGCCATGGTAAGAGTGGATTTCAGTCAGGTTGTTCAGGCAGGGACAGGTAACCAACAAAATGGAAAACTAGATATTTTCTCTGATCCTCACTACCTCTTATACTTTTCCAAAATAGGTCATATAATACAAGAGATAAATTAATTTTACCTGCCCTACATTGTCTAGAACAGAGGTATCAAATTTGTGGCCCATAGGCCATATACGGTCTGTGAAACTCCAAATGAAAAAGATTAAAATGTAATTAAGAAATGTTTAACAAAATAAAGATGCAGTACAATATATATAATGTTGATTTGTGGTTTTCTAAGTCAATATATGGTCCACAGGGATCCATTTCTATTTGTTTAATACGCCTGGTCTATAGCAGCTAGGTAGCTTAGTGAATGGAGTACTGGCCCTAGAACCAAAAAGATCTGAATTTGAATTTGACTTCAGACACTTAACTAGCTGTCTGACCCTGGGAAAGTCACTTAACCCTGTTTGCTTCTGTTTCCTCATCTGTAAAATGAGCTGGAAAAGGAAATGGGAAACCGCTTCATTATCTGTATCACAAAAAAAAAAAAATGAAATGGGACCAGGAAGAGCCAAGCATGACTGAAACAAGTGAACAACAGCTAGCACTGGTCTAGAATACTAAGAAAAAAGGGAAATAAAAAAGAAGTGAGGGTGAAGAAACAGACTCAAAGTATACACTAAACCTTTTAATACCCTACAGGTGAATCAATATGTGTTTATTTTTAATTTGTTATTTTTATTTTTTCCCACAAACTGCTTTTTTATTTTTTAATTTTTATTTTTTTAGCATTCTTTCTTTTTAAATTTGAATTCCAGATTCTCTCCCTCCCTTCCACTCGATCCCCATCCACTAAGAAGGCAAGCAATATGATATCAATTATATATGTGACATCATACAAAACATATTAGCCATATCTAAAAAATAATAATAAAGTGAGAAAATTATACTTCATTTAGCATTCAGAGTTCAGCAGTTCTCCCTCTGGGGGTGAATACCATGTTTTTCATCATAAATCCTTTGGAATTATCTTGGCTCTTTGTATTGATCAGAGTAACCAAGTCTTTCACAGCTGATTATCATTACAACATTGTTATTACTGTGTACAATAATCTTCGGGTTCTTCACAGTATACTTTGAATCAGTTCATATAAATTTTTACCATTTTTTCCTGAAACTACTCCCCTCATCATTTCCCATAGCACAATAGTACTCTATCACAATCATATGACACAACTTGTTCAATCATTCCCCAACTGATGAAAACCTTCTCAATTTCCAATTCTTTGTCACTTCCAAAAGAGCTGCTATACATAATTTTGTTTATGTAGGTTCTTCTCCTTTTTCTTTGCTCTCTTTATGATATAGACCTAGTAATGGCTTTGCTTGGTCAAAGGAGATATACAGTTTTATAGCCCTTTGGACCTAATTTCAACTTGTTCTCCAGAATGATTGGACCAGTTCACTGTGCTAACAACAGTTTATTAGTGTTCTTATTTTCCCTCATCCTCTCCAGCACTATTCATTTCTGATAGACAGGAGTTGGCATCTCAGAGTTGTTTTTATTTGCATTTCTCTAGTCAATAGTGACCTACAATTTCTCTGACTATAAATAGCTGTGATTTCTTCTTTTGAAGATTACCTGTTCATATCCTTTGGCATCTATCAGTTGGGGAATGACTCTTATTTTTACAAATTTTACTTAATTTCCTATATACTTGAGAATGGAGGTCTTTATCAGAGAAACTTGCCTTAAAATATTTGATACTACTTCATTGTCTATGGTACTTTTTAGCAAAATATATTTCCCTGATTATCTCTTTTAATTAGATCTATTTTTGCTTTTACTTTGTCTGAGATCATGATTGCTACCCTTGCTGTTTTTTCCAGTCAGCTGAAGCATTGATTTTTGTTTCAGTTCTTTATTTTAACTGTATCTTTCTGTTCCAATTGTGTCCCTTGTAAACAACATGCTGTTGGATACTAGTTTCTAATTCATTCTGATAACCACTTCTGTTTTATTGGTGAACTTATCCAATTCACATTCACAATTATGTTTGCTAACTGTGTAAATTCCTCTACTCTATTTTCTTCTGTTTATCATTCTCTCTCTCTCTCTCTCTCTCTCTCTCTGTCTCTCTCTCTCTCTCTCTCTCTCTCATTCTCTCTCTCCCTTCCTTCCTTTCCCCTGTCCTTCCTCAAAAATCTGTTTTGTTTTTGACCACTTCCTCCCTTAATATTCCCTCCCTTTTATCATCCCCTATCCCCCATATCTCTTATCCCTTCCCCTCTTATTTCCCTATTGGATAAGATAGGTTATCTAAATGAGTGTATGCATACATGTATGTATGTATGCATGCATGTATGCATGTATGTGTGTGTGTGTTTGTATGTATTCTTCCCTCTTTGAACCAGTTCCAATGAATGTGAAGTTTAATCTCTACCTGCTCCCCAATCCCACTTTTCCCTCCACTATAAATGTCATCCTTTGCATGCCTCTTTTATGTGAGAACATTTTCCTTATTCTATTTCTCCCTAACCCCTTCTCCCAGTGAATTCTTCTTTCTCATCTCTACAATACTACTATTATTTTTTGGAAATCATCCCAATATAATTTATTCACCTTCATGTACTCTGTCTATATAGACTCCTTCTAATAATGATAAAGTTCTCTGGGGTTACATGTATCATCTTCCCATATAAGTATATGAACATTTTAACTTTATTGAGTCCCTTATGATTACTCTTTCATGTTTACCATTTTCTACTTCTCTTGCCTCTTCTGTTTAAAAGTCAAATTTTCCATTCAGCTCAGGTCTTTTCATTAGGAATGCTTGGAAGTCCTCTTTCATTAAATGTCTGTTTTTCCCCCCTAAAGGTTTATACTCAGTCTTACTGGGTAGGTTATTCTTTATTGTAATCCTAGCTCCTTTGATTTCCAGAATATCATTTTCTAAGCAATCCACCATTTTAATATGGAAACTGCTCAATATTGTGTGATTCTGTCACTCCACAATATTTGAATTATTTCTTTTTGGGTGCTTGAATAATTTTCTCTTTTATGTGGGTGCTCTGGAATATGGCTATAATATTTCTTAGAGTTATCATTTTGAAATGTCTTGTAGGAAATGATCAGTGGATTCTTTCCATTTCTATTTTGTTCTTGGGATCTAAGATGTCAGGACAGTTTTCCTTGGTAATTTCTAGAAATATGATGTTTAGGTTCTTTTTCCTTCTTTCAACCATAGCTTTTAGGTAATACAAAAAATTTTAAGTTATATTTCCTTGATCTATTTTTTCACGTCAATTGTTTTCTAATGAGATAGTTCACATCTTCTACTTTTTCATTATTTTGATTTTGTTTTATTGTTTCTTAAAGTCTTCATAGAGTCATTAGCTTCCATTTGTCCAATTCTAATTTTTAAGAAATTATTTCTTTAGTGAGTTTTTGTACTGCTTTTTCCATTTGACCAATTCTGTTCTTAAGGTGTTATTTTCTTCAGTATTTTTTGTTCCTCTTCTACCAAGTTGTTCATTTTCTTTTCATAATTATCTTGCCTCACTCTCATCTCTTTCCCCAAGTTCTCCTCTACCACTTTTATCTTTTTTCTTGAACTCTTCCAGGAATTCCTGTTGTGCTTTGGTCCAATTAGTATTTTTCTTTGATATTTTGCTTATAGCTATTTTCACATTGTTGCCTTCTTCTGAGGTTAGTCTTTGTTCTTCCCTAATACCGTAGTAGCTTTTCATGGTCAAGCTGTTTGTGGTTGTTGTTTGCTTATATTTCCAGCTAATTTTCTTGACTTTGTACTTTATTTTAAAGTTGGGCTCTGCTTTCCTGGGATTAGGAAGCACTTTGCCAAGTTTCTGACTTTTTCATTCTGATATTTTCAGAGTAAGTTCTGGGAGTTTGCAAATTTTCAATGTTTCTAAGATGGTGTGATCTGGAGAGAAATGTGGTCACTGCTTTCCTGTTCTGTGCCCCTGCTTCCCTGGAGTCACAAGTGCTAGTGCCCCTTTTGGCCCTGAACTATTACCAGAATCCCTGCTCCCTTGTGACTGACTACAAGTATTCCTCTCCGCTCTGGAACATCTCCAAGATATCTTCGGACTGAGGGCTCCTAAAGCTGCTGTTGCTATTGCTCCCTCCTTTGCTCTAACACCCAGTGCTGGTACTATTGTTGCACACCTATCTGGCCCCTACCTCACTGTCACAGACTTCTCCTCCTCAACCTTTATATTTTCTTAGGCTGGAAAAATATCTCACTCTGACCTTTTGTAGACTCTGCTGTTCCAAAATTGTTTTTTAAGTTTTAGGAGAGGAATGTTCATCTGGGTTGTAACTTCTACTCCACCATCTTGGAATTAATGTTTTTTGGGAGACCAATATAAATTGTGAATATTGATTCAAAACTTTAAATATAGTTCTATCAAATAGATTTCAACAATTCATGCAAAAATATTCCTCATTACCAAGTTTGATTTATACCAGCAATGCAAGGATAGTTCAATATTAGAGAAACAATCAACAAAATTAAATATTAAAAATAAAAAAGCATTCAAAAATACATATTTATCTCAATATATGAAGAAAAAGTCTTCAACAAAGACTTTTTCAAAGTAAAACATTTATTTATGATAAAAAGAAGAACTAGAACCCACCTCTATAAAGTATAGGTATAGATGAGGATTGTTTTTAAATATCGTAAAAGTAAAGATCTAAAACCAGAAGTAACATCATATGCCCTTGTGATATACTGGAAACTTACCCCAAACATAGGCATAAAACAAAGCTTCTCACTCTCTGTACCATTATTTGATATTATTTTATCTGGTTTTCAGTCATTTTTTGGCCCTGTCTGACTCTCAATGACCCCATTTGGTGTTTCCTTTGCAAAGATATTGGTGTGGTTCACCATTTTCATCTTCAGGTCATTTTTATACATGAGGAAACTGAGGCAAGCAGGGCCCAGGAAACTGAGGCCCAGGGTCACACAGCTACTAAGTGTCTGAGGCCAGAGTTGAATATAAGAAGAGTTTTCCTGATTTCAGGACCAGCCTTCTGTCCACTATACTGCCAAGTTGCCCACATAATCCTATTAATGTTAGCAATAGCTGTATGACACTAGAAAGAAATTAAAGACATAAAAGGAGAGAGGGGGTAAAGAAGTAAGAAAAGCATCCCTATTTCCTGAAAATATAATGATATACTTAGAAAATCCCAGGGAATCTGCGAAGATGCTAAACAATAGCCAGCAAAGTTGTATGCTACAAAATGAACACTCAAAAATCAGCAACATTTCTTTATTGGCAAAATCTAAGAGGCAATAATAGGAGAAATTCATTGCAATAACTTAAATGCATAAAATATGTGGGGATAAGTATATCAAAGAACAAAATACTTATATAGATTCAATTACAAAGTGAACCTTAGAGAAATAAAGAATTACTTATTCAGTGCTCATGGCTGGTCCATGCCAATATAATAAAATGACAATACTACTAAAATTTTATTTATAGTTTTAATGCTATTCCAATCAAATTATCCTAGGAATACCTTATAAAATTCAGTAAATAATAAAAAAAATCCTTTGGAAACATAAAATACATGAAATATTAATGAGAAAATGAAAAGAGGTAGAGATAAAGCATAAATAGAACTTCCAGATTTCAAACTATTTTACAAAGCAGCAGTTAACAAAAGTCACCTGGCATTTATTTTTCAAAAATAGGGGCAGATCAATGAAACAGACTTAACCAAGGAAAAAATACAAACGATGCAATTCAACAATTTAATGTTCAATAAACTGGAAAACAGAAATTACCCCCTGATTCTACCTACTCCGATTATGTTGCATTTCTTGGGAGAATATAAATTTCTTTAGGCCAAGATCTGGTTCTTTCTTGTCTTTGCCTTTTAGTACACTACTTGGCACATAGTACCTGCTCAATAAGTACTTGCTGATTAATCAATTGATTGATTCCAAACAGGAGGAAATGGGGTATATTGGGAGAAAGCTAAGCAATAATTCGACCATTATTGCAATATGATAGAACTCAGAATACTACCACAAACTTAAGGAAATCTTATCGCAGCTTAAGGAAATATCCCAACCTTGCTTCACTCACCAAATTAGCAATATTATTGAGGGATATCTATCATATTTGTAGTCCTACCTACAGGTTCAAGGATTCAAGATGCTTGTGGCACTTGGGTATGTGTTCTCCTAGATAGGGTGAGCGTATTACCCAGAGTCTCAAGGGCTAGGATCTGTTGCTTAACATGATACGGAAAGAAGAGATGCCAGAGAAGCCAATAAGGGAGAGAGGCAGAAAGCCAAGCAAGAGCATAGGGACATAAAGTCCTCCTGGACTGAGAAACCCCTGTATGAGACCATGGGGAGCAGCTGCTGAGAAAGAAGCTATGGCAACTTGCCAAAATTTCTGGCAGCCCCTTCTGCAGGTTCCCATGGATTATTCCTCAGCAGCTGCTCCCTATGGCAGCTTGCATAGGTCTCTTGGCCTGCAATAGTTTTCCTTGTTTCTTTCTTGGCTTTCTACCTCTTTCCCTTATAGTGACTCCTCTGGACTGTCTCCCCTCCAACCTCAGGATCACAGGGGTGGACCCAATCCATTCATTTAACAGTACAGACTTCCGAGTCCCTCAAAGATCCTGAATCCTTGCCCTCTATGGGCAGAGCCACAGATGGGGCTTCACTCAGGTCCTTTGCTCTCCTAGAGGAAAGAAAATCATATACAAATTGAATCTATAACTCACGGCCATAATGAAAGGGGTTATAGCATTTTGTCAAGACATTCATCCCATATGACTGACAAATCCTATTTTCTTCTTCCAAAGTGATGAGCAATCAAGAAGTTGAACCCTTTAAACTTTTTTGAGAAGTAGTATGACTTGATGAATACAGGGCTTGCCCTAAGTCCAAGAAGGCCTTGATTTAGGTGCTCCCTGACATTTGGGATAGCTAGGTGGCACAGTGGATAGAGCATTGTGCCCAAAGTCAGGAAGACTCATCTTTGTGAGTTCAAATCCAGCCTCAGACACTGATTAGCTATGTAAGTCTACATAAGTCACTTAACCCTGTTTACTTCGTCTGTAAAGCTGAAGAAGAAAATGGCAAACTACTTTGATATTTTTGCCAAAAACACCTCAAATGGGTCACAAAGAGTAGGACATGACTGAACAACAACCATGACACATACTGACTGTGTGACCCTGAGCAAATCACTTCAATTCTAGATGCTCTAGGATAGAGATATCAAATAACTTGAAACATATTAAAAACATAATTGGAAAATACCAAAATAAATAAAAATACAATAGAATAATAGATAATGTCTATTGTGGTTTTCTAAGTCAACACAGCCTGTAGGGCTCCTTATCTATGAGTCAGAGATCCTTTCCCGTTTCTATTTTGTTTTGGCACCACCCCTCTAGACAACTCAAGTTGCAGAAAAGGAACTGACCTTCATTGCTAGGGGGGAGATACCTTATCCTAGAATTCCCTATATGTCAGTGAAATCACAGGTCTAGTACCTAGGCCTCTTCCTTTCCTGGAATCTTGCCTGAAACTTCACATGCCTTTCTTTGTAAAAAGGTCTGCAGTCCTGGAAAATAAGACTTCTAAACAGCCATTGTGAATCTGGGGCAAGGTGGGAAAGCCATCTATGAGAAATCAATGGGAAAGAATGCAGGTTCACCCAAGTGAAATAAGACACATGCCAGAGGGTCCAGGACTGGTCCTTTGAAGCAGCTGGGGGCACTAGTTGTTTTCCATGCTTTCTTTTAGATGGTCTGTATCCCACCACCCAGAAGGTTTTGTCATTTGGAATGTAATAAACACCACATCTCTTCTGTTTCTATATCAATAGTTTCTTTCCCTAAAGATACACCAATTTCACTAGATTGGAAGACCTTGCACCTGCAGCTGAAGCAGACTCAATAGCCATTAAGTGAATGCAGCTGGGGTCACTCAGGTGATTTTCACACTTGCTAATGAAAAATTCTCTTTGGCACAGAGAAATTCAGACATCAAATGAGGTGGTTTAATGGAAGGAACCCAAGGCTGGGTATCAGGGGATATTGGCTTTAGTCCCAGCTTTGTAATTCATCCCTTTTGTGATCCCATGTAATCATTTCTTCTTGTTATTTCTTGATTTACCTATTCGTAAGATTGTTTTCATTCATGTCCAACTCTTTGTGACCATATTTGGGGTTTTCTTGGAAAAGATACTGGTGTGGTTTGTCAATTCCTTCTTCAGCTCATTTTACAGATGAGAAAACTGAGACAAACAGGGTTAAGTGACTTGCCCAGGGTCGCACAGCTAGTAAGTGTCCAAGGTCAGATTTGAACCCAGAAAGATGAGTCTTCCTGACTATAGGCCTGGTGCTCTTTCTGCTGCATCACCTAGCCACCCTATTTGTAATATAGGAAAATATATCAGCAAACTTATTAATAAGCTGGAATACGAACCAGAAGAAGGTTTGAACAGAGTGCTGAGAGGATATGAAGCCATGTCTTGTGAGGATCCAGGCCTAATGAAATAATTGTGAGTGTTTAGCTTGAAGAAGAGGAAGACTTTAAGGAAGAGGGAAGATAGTTAAACTTTTCCTTTTATCCTTGAACTATGACCTAGAAATGGGTATAGGTAATAGAGTTGCAAAGCAGTATCTGGTCTTTTCATCAAGTTCTAGCATAGGATTCCCCTTTAATTCCTTTCTATTCAGTTGCTACATCCTCTGTCTCTGTTTGAGAGCTCTTGAAGCTTCTGCTTATTCTGTCTCCACCAGCCTCTCCCCTGGTGTTTCATCTACATGGGCTTCAGGTGAGCCTCCAACCCTGTATCATTGTCATTATTGTTTATTGGTCATTAAAATAAATTTCATTTGGAAAATCAAATGTTATCAATAGCTTGCATCTTTAACAAATATTATCAATAGCTTACCTTTTACTTGCTTTAGCCTGTTTTTCAACAAGAGATCTCCTTTACACAACAGGATATCTTCCATATTCAACATCCTTTGAAAGTTGTAATAAGGAATTTTTTTCAATGACCATTTTAATAGCAAATGAGGCATAAGGCTGGGAGAAATATATCCAACAAAAGTATTTACCAAATCATGGAAAAATTTACTTGAGTCCAAACCAAATAGACATTCCCTAGACACTGAAATCATTTAGATACTTTCATTTATAGATGACAAGGTGTTGATTATGTCAAGCCTAAGACAATGCAGAGGCTGCTAACTGATTTTCATCATCAGTTTCTAAAATGGTAGGCCAGAGGAACTCAATATAGTTTACCTAGATTATAGGTAAAACGTCCAGAAAGATTATCATATTATTCTGTGGGAAAGGCAAGACATTTGGGCTAGAAATAGTCCAATTAAAAGGGTACAGTTCTTATTGCATTGTTAAAATTAAAGAGGAGTCCTTAATGGTTTGTTATCAGTTTGGAAGAAGGTCTCCAATGAAGTGCCCCAGACATCAATATATGGTCCTGTGCTATTTAATGTTTTTTTTTTAAATCATTTACTTGGATGGAATCATGCTTATGACATTTTCAAATGACACGAAGAGTGGCAGGAATAGCTAATGCATTAGATGACAGAATCCAGATCCAAAAAGATCTTGATAGGCTATAACTCTCTGTGTATGTATATGTATGTGTGTAGAGATAGATAGATAGATAGATAGATAGATAGACAGACAGATAGATAGACAGATAGATAGATTAATAAATAGATGGATAGATACACACATACATATACATAGAGAGTTATAGCCTGGCATATATAATATATGTGTTTACATGTGTATATGTGTATACATACATGTACACACATGTGCATATGTACATATCAATATATAACTGATTGAATCTAATAAAATGAAATTTAATAGATATAAATGTCAATCACATTATAATAGAATTCAAACAATAGACTTTATAGGCACAAGTCTATGAAGACACGGTTAGATAATAGTTTGTCTTTAAAAGCACTGTGGGTTTTGTTGGATAGCAAGCCCAATATTAGTCAGCTCTGTGATGTGGCATTCTAAAAATCTAAAGCAGTTTTTGGTTGTATTATGGAAGGCATAGTTTCCAGAAATAAGCAGGTGTATTTTTGCTATGATCAGACTGTATCTGGAAGAAGAAATAGCCATATTATATTTGGAATTAAAGGGTAGAAGTTGCCAAGATAGCAATTTAAGTTTGGGATAACTGCAGGGGAATAATGTCCTATGAATTAGAGCTACCAATAAGTAGATTGGGGCATATCAGGAAATAGTTTCTTTCCTCTTGTTGGCAGGCCTTCAAGTAGAGGATAGAGTAAAAATTTCTCAGATATGCTATAGTTACTTTTATTTGAGAATTGGAGTAGGGCAGGAGTCTGGGTTGGACTAGACTGCCCTTAAGATGCCTTCTAACTCTAAAATTCAGCAATCACTTTGCTTTTGGAGTATCAGATTCTAAATTTTCATTTGATATCATATAGAATAAACAAGTCATCTTGAATGGTTTATGCAAACTTAGCTTTATTCTCCAAAAAGCTTTCTTTTAGCTCTCTGAGATATTTAATGCTTCTAAACTTCTAAAGTTTGCTTATTCCGTATCTTGATGATTTAAAGCCAAGTTTTCTTTTTGCTAGCATTCTGTGAATTCCATCTATTTGGATTTTGTTCTCTGTTTCCACTGCCAATAGGTAATTTTGTATTTTACTTTATGATTTCATCAAATATGGTATTTAAGCTTTTTTGGCCTTGTTATATGTTTTTTTCTTTGTCAAAAGAGCAACATATGATACTTAAAAGAAGACCTATAATCTTCAGATTATCTCTTCATTTCCCAACTTCAATCTTATAGAAATTTTATGCCTTCTCCCAATCTTGTTGTCTTTTGATTTTATTTAAGTCAATTGTTATTCTAACTATTCATATTAATTTCCTAATCTGTCATTTTTCTTTCCAAAAATTCTGTTATGAAAATAATTTCCAATATATGCTTTAAGTGTTTTTAACACCATGAATGAATAGCTTCCCCAAAGAATGATACTGTGAACAGCTTTCGCGGTTATGATTACACAGTATAGTGAACACTCCATTTATTCCATTAAAAATCAAGGCAAACATTCATAACAAATCACAATATAATATCACAACATTACATATTATCACAGAAAACCACAATATAGTGTTCACAACAACTTAACATTAGAATGGCCACACAGTTTTCACTGCAGTGGCCACAATATCTAAAACAAAGAACAAAAGAATAATCATCTGGTTTCCTTAAGAGGGGAAACCCTCCTTACTTAATAATTCAGTCATTTCATAGTACAATAATCAATCTTCCACTCATGGGGCAATCATAGATTAACTTAATTAGTCACTTATCCAAATTCACAATTGCCAATCATTAATCACTAAATACAATCATTAGAAAATTACACAAATCCTCCACCCCTCAGTGTCCAGTAAACTTCAATTTCATCACTCATTCAATATCCAAGGAAAGGCCTTTTCTTCATCTTGATTTGGGGTGGTCTCTCAGATTCCCTGGATCCCCGTCCATGGTCCCAGCTCCTACCTGAATCCACCAGTCACATAGATTCACAGGCAGACAGCTCCCAGCAACTTGTCCAGTCGTCCAAGCAGTTCTTGTTACACACTGAAGTTTACAGGGTCCAGCACATCTCAAACCCTTCACAACTTCTGTTGCTGGAACTCAAAGATCAACCAAACCACAAATAAACAAAGTCTTAGTATTTAGGTCATGCTTCTTCAGTCCTCCAGCAGTTCAGCTGGTCCTAGGAACCAGAAGGAATCTCAGCCTTCCAGGCAGTCTTCTCAGCCTTCCAGGTGGCCTTCCAGGAAGTGACAGCCACTTTGGCCTTCCAGGCCACTTCAGCCTTCACCAGATTCTGGTCTCATAGAAAACTCCAACTCAGTTCTCAGTCAAGAAAGCCCAGTTCCCAGATGCTGGGACAATCCTGCTTCCTCCACCAGGAACCACCAGGAGGAAAATTTTTGAATCCTTATATACACACACTGGCTTCCTGTCTCAGCTAACCCCCTCCTGCCATGTCAGCAACAGAAGACAGAGTTCACAACCTCTGCCTCTTTCACAGAAGTACTTAGCCCTTAGTTACTAAATTAATTACATTACAGTGTTCTAGTTGCTGATACTTTTTTGAGAGCTCTGTTTTCTACTCTAATTTCCATTTCAATTCTTTCTTTAATTTTTTTGTTCTTCAGAACCATCAATGGAAGTTCAGAATGAAGAATACTGAATCTGGAATCAGATAACCTGAGTTCAAATACCACTACTAGAGATTACTACAGCATTACCTTGGGCAAATCACCTCACCCTTAGCCTAAATTTTCTCATCTATACAATAATTGTGGTTAAACTAGCTGATCAACAAAAAATCTTCTGTCTATAGATCTATGACTATATGCTTTTCTTCAGTAAACATTTATTTTCTGAAAGGTTTTTGTTGATATCTTTCAGTTTTACATCACTTTCATTCCTCAGTATATCTCCTTTCTCTCCAATCAGGGAGTCATTCCTTATAGTAAATGATTAAAAAGACCAACCAATATCTGAATCAAATCTGAGAATATATGAATCATTTTATAACGTGATAGAATAAAATGTTTAAAGATATCATGATATTTATCTCAATAATTTCCTTTTAATTGGGGATTCTCAAGTTGATTTCCTTTATTCCATGATATTTAGTCACTCTACTATACTCTTTTTTAAAAAAATTATATCTTCATTTTTCCTTTTTGATTAGATTTTGTGCTCCTTTTGCTGTGATAAGTTTTATGTGATGAGAATTTTCCTATTCTTTTTTGCTGTTTCTTGTTATTCTTTTATTACATTTAAGGCAATGAAATGGCATATTAGACAGAGTGCTGGGCCTGGAGTCAGCAAGGCTTGAGTTTAAATCCTATCTTAAGATACTTACCTGTTGTGTGACCTTGGGCAAGTCAATAAACCTCTGTTTGCCTCTGTTTTCTCATCTGTCAAATGGCAATAATAATATCATCTACCTATCAGGGTTGTTATGAGGATCAAATGAGACAATCTTTGAAAAGAACTTATCACAGTGTCTGACACATAGTAGGTACCATATAAACGCTAGATATCATTATTATAATTATATTTGGTGATTTTTTTGATACTTTGAGATAATAGAAGTGAGCTGTTGCTTAGAATGACCTTTTATTCAACCACCTGTCATAAGTCCCCATATTTTCCTTTCTTTTTGATGATTTTTTCCCTTTCACTCAGTCTTCTTATGGGAATTCCCTTCCTTTATGCTCCAAATTTCATCGCTAGATTCCTCTCTCATCTATCCCTGCCTATTCTCTCTTGGCCAGAATATTGGGGCTAGGAGAATTCTTAAGCCTCCACTAGACAGAAAATGGGGAGTCATCTGATTGAATTGCTATCATGGTCACACTCCACAAAGCAAGGACAAATGTCACCACAGCTGTGCAGAGATCAGAGTCTGGGGCCCAGTTACGTAAGGAATAAGGAGAAAGTGCTGGGCACAGCTAAAAGTAATATAGCTTTCTCTTGATAGTGTTTTTTCCCTCATAAAAATTGCAATGTGGTAAAATCATTTCCATTTTCTCCTTTCTTATTACGTTATTTATTACTTTAATTTTAAGTATCATATGTTGCTGTTTTGAGGTAGTGAGGGGGCTTAGACGCAGCGTCTTACTTTGCCATCTCGCCAGAAGTTCACTAGTCCATATGTGTGTAACAATCTAGCTTCCCAAAAGAATCCTACAAAAAGTACATCAAAGACTACATGAA
Source organism: Pseudocheirus occidentalis (assembly GCA_028646575.1). Classification (NCBI taxonomy): domain Eukaryota; kingdom Metazoa; phylum Chordata; class Mammalia; order Diprotodontia; family Pseudocheiridae; genus Pseudocheirus; species Pseudocheirus occidentalis. The sequence goes on from CM053595.1 coordinate 94,879,898, forward strand.
ATCAATCAAAGGCAGACTTGAAGAACAGAAGCCAGATAGAGTAAAACATTTTATGATGGTAGCCTCAGAACAAATCAAACACATCCTTGCTGATTTTTAAAACTATCATTTCTTCATAGACAAAAATATGAATCCAGATGGCATGGTGGCTCTCTTAGACTTCTGTGAGAACGGTGTGACCCAATTTATGATTTTCTTTAAGAAGAATGGAGAATTTCTTTAAAATGAATGATTTTAGAAAATTTATTTAGAAATGGAGAAATATTAACAAATTTATCTGATTAATTTGTTAATTATCTGCTGTCACCATAACTGGCTGCAGCTTTTTGTCATCTACACATCACCAAAACTTGGACAAATTTGGACTGTCATCTTGAGCCTTATTCATCTATTTTTTACCTTGATTTATTTGGAGTAGAGGTACTGTTTTAAAAAAACAGTGTCATGTAAGTTGTCTGAAAGAAAACACATTTAAACCCCACCCACTGACCCCCCCCAAAGTCCATAAGCTATATTCCTTTTGTTTCCTCTAAGTACCGTGCACTTCCTTTTACTAAACTGCTTTGAAGTTCAATAATACTTATATGGCTTCTAGGCACTTCAATCAAGTGGAATAAATAATTCACCAGAATATATAATTCTCTATCTATTTGGAAGAAGTAGAAATTAACCAATCCTTGATTTCACTGATCTTCAATTAAGCTTTTCTTAATTATCTTGTGATTTTAGCGGCATTCACCATATCCTACAACTATACATTACTATTTTTATAATTGACAGTGACAGTTAATCAGTTACATTTATTGTTCATGTTCTGTATGAAGAAGATTATGAAGAATACAGGGGGCAAAAGAATAGTATTTTAGAATATGTGGTTTCTACCCTCAGAATGAGAGCCTGTGAAATAAAATGACCATAGAACTAATTTGGGGAGGGGAGGAGTTAATTTTTTTGTATCAGTTGCTCTATTGGTACTGATATTAGTAGCAAAACACAGGACAACACATAATCCATTAATAGGTGGCATAACAGAATCAGTTTGATGAAATCCCCTAATTTCAATGTCGAGTGACCTGTAAGAATCAAAGGAACCACTTTGGTGATTTTGGTCTAGGGTCAGTCATGGGATGCTTAATTCCTGAAGAAGGTATGTTTGAACATTCAGATTTAGCATCTGGTTTCCTATCTTGTGCATAGGTCTAATGACAACTAGGCAATACAGTAGATAGGACACAGTGCCTGAAATCAGGAAGACTTGAGTTAAAACCCAGCTTTAGATACTTGTTAACTATATGATCCTGGGTTAGTCACTTAACCTCTATTTGCTTCAGTTTCTTAAACAGTAAAATGGGAATAATTACAACATCTACTTCTCAGGCTTGTTATAAGAATCAAATAAGAAAATATTTGGAAAAACACTTAGCCTGGCATGTAGTAGGCTCGACATAAATGCTTATTTCTTTCTCTTAGTAGTTAGTTTTATGTAAGATTGAGTTGGAACAGCATAAGTTTAATAGAAAAAAGCTAGCAATGTGTTTTCTTTTCTAGAATTAAATGCCAGTAGATGGTTCTAAGAGCTATAACCTTTTCCAACTCAGAAATACTTACTCATGACTTAGAGAATGTTGCTTCCATGTGAAAGATTGGGGAGAGCTATACTGTAATGGAATATTGGAAGAGTCCTTTGCCGCCCTTACTGTCATGACAACAACCATCTCCAAGAATCCAGTAGCTAAGAAGTTCATAGGATCATAATTGTTTGGCTGGAAGGATCATCTCGTCTGACTGCTTTATAAATGAGAAAATAGCATCAAAGAAATTAAGTAATTTGTGCAAAGTCATACAGGGAGTAAGAGGCAGATCTGGAATTTGGTCCAAGATATTCTAACTCCCAATCCAGTACTCATTCTACTAGACCATACTGTCTTTTTAGTTCACTTAAACATGAGGCTAGACATGCACAGAGGCAGCACTGACTTCCCTTAAATTACCTATCTAGATTTATATAAAATCTTTTGGCTTTTCTCCCAAGTTCAGTGCCAGGTTCTGCTGCTTCATTCGCATCCCTGAAACAAAATGGTGAAAGTCAGAGTCAACAGATTTGGCTGTATTGGGCACCTGGTGACAAGGGCTGCATTCACCACAGGTGGAGTAGATATTGTAGTCATCAATGACCCCTTCATTGACCTCAACTACATGGTATATATGTTTCAATATGATTCCACTCATGGCAAATTCAAGGGCACTGTCAAGGCTGAGAATGGGAAGCTGGTGATCAGTGGAAAAGCCATTACCATCTTCCAGGAACAGGATCCCACCAATATCAAATGGGGAGATGCTGGAGCCGAGTATGTTGTAGAGTCCACTGGAGTCTTTACCACCATGGAAAAGGCTGGGACTCACTTGAAGGGTGGAGCCAAGAGGGTCTTCATCTCTGCTTCTTCTACTGATGCCCCAGTGTTTATGATGGGAGTGAACCATGAGAAATATGATAATTCCCTTAAGATTGTCAGTAATGCTTCCTGCATTACCAACTGCTTTGGCCCCCTTGGCCAACATCATTCATGACAACTTTGGCATTGTGGAAGCATGATGGCATGACTACAGTCCATGCCATTACTGCTACCCAGAAGACAGTAGATAGCCCCTCTGGTAAGTTGTGGCGTGATGGGTATGGTGCTGCCCAAAACATCATCCCTGCTTCCACTGGTGCTGCTAAGGCTGTAGGCAAAGTCATACCTGAGCTGAATGGGAAGCTCACAGGCATGGCCTTCCGTGTTCCTATTCCCAGTGTATCTGTTGTGGATCTGACCTGCCGCCTGGAGAAACCTGCCAAATATGATGATATCAAGGAAGCAGTGAAGCAAGCATCAGAGAGACCCTTGAAGGGTATCTTAGGCTACACAGAGGACCAAGTTGTAACCTGTGACTTCAACAGCAATACTCACTCTTCTACGTTTGATGATGATGCTGGTATTGCCCTCAATGACCACTTTGTGAAGCTCATTTCCTGGCATGACAATGAATATGGTTATAGCAACTGTGTAGTAGACCTCATGGTCTACACGGCCTCCAAGGAGTAAAGTGAAAAGCCATGGATCTTCATCTCCAGCCAAAAAGAGGAGTTCCACCACTGGGGAGCCCTCATTCCTAACATATGTTTTTATACTAGCAATCACATGTCCCATCCACATCCTTGTTCTAATCCACCCCTGTAGTAGGGTGAGAAGCCCAGAGTCCTGTATTGTGTACCATCAATAAAGTCACCATATTCAGTGCAAAAAAAAGATTTATACACAATCCCTGAAGATGAAAGATTTCATTTATTCTTTTTGTTGGGAGGGGGTGTGAATTTAAAGTAGACAGTTTTCCCCAAATTCATGGCGAGTTTCATAATTACATAGACAACATGCATGTTTGTACAGAGGATTATTATGCATAGCATCAAGGCTGACCCACAAAATCAACAGCATTCTCCCTCTGTTTCTATCTTTGTCTCTGTCTCTGTCTCCTCTCTCCCTATTTTACTCCAATCTGGATCGAAATCTAGTGACTGAAAACACTCTAGGTAGTGACTATCAGCTTTCCTTTTGGCATTGTTGGATTTGGCAACACCCCCTATTCCAAAAGTTCTGAAGGCCATATGCTTATTTTTTAATTCAATGTGAGTATAAATTAATTTTGTCTGCACGTTTTTTTAGATTTTTTCATAATAGTCTTTGAGATTAAAGCAGGCACTCTAAAGTATAACAAAACTAGGCCTGAGAAATCATTGCCTTAGGCGGGAAAAATTATTTGAGTCTTGGCTTTAATAGTTTCTTGTGGCCCATGATTCTGAGTGCTCTCTCCTTTTGGAGTCAGGACACAGAGCAGAAAGTGCTACAGCTACTTAGAGCCCACTCTGGTGCTCTTCTGGGTTGGTTGCTTTGTTTGTTTGTAAAATGACAACTGGCCTAGGGAACTGTAAATGTGAAGACTTGTGCTACCTGTGCACATCAGCCTTCTCTCTAACAGAGAAGTCAAGTTCTTAAAGAGTTGCCTGGAACACTGAGAAGGGTAACCCACTTGCTAAATTCAATCACCCAGTATACAGCAGAGGAGATCTTGAATCCAGGCCATCTTGACTCTAGGGCTGTCCACTATGTCAAGCTGCCTCACCAGGGGAACTTGTTAGGACTAGGAGTCTCAGTTCTGTCACTATTAGATTAAAAAAAATAAATCCCCAAACATTTTCATTTTCTATTTGTTAAAAGCATACAAAGTTCATTAATTCTTTCTTATATTCTATTAATGCATTATCATAGAGATATGACTTCCCCCCATGGGACTGCTGTTAACTACATCCCAGAAATGTTTGTATGTTATTTGATTGTTACTTTCTTTTTACATAGTCATTCATTGTTTCTATAATTTGTTCGTTGTACCATTCATTATTTAAGATTTCATTGTTAAGTCTGCATTTGGTATATATATCTTTTGTCTGTGGTCCCTGAACCAATTTCTGCATGCATGCACGTGTGCATGAATGTATGTATATGTGTGTCTATGTGTTATGGTCAGTAAATGATGCATTAACGATTTCTGCCTTTTTACATGTGTTTGCAACATCTCTTTGCCCTACTACATACTAAATTTTTGTAAAAGTTCTATGTGGTAAGACATGTATTTGTATCTTTTTGTTGTCCCATTTAGGAGATGCCTTAAGTCTTTTAATTCTAGTGTCTCCATAAATATGCTGAGTTTCATATTTTCTCTTTTGTTTATCTTTCTGTTAGACTTACCAAAACTGATAAAGAGATATTGAAGTCTCTTGTCACTACTATTTTACTACCTATGTCTTCTAGAAGCTCAGATAATGTTTTCTTTATGAATTTGGATACTATGTATTTGGAGTGCATAAATGTATTACTGGTATGGATTTGTTCTCTATGGTTTCTTTCAGAATGATGCAGTTTCCTTGTTTATTCCTTTTAAAAATTCTTTGAACGTTTGCTTTTCCTTTGTTTGATGCTGTCGTGGTAACTACAGCTTTTTTTTTTCTCTTTAATTCACTTAATGCGCAGAATTTTTTCCATCCTCAATTTTATTTTGTATATGTCTTTGTTTTTCAAATGTGTTTCTTCTGAGCAATAGATTTTAGAGTTTTGTTTTCTTGTCCAATCTGTCATTCTTTTAAATTTTAGTCAATTGTTTAATCCATTTGCATTTACAGTTATGAGACTTAGGTTTATATTTTTATCCATCTCATCTCTAAAATTGTTTATTTTTTAAAACTTTTTTCATATTATGATTCTTCACTCTTCTGCTGAAAACACAGTATTATGTTCCTTTACTTACTTCATTTTAATCTTTTTTTCAAGGTTATCATGTTCATAGTGACTTTTTCCCTCACACTGGTTCCTCTTTCCTCATTTATTGGCCTTTTTTTAGGATTTTGCTTATTAGTTCCTTTTTCCTCTGGTTATGTGTTTCTTTCCACTCTTTTTTCCTCTCAGTTATCCAAATTGATTCCACCTTGCTGTCCTCCCCTTCAGTTAGTTCAATTCATTAATTTTTATTTATTTGCATCCCTTTCAAAAAGAATTTTTCCTCATTCTCTTAATTATTCATTTTCTCTTTCAGTCTACTCTAAGCCCCCACTCTCTAACTCATTGCCCCTATAATTATTTGGTTTCTCTCTATTCTCTGTATTTCTCATGCAATCCAAGTTTCCCAGGAATCCATTCTAGGCTCTCTTCTCTAAGCCATTTCTAGCACTGCCTTGGGGGACCATCTCCAGTCATCCTGATTTATATCTTGTCAATGGACCCAGATGGCTCCTGAGGGGAAAGTGAGGCTGGTGACTTTGCACAGCCCTCCCTGACTTAATTCCAATCCACTTTCAATTCATGGCATCACCCTCACGATGTCATGGCCCTCCTCAAGAATGAATGACAGGGGGGAGGAGCCAAGATGGCAGCATAGAAGCAGCAAAGCACTGCAGCTCCCACACAAACACGCTAAAAACTCATGTAATGGGACTCTAAACAGATTGTCAAGCTCCAAAACTCTCCAAAAGACAGAAAGCACATCTGTTGCTACAGGCAGCTCAGGAGGTGGGGCTCTTCACAGCAGTCTGGGAACGGCAGCAGAAACACTGGCCAGGTCAGGCCCTGGGTCATCAGGTGGGGAGCCGTGTCTATAGGAGAGCAGATCGGCTGCACTGGAGGCACAGTTACCACATTTATCAGGCCAGAAGGGAAAAAAGGCTAAGAGAAAGGTCAGTGGATTTTGCGAACTCAGGAGGAGAAGAGCAGGTCTGGCCAAACTGCTCCCAGGGCAAGGAAGCAGTGGGAGGCGGC
>CM053595.1:94886738-94909874 GCA_028646575.1 Pseudocheirus occidentalis
TCATTTCCTTCAAGAATTAATTCATCTTTCTGGGCTTGAGAAACAGCACAAGCAACACCTGGTCTCATGCGCACTCTTCAGATATATTTTTCACCCAAGAAATTTCTGATTTCAACAAGTGAGCCATTCTCTTGAAAAACAACATTGATGGGGAAGTGAGCGTACACAGACCTCATCTTGTAACGAAAACCCAGGGTAATGCCTTTGATCATGTTTTGTACATGACTACAGATTGTGCGCACAGTTGCAAGTTCTTTTCGATTTCCCCACCACTTGTCTACCCAGAGCCTTTTTTTCTTCTTTCCAAGGAGACTGAGCTCAACATTGATATAGTTGAAATCCCTATGGAAGATTCCTCTGGGCCCCTTCACAATAACAGTCCGACCCTTAAGAGAGATATCAACATTTTCTGGAATGTCGACCGTCTGGTTGCTTAGAATGGTCTTCATTCTGGTAGTGAATGGGCCAAAGAGGTCAAATATATTTTTACTAGGTGCTCCACCTTTGGTATAAGTGGAGCCACTGTTTTATTTTAGCAAGTCATTTATCCTGAGTGAGCAGAGGAAAATTATCTGTTCTTGAATTAATAAGATGGAATATCACTAAAAATATCCAGAAAACTAGCTGAAGAATCAACTGTTGGATTCCAAATAGCATTGGAATTTTTGTCAACATAACCAAATAAACAGATTTAATATTTAAACTACTCTTTAGCCTATGTGAACATAGTTCCTTAGTCTGACATATTGCAGGACGAGTAAAGATTTTTCTTCTGGTCTGTTGTGAACGGAACAATATAATGATTTTTCAAAAAGAGTCAAAGTAGATGATGGTGGCTTCATGGCAAGACTGAGATCAATGCCTCTTCTATTGATTTCAAAGCTTGTAGCCAATATCAATATTCATTGGGACAAGGAATGTTTCATTGAATACAGAGGTTGAGCATCCCACTCATTTCCATTATGAATCTGAAAGCAAAGCTAGAGCCATGTTGAAATTCAATGAAGCTTTACAACAAGATCATCATTCTAGCCAAAGTAGTTCCAACCATTCAAACATGTGTACCTTTCCTAGAACAATGATGGAGGATAAGATAGAATGAGGTGGAGTAGTAGAAGAAACATAGGGGATTTGCTACAGCTCTAATTTCACTTCTAACAATAACTTGGTCATAGGATCAGAGATATCACAACCTCTATGTGCCTCTCCTCTAATTTCTCATCCTGTGAAAGGCAATGTGACTTAATGGATAGATTCCAGGATTCAAAGAGAGGAAGACCCGGGCATGAATCCTAACTTAGACACTTAGTAGCTTTTAGTCCATGAGCAAGTCACTTATCCCTTCTGAGCCCCAGGTTGTCATCTGTAAAATGGAGATGATAATAATATTCTCTGACTCATAGGGGTGTAGTAAGGATCACATGAAGTGTTTGCAAATTATGAAGTGCTATTTTGATGCTAGCTATTATCATGATCTAAAATGGGCATCAGAATCACTGACTTCTAAGCCTCATAAAGATACTATGAGAATACAAAGAGAAAATGTGAATGTGCTCCGAAAATGTGAAATACCTGCACCTTCAAAGGTATTGCTATTGAAAGTAGGAATAATAAATGACATTCATGTAACACCTTCAAATGTATGCACAGTGTTGTGCATACATATCACAATTAAACCTTAAAATAACCCAGTGAGGTATGTATTAAAAGTATCATCATGCCCCATTTTATAGATGAGGAAACTGAGGCTCAGATAAGGTAAGCATCTCACTCAGGGTCACAAAGATCTATAAGAGATAAAATACGAATCCTTACCTTTCTCTTTGGAATCTAGCAACTCTCTCCACTACTCCATATTGCTTTTCACAGACATAGGACTAAGAGAGGTACTAAGGAAGTAATAATATAAGAGGAAGAGAATTTGAACTTTCAAAACCTGTTTTCCTTGCCTCAACTTTTAGAAAAAGTTTTTTTCATTAAATTTCCTGAGTTTTATTATGCCTTCTTTCTAGTCAGGTATCAGTGAGGGAAACTATAAGCTTAAATATTTAAGAACTGAAGGCAATGAAGGCGAAGAAAGAGTAAATCAGGGTACAGGGCAAGGAAGTTATTACACAGATGGGTTCATGTCATAGAAATCAAGGATTTAAGGATCTATCAAGGATTTAACCTTGAAATTCTGGAAGAAGAAGAAGAAGAAGAAGAAGAAGAAGAAGAAGAAGAAGAAGAAGAAGAAGAAAAACAACAACAACAGCAACAACAACAACAACAATAACCATAACAGCAACAGCAAGAACAAGATGTTACAAAAGATCAAGAACACAAAGAAGAACAAGAACAAGAATGAGAACAAGAACAAAAGGAAGAAGGAGAAAGAGGAGGAGGAAAAAGAAAGAGCTAGAGAGAGGAAGAGAAGGGGAAGAGAGAGAAGCACAAAACAATAAAAACAAAAACAAAAACAGAACAATAACGACAAGAACAAGAGTAACAAGAGCAAAAGAATGAGATCAAGGAAAAAACAAGAACAAGAATGAGATGATAAAAAAGAAGAATGAGAAAAAGAATGACAAGAAAGCGAACAAGAACAACAACCAGAAGAACAAATGAATTTGTGATTCTGTTGGATCCAAGTTCAAATCCTGCCTCAGACCCTTACTAGCTTTGTCGTCCTAGGCAAGTCACTTAACCTTTCAGATTTGTATGTAAAAAAGGATAGTAACCACATCTACCCTACAAGAGAGTTCTGAGACTCAGATTAGATTACATTAGTAAAGTGTTTTGCAAACTTTAAAATGCTACATAATGGTTATTTATTATAATTAATATCATCATCATCATCATCGAAATAGGGTGTTCCCAGTGAAGAAATTCCTTGATCAATGCTGATCTGCATCTGCACCAGCTACTGCTATAAGCAGAGTTGGAATTCAGGTCTTCTTCATTCTGAAGTCAGTTTGCTATCCATTAAACATTTCATTCAGTGGCTCAGTTTAACATCTTGAAATAAAATGTCATCCAAAACATTTTGAAAGATCTCCTAATTACTCCATTCTACTCACTCTTTATTTCAATCAAACTGAACTACCCTCTGTCCATTGAATATGGCTTGAGTTCCAAGACCTCTATGAATTGTGCAAGGTTCTTCTCTATGTTGTAAATGTCCTTCCTCCATATCATCAACCATTGAACTTCTATCCATCCTTTGATGTCCAAGGCAAATGTACTTATTCCATGAAGCTGTCCTTGATACTACTTATAAGTAATGATATCAGGGGTGGCTAGGTGGCGCAGTGAGTAGAGCACCGGCCCTGCAGTCAGGAGTACCTGAGTTCAAATCCGGCCTCAGACACTTAACACTTACTAGCCATGTGACCTTGGGCAAGTCACTTAACCCTAACTGCCCTCCAAAAAGCAAAAAAAAAAAAAAAAGTAATGATATCCACTTCACCGCCAACCCCAACCCCCAAATCACCTAGCAATTTGTTTTCCAACTCCCTAATACATTTTCTTATAACTGTATGTACGATAACTCTCTGTGTTGGGGTATTATCTACCTACTTGTTTGTAATCTCCTCTGTGTCAGAGACTTTGTCTAATCTAAATTTTGTGAAGTTTGGGATCTGTGTAAAGTCAATGACAAAACAGCTACTAATCATCTGAATGATGTAGACATTTCAATTAAACAGGAAATGTTCCTCACCTAAATGAATACTTGAGTTAAGGAAAATAATGATAGTAATATATGTATATATATGTATACGTGTGTGTGAATATATACATATATATGTCACTTTAAGTTTGGAAAATCCTTTAGACAAACTAACTCATTTGATCCTCACTACAACCTTGTGTGGTATGTACAATTATTATCCCCATCCCATCCATGAAGAAATGGAGGGTTAGAAAGGCTAAGGAACTTGTCTGTGCTGACACAGAGACTGCATAAGGCAGGATTTTCATTTAGGCCTTCTCCACTCCAAGGCCATTATTCTAGTAACTGTGTCACCTAGTTGACTCTATAGCACAAAATTACAAATCTGTAATATACTTTTTTTAACGAAAATAACTGTTCTCCCTACTCATTCTCTCTGCTGTTCATATCCTATATGACCTTGGGCTAGATACTTCCCCCTTCTGTGGGAAGCATCTGTTTACTCAAATAGAAGGTCTCTGTTTACTTCTATAGAAAGTGAGAGATGGATTAGATGATGTCCATAGCCCTTTCCAACTGGAAATCCTATGATCCTGGTGGTTTAGGAATGAGGATTTCAGTAGAGGGATTTATAATGTTGTACTATAGCAAATGGATATAATGAAATAAAAACAGCATTAAAAAGATTATTCTTTCTCTTAACAAACATTCAAGTAATATACAGTGCTTAACCGGTGTTTATTGAATGACTAAATGACTTGATCATAATGACATTTGGGCTCATGATAGCAGCACCCTTTCAGATAGTACTTTGCAGGTATAAAGGATTTTATATTCATTACCTTATTTTGTCTTTACAAGAACCCAATAAGGTAGTATGTTATTATGACCCAAATGTCATTATCCCCATTTTACAAGTGACCAAATTAAGGCTAAGAAAGGAGAAACGACTTGCCCAAGGTAATGGTTAATAAGTAGCAGAGACAGGACCCATATCCAGATTTTCTCACCTTCTCAGATCAGGGGTTAAAAACAAAGGTTTAAACAGATGAAAAGGCACTGTTACTCCAAAGTCCTCATGAAAAAGCCACTAATAACTTTTTATCTAATGAGTTTCATTTAAAGAATGTTGCAGTCATGGGTCCTGCCCTCAAGAAGTTCACAGTCTAAGAAAAAATACTACTCATAGCACAGAAGACAAAGCTGACTGGCCCAGGCAGGTTTCTTTCAGTCTATTAACTTTGCATCTTAATTCAGAAGCTTTTAACTGCTCACCATTGGCACCAGTGATTTTCCTTCCCTACCTCTCATTCATTTTCCTTAGTCTGTTTCTATTCCTCAGTTCACTTTTGTTTGGGAACTCTTACATGGCTAAATAAAACAAAAAATGGTCCCCAGCCCTAATTGCCAGTTCAAACACTGTCACCCACTGTTGATTTAATAGGAATAAACCATCTTCAGCAAAGAAAACAGATGCATGGTAATATTTTTTTAATTGTACAGGCTTAGCATCCAAAACTGACTCTGTTAAATCAGACATTTATGCACAGGTCATATCTGAAGATCATCATTTTGAATAGTATCAAGACACTCTAGTCTCTGTTCCCTTGGAGGGTTACTGCATGACCCTTGAATATGAACAGAGATTATCAAACAAACCTACAATGTACCAGAACGTAGCTGCAAAGAGAAAGGGAGATAGAGATGCACTGACTGAAAACAAAATTCTCTCTCCAGCTCAGGTCCGCAGTCCTCATTCCAGAAAAAGAATCATGATGTTGTGCTTGTGGCCTTGTATTCAGAAAACAAAAAACTTTTCAGAACATGAGAGATCTGGCTCCTTCCTTTCTTTCCCCAATACCTAGCTCCTTAATGGGTTGGCCAGAGAGAAAATTTCACTTTGGGTCAAAATGTATAATTGGATCATAGCCTGAGATGTGTAAGGAACCTGAGGGGCCATAAAGTTCAATTCCCTCATTTTACAGATGAGAAATTTAAGGGACAATTATGTTGAGTGACTTACCCAAGGTCACACAGGTAGCAAGAGGAAAATTCTAATCAAAATCACAAGACTCCAAGTTCAACTCCCTTTCTATTAAAAAAAGTGGGGAGGAGGAATCATATGGCTAAATGAGAGTGGTGCTGATGCTCCTGTCTCACAGACATCATTCCCTGACCTGCTATTCCATTTAACCTCAAGGACTATCTCCATGTGACTCTTTAGTGAACCAGTGGTTCTCAACTTTCCTAATGCCACAACCCTTTAATACGGTTCCTCATGTTGTGGTGACCCCCAACCATAAAATTATTTTTGTTGCTACTTCATAACTGTAATTTTGCTACTGTTATGAATCATAATGTAAATATCTGATATGCAAGATGTATTTTCATTTTTACAAATTGAACATAACCCACAGGTTGAAAACTGCTGCTTTAGTTGGATATGGAAATTCAAAGATTCACTAGCCCCCGATGCAGGAATTTGACAAATATCCACTTTCTGAGAGATGTTTCTATTCCCAATTGCAATCTTGTTTCAATCTAGATCATACAATGTCCCTGATGATTTGGATTAAGATTTAATTTAACTAATGCATCCTATCTTTTTTCCAGGTTTAAGTTGGCACAGTAGAAATGGGAGTTCCAGATGTCCCTATACAAAGATGTTGGGGGAAGGATAGAAGAGGGAGAAATTAAATTGATTGTAAAAGCCAGAGAATTCAAGTGATCAACTTGTACTATTTTGTGTTTTCTTCTATTAAACGTTCTCTTACTGCCTTCTTTCTGGCGAGAAGTCCCATTTTAGTAGAAAGCATAGTAGCCTGTGACCTCACAAAGTCATGGTGATGATAATGGTGGTGGTACAAACTAACATTTACGTAGTACTTTAAGATATGAAGAGTATTGAGGATGGCAGATTAGAGGTAACCCAGATGAACTCTTTCAATATTCTCCTTCAAACAACTTTAAAATAATGCTTCAAATCAAATTTTGGAGCAGGTGAGCCAACAAAAGGTTAAAGCAAAACATTTTTCTGGTCCAAGAAAACTTAAGATGAGAAGTTGGTAACATGGAAGTAGAAGCCCGTCTGGAGCCCACATCAGCAGCAACAGTGTCTGCAACAGCAGCATCCTTGGGAACGCTCAACGTAGAGATGGTAAAGGGGTCAAACAATTGGTCAGAAAGAGATTGCAAAGGACCCTTTGCTAGCACTGGGAACAACTGGCACTGATTGGCAACTCTGTTGCCTATAAACAGTTCTGGGCTGCACTTCTGGGTTAGGAAGGAGATCTGAGGGTTGGTTACAAGGGGCTCTGGTTCAGTTCCAAACAAAGGAAGTGTTAGTAACTGTGGCTACAGGGGACACGGGGGTCCTTCTTAGGTAAAGAGTAGAGTGCAGACCAAGAGAGTAGTGACTATACCTCTCCCAGAATCACTCCACCTTAGCAGCACCAGAAACTTGCAAATCCTCAGAACTATCTTTGAAAACAGCAATATGAAAAAGTCTAAAGCTTAAGATGGTACTTCCCCTCCTTGAGATGAGAAATGCCTAACTTCAACATAAAGCTCAAAGCTAAGAAATAGGCTAGAAAAATGAGCAAATCACATTTTTTAAAACTGACCATGAAAAGCTTCTAGAGTGGCAGGGGAGACTGAGACATAAATTGAGAACAGCCGCAAACACAGCCTGAAAGAAAATTGCTAATTGGACCAAAGTCCAATAAAAATTCCTAGGACAGCCAAAGACAGACATAAGAGTTGTAGAGGAAATTTTGGGAAAAGAAGGGACAGTGAGGCAAGAAACCTATGAAAAGAGAAATTAACCACTTGATCAAAGAGGCACAAAAAACTGGAAAAAAACACCTTAAAATAGAATTGGCCTAATGATAAAAGAGGTACAAAAATTCACTCAAGAAAAGAACTCCTAGGGGCAGTTAGATGGCACAGTGAATAGAGCACTGGCCTTGGAGTCAGAATGACCTGAGTTCAAATCCAGCCTCAGACACTTGATCACACTTACTAGCTGTGTGACCTTGGGCAAATCACTTAAACCGAATTTCCTTGCCTTCCCCTCTCCAAAAAAAAGAAAAAAGAAAAGAACCCCTTAAAAGCATAATAGGCCAAATGGAAAAGGAGGTACAATTTCTTGTTAAAGAAAATAATTCCTTAAAAATTAAAATTGGGCAAGTGGAAGCTAATGACTCCATGAGACATCAAGAAACAATAAAACAAAGTCAATAGGATGAAAACAAATTGAAGGAAATGTGAAACATCTCATTGAAAAAACAACCAATCTGGAAAATACATAAAGTGGAGATAGTTGAAGAATTACTGGACTATCTTAAAACTGTTATCAAAGAAAGAGCTTATACATCATATTACAAGAAATTATCAAGGAAAACTGCCCTGATATCTTAGGTTTGTAGAGTAAAAGAGAAATGTGAAGAATCCACTACCACCTCCTGAAAGAGATCTCAAAATGAAAAATTCCAGGAATATTATAGTCAAATTCAGAGTTGTCATGTCAAAGAGAAAATACTTCAAGCAAGCAGAAAGAAACTATTAAAATATCATGGAGCCACAGTGAGGATCACACAAGATTTAGCAATTTCTACATTAAAGGAGAAGAGGGCTTGAAACAGGATATTAAGGAAGGCAAAAGAGTTAGGATTACAACCAAGAATAACCTTCACAGCAAAACGGAAAATAATCCTTCAGGGGATAAATGGCTATTTAATGAAATAGATGACTTTGAGCATTCCTGATGTAAATACTTAATTGTGTGTAAAAATATATCTTACCCAATAGGAAAATAGGAAGGGAAAGGGGGGAAGTGTGGGGAGGCATGAATAATGAAAGGGAGGACAGATTAAGGGAAATAATAGAAAAATAGATTTTTGACAAGAGATAGGATAAAAGGCAAGAATAAACTGAAGAAAATGGGATGGAGGGATAATACAGTTAATAATCGTTACTGTGAATGTGAGTGGGATAAGCTCATCCCTAAAACAGAAGCAGAAAGGGCAATGGATTAGAAACAAGAATCCAACAAAATATTGTTTAAAAGACACACACTTCAGACAGATAGACACACTCTGAGTTAAAATAAAGGGCTAGAACAGAATCAATTATGTTTCAGCTGAATGAAAAAAAAAAAGGCAGGAGTGGCAATCATGATCCCAGACAAAGCAAAAGCAAAAACTGACCTAATTAAAAGGGACAAACAAGTAAACTACATTTTGCAAAACGTTTAAGTAATGTCAAAAAATTTTTACAGCAAGTTTTGCTGATGAAGGCTTTGTTTCTCAAATATAAACTAAATACAGAACTGAGTCAATTTTATAAATGTAAGAGCCATTTCCAAATAATCAAAGGATAGAAATAGGTAGTTTTCAGAAAAAGAAATCAAAGCTATATCTAATCATATTTTAAAATGCTCAAACTCATTATTGATTAGAGAAAGGCTAATTCAAATGACTCTAGGAACTATCTCACACCTTTCTTAAAATGACAAATGCTAAAGGTGAAGATGGGAAAGTAGGTACACTAATGAATTATTGGTAGAGTAATGAACTGGTTCCACCACTCTAGAGAACAATTTGGAACGAATTCAAAGGTCTACAAAACTGTGTGTATCATTTGACCTAGAAATTCTGCTACTAGGTTTGTATCCCAAAGAGACCAAAGGAAAAGGAAAAAGGACCTATATGTACAAAAATATTTATAGCAGTTCTTTTGGGGGTGGTAAAGAATTGGAAATTGAGGGGAAGTTCATCATTTGGGGAATGACTGACCTTTGTGAGCAAATAAGGTTGTGATGAAATACTATTGTGCTGTGGGAAATGACTAGGCATGTGGTTTCTGGGGGGGGGTGTGGGAAACATGACATGAATTGATGCAAAGTGAAGTGAGAACTGGGAGATCACTGTGCACAGTAACAGCAATGTTGCAATGATGATCAACTGTGAAAGACTCAGATACTTTGATCAATACAACTCTCCAAGACAATTCCAAAGAACTCATGATAAAAAAAAATGTCTCCAGAGAGAGAAGTGATTAACTCTGAGTGCAAATTGAAACATAATTTTCTCATTTTATTTTTCTTGCTTTTTTCTGAAATATGGCTACTATGGAAATATGTTTTGTATGTTTTCATATGTATAACTGATATCGTATTGCTTGCCTTCTCAATGACTGGGGAAGGTGTAGGAGGGAGGGAGAGTATATATAATTCAAAATTTGAAAACAAAGGAATGTTAAAAATAAATTTAAAAAAATAAAATGTAGCCCCTAAATTGAAAAAAAAATTGCAGAGTATTTTATGTATATTGTTTTGGTTGATTTTCACAGCAACCCCATGAACCAGGTGCTATTTTTAACCTCAGTTTACAAATAGGGAAACTCAGGCTAAGAGAGATTCAATAACTTACCCGGGAGCTAGTAAGTGTTTCAGTAGAGAATTTGAACTCAGGTCTTCCTGACTTCGGATACAGAGTTCTGTCTCTTTTTCTCACTAAGAGCTCCAAAACCATTTGGGGGTGGGAGTGCTGTTTTGTTTACTTTGCCTTTAACTTTTACCAGTCTTCTGATGGAGGAGACATGAGTATGTGCCCCTGCCTTCAAGGAGCACACCGGTCATTAAGGCCGAAAAATGAACACACAGAAACAGTTAGAGAATAATTAAGTGCTAAATTGTGCAGTACTAAGTATAATAGGAGCTAGTTTCTTTGAGTCCCTCCCCAGAGCCTGGGGTCAAATAAAGCTGCTTTGTCTGAAGGGTCTTTTCCAAAGTGTCCCTGTGTTCTCCCAGATTTCCTCTTGACCCTGCTGGCTCCACTTCAGCTGGCAAGGCTTTGCATTTCTAGAATTTGCTCTTCAAAGCTTGGCAGGAACCAGGTTGCTGCCATCGCAGCCCTTTCTGACTGGAGGAAACCTCCCTGCAGAATAGTATGATTGGAAATAGAATCTGCCACCAACAGTTAGAATTCTGCAGCTGTATTTGAAGGCAGTTTCTGCCTTACAACTTTCAGTTAATGTACAGAGGCAGAGTGCCACAGGGTTTGCTTACTCAGAATAAAATTTCAGTGTGATATACTGGAAAGATTATTTGGATATGGAGGCGAATGCTATGGGCTCATTTCCCAGGTCTAGTGTCGGGTGGTCTTGGGCACCTCTCTCTCCTTCTTTACGCTGCAGTTTCCTTATCTATAAAACAAAGAAGTTGTCCTAGATGACTTCTAATGTCACTTTTAGTTCCAAAATCTATGATAATTTTATTTGTTTAATTCCTAACAGATGACAGAGAGGCCAGACTACACATGCACTACCATCTTAGAATGCAAGGCAAGCTAATTTTCACTTTGGAGCAGATCTCATCATCCATTGGCCACTGGCACAAGTGGGTGAGAAGGAATCTAGATGGCAGACCAGAAGAAAAAGTCACATCACTTCCAGGCATTCTTTTCTAGTCTGGCAGAAAAGGATTATTTATTAGAATGGACAAAGATATGGACTCTTATGCCATCAGTACACAGCAAAAAAAACCTGATACTCAAAAGAGAATGGGCCCCCTCCCCCTGGTAGAACTGGCAAGGACTACTTCATTTGTGTCTTTGTATCCCCAGCACCTAATAAAGTATCTTGGACATATTTAGTGCTTAATGGGTATCTTCTGATGATACTTATTGAATTTGAGGGTGGGAATTTTCATGGGACAAATATAATCATTAATTACTTCTTTCTTCTGGGTCTCCTAGCCCAAGTGAGTGATGTAGCCTCTGCTTGCCCTCAGTCCATCTCTAGGTGCAATGAGCATCACTCTGCATTGAACATGTGAGATGGAAAAAGGAGTAGTAGGGGGAATGAAAGTCCTGCTTTAGGTAAGATAAGCCAGCATTGGAACTGTGTGGAATGAATGAAAACTTCTCAGTCTGGAATGTTCCCCTCCCCTGACTGCTGTCAATCACTTTTACCTTCCTTTGTCTGTTTTCCTGCCTTGGTGAGACCCGTCCCACCTTCCTTCCCTTGCAGTCCCAGTAGGGAAGAGATTGGTGGGGTGGGCTTCTCCACCAAGGAGAGGAAACAGCTGGGCTGGGAAAGAGGACAGACGAATTAGGTCTTTAAATTCTAGTTCTGATCTTTGAAACTCTCTCTCGGCCCTCTGCCTTATGCACCAACATGGGTAAGATAGCTCTCTTCTCTATGATGAGTCATGGGGCAGATAACTCTCTTCTCCGGGGAAGAGAATAAACTCCTTTTCTTATCTAAGGCATCTCTGTGTTTACTTTTCTAATTAAATTAAGGATAATGGGTATTTTTCAACCCAAACAGAACCAATGGGAGAAAGTTGCAGAGTTTTACTCCATTTACAGGAAAGTAAAACAAACAAACAAACAAAAACAATTTTGCAACATTTAGAGCTTGCCCAAATTGGAGTGGGATATCTCTGAAAATTATGAATTTCCCATCACTGGGCTTAAGAAGCAGAGAAGTTGGAAAATCACTTTGCAGAGATATTGTAGTCTCCTTCATTGGTAAGGAATGGACAAGATGGCCTCAGAGGTCCTTTCCAGCTCTGAGAGTCTGTGATTCTGGGAATAGCTGCCCCTGGAGAAGAAATAAGACTGCTAGCAGCACTGTGAATAGAGCACTGGGCCTGAAGTCAGGAAGACACATCTTCCTGAATTAAAGCCTGGTTTCAGATACTTCCTAGCTACATGACCCTGGGCAAGTCACTTAACCCTATTCACATCAGTTTCATCATCTGTAAGATGATTGAGAAGGAAATGGCAAACCACGCCAGTATCTTGGCCACAAAAGTCCCAAATGGGGTCATCAAAGAGTCAGACATGATTGAAACAATTGAACAACAGCAACCAAAAAGGTAAGCAACAGGGAAATATTTGAAGCAGAATAATGGAAAAGAAAGCCTTATAATAGAAGAGACTGAAGAGGAATGATGAAAGGTAATGTAGAGAGACCAACAGTCTTTCATTTTGGGAAGGCGGTGGTGGAAATTCACCCTTCCAAAGAAGTCAAGGCAGAGAGAAAGGAGGGAAGAGAAGGTGGATATGCTGAACTAACAGCAGTCTTTTCAGTCTCCCATTTGGCTCTCCCCTTTCTGCAAGAAAATTAAATCCTGCTGTAATCATATTCATTGTATCAATTTACATATACATCATGTTTTATAGGATCCCTTGAGTGAGGTAATTAATACGCTATGTTCTTCAATTATGTGTTCCATTCTTCTCTTCCTGTTGGCATTCTTACACAAAGCACCTTCCCCTTGGCTGGGAGCCTTTCCCTACTTACTCCTGGGTGTGTGGAGGATGGATTTGTGTGGTCCCCAACTGCTGTCACTGGGATCCCATCTGCCAAAATCTGCACACCTCCACAACACACACACACACACACACACACACACACACACACACACACACACACAGCGGCAATTTTTTTAATGGGAAAAAAATATTCAACCTTATAGCATTCTCAGTCTCCTTCCTGCCTCCTTAGCCTCTCACCCCTCCCTCCCCTTCCAAGAAAGGAAAAAGAATGTTATGGGTGCTAGGTAAGCAGAGGACAGTGGGCTTGGAAGCATTTAGGAACAGGCAAAGCCTTACATAGCCTGGCAGACAGCAAGGGCTTTTCCTGCGTTGATTTAACTTACAATATATTTCAGTGTCTTTGCTCCTCTGGTGAAGAGTGAGTGGTGTGAGGCAGACAGCCAAAATAATGTTTTAGCGGGCTAGAAAATCCTGGGACTTATTTTCCAAAGTTTCCTTTACCTTAAAAATCAATCAATAACAGTGGCAACAACAATAATAAAATCTAGTAGCTCCTGCCACGTGTGAAGCCAGGCACAAATGCAGAAAAGCAGGGCTCGGACAGAGGGGTCTGGGCTCCCCCTCTTCAGTCAGCTTTCTGATGTCTGGGTGAGATACAGTGCTCAAAGTTCATTCACTATCCTAAAGGAAGAATTCCCAGGCTTGGGCAACAGAGGTCCCCAAAAAGTAGTGAGTGGAGAGAGAGAGAGAAGGCTAAATTTGGAATCACAGGACTTGGAGCTCAGATCCTGAGTTTGTGACTTTGGGCCAATCACTACATTTTTTCAGGGCCTCAGTTTCTTCATTTGCCAAATTAGGAGGTTAAAGTTAAAGACTTCATAGTGTCTTTCAAGTTCTAGATATAGGGTCCTAACTTCAGAAAAAACTCCAGGGCTTGGGAGTTCACCAACAAGGCCAAATAAGCAACATTTCTTGGATCCTCCTGCCTGCCCTCTCAAAACCCATGAGTAGCTCATTCCCCAGGCTTTTTTTTTTTTACTTCCAGTTAGTTAACCAAGTAAATCCATGCACCTAAATATATGCAGCAACTACATGGAGGGAACGAGAGAAATGCTTAATTGTTTAAGCAATATTTCTTTATAAATTCCCGAATTTCACTTCCCTAAATCTTGCACTGAATTTTGTCAGTTTATAAATTTGCAACTTGGCAGTAGGAAAGAGAGAAAGGGGGTGAGGGGTGGTGTTGAGAATCCAACCTAGGGGCGTTTTCCTCATAGACACTGAAAAATAAAGACCATTAGCAAAAAAAAAAAGTATAATTAAATTAAAATGCTAGCTTGCCAAGAAGCTCAGCAAATGGGAAATATATCAAACTGTGATAATACAAATGGGCTATTTCTCAAGGTGTGAGAATGTCAATGGGATAAACTTGGATAATTTGCTGACTCTTTATGCCTCAGGAAGGTAGAGTCCTGGCTTAAAAATAAATTAAGAGGAGAACACATGTACATATAACAACATGTTATTTGTACAATTGTTAACCATATTAGCTCAGCCACAGTTGGGATCTTAGGATTTCAGAGAGGAAAAAAAAATCACCTTTCAAAACATTTTGCTTTTTGATAAGGGCACCACCCCCCCATCTCAAGCTCCCCACAGAAATACTATCTTGATTTTTAAAATTTTATTAGCCACAGGATGCACTTTTCCAGGTCCATTCCAATTGATTTATTTTGAAAATACATTTTCCAGTTAAGTTTAACACACTCGCTTAACGATGGGCCCCAGCGTTCTTTTTTCAAAACAATCTCATAATGGCTCCATAGTTCTTGGTAGAATATTGAAAATTACTTTTGGCATGCAAGTTCATTTTGTTAATTCCTCTTTTAGTGCGCAAATAACCTTTGAAAACCGGCCTCAAGGTGTTTATGTGTCAGGACAGTATCAAAAATTATTCAATGGCCAAGTCACATGTCAACACTTCAGAGCCCCAATCTTGGGGTTCCACTCATTTTCGCGGCTTTGCTGCCCCCTAGTGTAGAAAACGCCGTAGAACATGCCGGGCTTGTTTAACATCCAACAGCAACATCACCTAACATGAATGTACAGAAAACTCTCATTCTTGGTTCTTTTAGGTTAGAAGTGGTAAAATATACAAAACAAGAAAACAGGAAATCCCAAGATGAATTCTCTCAAGGAATAAGTAACTGGAGAGAAACTTATCAAATGTTTTCTTTGTGCCAGACATTTTTTTAAAGACAAAACACCTGTAACCAAAGAAATGTATCCAAAAACAAAAAGAACTAAGTCCCTTAGGTTCAGGCACATATGCCATTGCACTTTAATATCCCTTCCTTCTGGGTGGAAATGTACTGAAGAAGGAAAGGATTTGGGTAAACTATAGCGTGGTACAAGGAAAGGGAATCTGTCTGCCTAAACTGCAACGCTGAAGGCAAAGGACACATAGAACTTAGAGTTGGGAAGGAATTTCTATATCCCTTATTCCACTTCATTTTATAGATATATGGAAACGTGAGGCCCAGAAACACTACGTTTTCCCAAGGTCATATAAAGAGTTAGTGGTAGTCAATGGCTGAAGTTGTTTTAACTGCATATCTAATGATTTAGCCATATGCCATTCCTGTAGAATATAAGATCTCTGATTCCAGGGACTCTTTAATTTTTGTGGTAACGTGCAGTGAGAAAAGAAGATTGAGGTTATGAATAGGAAATAGGAAGAGCTGTTCCAAACCTTTACCTTGATGACTGAGTAGAAGGCAGGGTAGGAAGCAGAAGGCTTTTTCACTTAATAATGTATATAAACATAAGCATTAAGGGTAGTATGGTTTATTATTTTATGTGTATCACAGTGCCTGACACAGTGGGAACTTTAAAATATTTTTGAATTTACCTGAACATTGCACTGCCTGCTCTTAACCTTGACTGGAACTCAGCAAAGTCTGCCTTCAGCACTGACTACCTCCTCTTTCTTAGTCCTTTTCCCTAGTTTTGGTCTTGATTCCTTCCATTTCAAAATTCCTTACTTCTCTATCTGATAAGACACTAACTCTTTAGAACGAATTATGCTAAGCCTGGTAACTTTTCTAGAACCATCTGGCAGACATTTTAGGACATAGTCAAGAGAAAAGAGACCAAAGAAAGCAATTTCTTTTTTTTTAATTTTCTAAACTTTTTTTTTTCATTTACATCATTCATTGCAATAAGATTTTGGTTTACAAATTTTCTCCCAGTCTTTCCCTTACCCACCACCCCAAAACAGCAATCCCACTGCATACCCCCTCCCCTAATCTGCTCTCTCCTATATTCTCCTCCATCACCCCTCTGACTTTCTGGTAGGGCAAGTTGGATCTCCCCACCCCAGTGCCTGTATATTTCCCTCCTTCCTATTCCACCCCCCACTTGTTCTATTCTCTACTTTGTCCCTGTCCCTTTACCAAAGCATGTGCTTCTAACAACCCTCCCTCCCAACCTGCCCTCCCCTCCATCCTCCCCCCTCTCATCCCCATTCCTCCCCTACTCTCCTGTGTGTCAAGATACCCAGTTTAGAGCGTATGTCATTCCTTCCCTAAGTCAACTTCAGTGAGAGTAAGGATGACCCTTTCCCTTTTGCCTTCCTGTTCTTCTCTTCCATTGTAACAGTTATCTCTTGCCTCTTCTATATAAGATGATTAACCCAATTCTGTCTGTCCCTGTCTCCTCTCATACTATTCCTCTCCCATCTCTCAATTTCACTAAAGAAAGCAATTTCTATAGTGAAATTTGGGGCATCAAAAGTCTGAAAATCAGCAGATAATTGTATAATGATTTTCCTCAAGCTTTCTCACAGTGTAACAATAATAATAGCACATCTACGCACATACACATGTATGTCTATAGATACAGATATATACACATGTATATAGGGGAGAGAGAGGGAGGGAGGGAGGGAGGGAGAGAGAGAGAGAGAGAGAGAGAGAGAGAGAGCCCTTTAAGGTTTACAAAATATTTCACATACATGCTTTCATTTGTTCCACACAAGAACCCTGTGAAGTAGTGATAGGTAATATTATCCCCATTTTATAGATGAGGAAATCAAAGTTGAGAAAGGAAATATGGTTATCCAAGTAATAAGAATCAGTGCTGGCATTTAAATCAAGCCCTCTTGATTTCAAACCCAGCATTTTTTTCCAATTAGATCAAGTTCATTGTCCAGCCTATGTTTCTCTAAGGCCACCTCTGGTCTGAATCCTCAACAACCTCACAACTCTCTATTTGACTATTCACGCAGTTCTTAAGATGGCTACATGGAGCAAATCCATCACAGAAGGACAAGATGTAGATAGAGTCTATGTTTGGAAAAAGACAGTCCCAAACCTTTGCTTGGTGACTAGACAGAGGATAGGATGAGGATGGGAGAGTAAGCAGGTGTCCTTGCAGGCTAATAGCATGTATGCATATGAGCTTCAGGGTTGGTGGTTTTTAATTTTTATTTTAATTATCAGTCAGTGGTACCACCTGCCTCTCACCCTCCTGTTGGCTCCCTGAATCTCTGTTCATCCATCTGCCCCACCCCACACTACCCTAAAACCCGCACCTTAGAGATAGGTCTAGCTACAAAGCATAAAAAAAAACTATTTCAAATATTGACCTTAGAAAAGAGCATTTCCTCCTTTAGCATATGAGCACCAATATCTCCTTTTAAAGTGAGTCTGTTACAACCAATTTTAATTATGTAGGTTTGATTGGGACTGTGTGATAAGACTTATAGTACATCCAAAACCATGTAATGAAGAGCTAGGGAAATCATGACATTCCATATCTTGACTCCCTAGCTTTGAATAGGAGGTCTCCCATGCCTGAAATGTTCTCCTTCATTATTTTTACTTCTTGGAATTACTATTTTTCAAGACAGCCCAAGTGTCCCTTCCTCTGTCAGTCCTTTACTGATTTTCCCAATTGTTAGTGTATTCTCCCATGCCAAAATCATGTTGTATTTAATGTACTCTGTATTTTGTATGTACTTATCCATGCCCTTTCATGCCCCCCAGAAATTAAACTCCCCAAGGGCAAGAATGATATTGTTCTTGCCTTCATGTCTTCATCACCTAGAATAATGCCCTGTGTGTGTCACAGGCACTTAAAAAATGCTTGCTAATCTGTTAAGGAATGGCTTGGAAGAGGGGAGAGTAGAAAAAGTCAACTATGGCATAGAAATGTAATAGAACATTATTGTACAGTAAGAAATGATGAAGATGCAGAATTCAGAGAAGCATGAGGGAAAAATATTTGACTATATGAAGAATGAAATAAACAGAACCAAAGGAAAAATGGGAGCTAAGTGGCACAGTGGATAGGGTACCAAGACCTGGAGTCATGGAGATTCATCATCCTGAGTTAAAATCTGGCCTCAGACACTTACCAGCTGTGTGACTCTGGGCAAGTCAATTAACCCTGTTTGCTTCAGTTTCCTCATCTGTAAAATGAGCTGGAGAAGGAGATGGCAATCTACTCCAGTATTTTTACCAAGAAAACCCCCTAAAGAGTAAGACATGACTAAAAACTGGGTAACCAATAAAAGGAAGAATATACACAATGACTAGGATAAAAATGAAAAGATCACTAAAGAGTAAGTCAGTCTCTGAATAGCTGAAAAATGAGTGATGAGAGATCTTAAATTGACACTTAGCTCAAGGCAGCTACTTCATGTCTTTAAGAGGCCATGATTTTTGTTGGTGTTGGAACTCTCTACAACAGATGCTGTTTATAACCTTTCTACCCACTTCTTCCCTCTAAAAAAATCCCACTAGTCTGCTGGAATGCACTTCCATCACTAAAGATTTATTCTTTGGGATAAAACATTGCTTCTTCTTTGAATCTCCCTTGAAAGACACAGATATCTCCTGAAAATTATAGATTCTCCTAGAATTTGATCTTATAGTATTCTAGAGATAACTTATTACAACCCTTTTTATTTCAGAAATCATGAAGCTATGGTTCAGAAAGAAGTGCCTTATTTGTTCACTTGGCTGGTTTGGTGGAAGAACCTTTCATAAAGCTTAGGTCTTCTGACTCAGAGAATCCAGTGTTCCTTTATATTGTCACATCTATTATATCATATCATGTCTAGCTAGCTATTTATCTATCTATCCAGGCATCCATGAACCATCCTTATTTAAATTTTAAACTGTTTTTAAATCAAAATAATTTCTTTCAAATCCATATAAATGTTTTATGCAGCAGATTGAGATTGATTCCATTTTTGAATTTTATTTTTATACAGCAATATCATGTTTTTAAATTGCAAAGTAGTTTTCTCACAACTCTGTGAGAAATTTACCTAATTCACACAGGTTGACAAATGCTCTGCAGTTTATAATCTTAGAAAACTTCCTGGAATGCTGAGATGTGAAGAAACCTTACTTGCTCGGGATTAAACAGTCAGTATTCTACCTCTCAGAGACAGGACCTGAACTCAGTTCTTTCTAACTCCAAGACCAGTCCTCTATCCGCTATATCATGCTGCAAATAACATCATTCCCATTTTATATATGGGATAAATGGGGTTTAGAAAGTCACGTGCTGCACATCAACACTAGATTTGAAATGAAGGTTTTCTGTGACTTAGAATTCTCTTCACTCATCCAAACTGCAAAATTGTAATGTATCCCTAGCTATGTGACTGATAATTGAAAATGGCATCCCATTTCTAATCTGATTGGTTAAATGGTAATCCTTGTGGCTAAGTTGATGTATTTTTATTGGAGAAATTGACCCAAATTTGCCAGAAGCAAAATTTCCTTGTTCCGGTCTGCAAGAATAAAACATTGCATATAATGTCAGATTTTTTTTTGGTGTATTATTTGGATTTGCTGATTTTTCTCCCTCTTCTTTTACTTTTAAGTTTTTTATTTTCTTGGTTATAAAGAATGGCTCTCTTGGAGGAGGAGAGAGAAATAAAAAGAAGGAAATCTAGGATGTTATAAAAACAAAAGATATCAATAAAAATCTATTTTTAAACGCCTTCCCTCTTTCCATGCCAGAAATGTGACATGCCAGACAAATTGAACTGGTAGCTTTGTTGCCTTTAACTCTAACCCCCAAAAGCAAAGCAAGAAAGAATAACTGCAGGGGTATGAAAAATAAGGCAAAGGGAGAATCTTGTTGCTGTCCATAGGTTAGAAGCACTACAAAGAAGGCTGGCATCTTTTCTTTTCTCTCTCACAACAGCTGGCTCCTGATGGATGGATTCCAGGTGATGACAAGGCCGCTGATGGGCACTGCAGGCCAGCATCCCAGAAACAGTTGTTACTCAGATTGTCTGAAGAGCGGATTTCAATAACATTCACAGACAGGGCCTTCCTCACCAGTCAGCTTTTGCAGGCCTGAGAGTACCTGGGAATCCCATTGAGTGGAGATAAGCTGAACAATGACCCAACTGGAGAAAAGCCCCAAACATTTAGAAGTAAGAGAGATCCCAGAGACCACTCCCTTCATTTTTTCAGCCGAGGACACTGAAACCCAGATCATCTGTGTGACTTGCACACAGTGAAACTGATGTTAAGTTGCAGAGATAGAATTCAAAGTCAGATCCTCTGATCCCAAAGGCCATTCTCCTTCTATGGCACCACTTTTCCTCTTTTCTCTATTTAGAGAGCACACCCATATGTAATAATGATAGAGCAAGATTCATATAGTCTTGGAATCAGGAGAGACCTGGGTTCTCCAAAAGGACAATGTTGTTTAAACTCTCTGAGCCTGTTTCCTTATTCATTGAATGGGGATAATCAGTATCTAGTTCTTATATCACAGATTTGTTGTGAGGATCAATTTGTGCAAAATATTTTGCCCCACTAAAATATTGGGGCTTTAATATTTAATATTAGGACCTCATAGAAAAATCCTGGAGAAAAATTCTGAATGAGAACCTACTTGAAATTCTAAAGACTTGAGAAGCTATTTTGATAACCCCAGCACATGCATGCGTGCACACATACACACACACACACACACTCACACACAGACACATTCACTCACACAAATCATATTGCAAACTACATTCTGGAAACCACATTGAAGTGTTCAGGACAGTAAGAATGGGACCCCTTTTCTTGGTCAAACTTGAGGTCATTGACTTGTGAACTTGAAGATCCATCCAAGGAGAACTGGTTCCTTGGTGTATAGGCTCCAAAGCCTACTTCAGTCACTTGTTAGAGGCACAGGTGAAACAGTGGGAAGAATGCTGATCCTGGGGTGAGAAAGACCTGGTCAGATCCAGCTTCAGACTATGTGACCCTAGGCAGGTCTCTTTGCTTGTTTCTTCAGCTGTAGGAAGGGGATCATAATAGCACCTGCTTCATAGGGTAGTTGTAAGGATAAAATGAGAGAATATCTATAAAAGGCTTGGCACATAGTAGACATTTAATAAATGCTTATTTTCTTCCCTCCCCTGTCTTCTCAACCATCCCTGCTCCAAAACAGATAACAATATTCCTTGCTAAGAAGAGAAGACTGACCATTCACCGCTTTGGAAAGATAGTTAAGTGGATAGAATGGATAGATAATTAAGTGGATAGAGTATCAGAAATCTGACTTGAATAACTGCTATGAGAGCTCTGTGACCTTGGACAAATTGCCTTGTCTCTCTGTGCCTCAGTTTCCTCACATATTAAAAGAAGGTTTTGTACTAAATAGTCTCTAAGGGCTTTTCCATATCAAACACTTTTGATGATTTGTGTGTGTGTGTGTGTGTGTGTGTGTGTGTAAAAGATCCCTGCCTGGAAGAAGGGAAGGATAATGCTTAATGCTTCCAAATATACTCATGTTAGGTATACATGATAAAG
This sequence comes from Pseudocheirus occidentalis, assembly GCA_028646575.1. Classification (NCBI taxonomy): domain Eukaryota; kingdom Metazoa; phylum Chordata; class Mammalia; order Diprotodontia; family Pseudocheiridae; genus Pseudocheirus; species Pseudocheirus occidentalis. The sequence goes on from CM053595.1 coordinate 94,908,518, forward strand.
CCTCAAGATTTAGTTTTTTATATTGTTCTGCTGGTTGAGGACCCTGATCTTCAATATGGCAGAATTTCCCCAGTAGGTTCTTGCCCACAACCTCCATGGAGTATAGAAAAAAAAAATTCCTTTTCAGACTTTTCTCAATGGCCTCCACACAGGAAGTCCCCAGACACCAGCAATTCAAACCAATATCTTACATTCTGCTGGTGTCAAACTTTGAGTCATTTGCCCCTTAAAAAAATTATACGTGTGTGTGCACATGCATTAAATACTTAAAATGGATGCTTTAACAAATCTTTGTGACACATGGAATGAGGAAACAGTAGCTACGGATGCATGTCATGTAGCAAGGTGACTCTCAGGGCTGCCTTGGACTCCAAGAAGTCCACACCCTGGGAGAGTTGGGCCCCAGGACAGCAGGTGTCCCGGGAGATGCCCCATAATTGTGCAAATAAGTAGTCAGTGAGAGCATCAGTCAGTCCTCTGGAAATATGGATCCCTATCCACCTGAATGTCAAAGGGATTAGCTAATTAGGCAAGCAGCCCCCTGTGCCCAAGAGAACATGTGGCACTGGGCCGTGGGAAAACCTTCAGTGACATTCAATTGCATTTGGCAGAGATCCACAGGCCTATTCAGGTGCCACTTATCTGGGCCCCTGCCAAGCCCTGATGTGATGCAGGAACCATTGAACATGAATTAATGTCTCTTCCCATGGAAATCAGGAGAGGCCCAACCAGGGCAGGTAGGAGAAGAAATGGGGGGGGGGGTGGACAGAGGGAGAGAGTAGGGAAAATAAACCTTTTTATTTCCTTCCCTATTTATCAGGAATTGGAATCATCATTGCAGATTTTCAAATCAGTTCTTTGCTATGCCAACATAGTGTGCTTCTCCTTGGTCTAGGGGACAGACTCCTGTAGAAAAACCCAACTTTATAGAGAAAGGCCACAGGGATTGTCACCAAAGATCTTTGCTCTCTAGAGTATATTTCTGTTTAACATACTCAGGGAAAAGGGCTCAATTCCCAGGACCCACCTTGGATAAACAAAATTTTCTTAGTCCAACTTCTCAATAATTCCTATTTGCCTAGCTTTTCTCCCATTGGAGAACAATCTTGAAAGTTAATTTTCATTAAAGTGTTAATAACTAACAACTTTTTGTGTCAATTCAGTGAAGGCTATTTGTCCTGGTCCTTGAGACCTTATAATCTATGAGTCAAAAAGTGGGAAGGAAGGAAGGAAAGTAAAGAGGAAAGAGGGAAGGAAGGAAGGGAGGAAGGAAGGAAGGAAGGAAGGAAGGAAGGAAGGAAGGAAGGAAGGAAGGAAGGAAGGAAGGAAGGAAGGAAGGAAGGAGGGGAGGGAGGGA